>CM069906.1:20232047-20620047 GCA_036172215.1 Camellia granthamiana | reverse complement strand
GCCAGACGACACTTGGTATTTTGAGGAGGTGGATCATGTGACTAGAAGCGGGCGGTACTTCAAGCCCCCACACTTAGACCAACCCGAAGCATCCGGAAAGGATAAGGAGACTGAAAAACAGAAGGAAAAACTGTTAGAGGAAGAGGCTGTGTTGAAACAGTTAAAGAAGATTTAAGCAGACATATCTATCTGGGGGTTGCTTATGGCTTCGTACGTGCACTAGCAAGCTGTCCTGTCAGCAATGGATAAGGCCAAGCTGTCTATCGACACAACTCCAGAACAATTAGTGGGACTTCTCTTCTCGGGAGGTGCTTCACCAACTTTGACCTTCTCGGATAAGGAATTGTCGCCCGAGGGCTCTGCGCATAACAAGCCCTTATATATCTCAGTTGAATGTAGAGAGAAGTGGGTGCCGATTTTATTGGTTGACACCGGGTTTGCGATCAATGTTTGTCCGTCGCGCACAGCCTATGCTATTGGCTTGAAGCCAGCAGACTTTGTACCTACGGCCTAGGTGATCCAGGTGTACGATAACACGAGCAGAGAAGTGATGGGAATAGTGCAAGTCTGAGTGCAAGTTAGCCCAACACAACAGGATATTAAGTTTCATGTCCTAGATATTCCGGCTACTTTCAACTTGTTACTTGGCGACCCTGGCTGCACCAAGTAAAAGTTGTTTCTTCTACCTTGTATCAAATGCTGAAGTACCCTCTTGGAAAGGGGGTAGTCATTGTGTTTGGGAATTTGTCCATACATCCTTCGCTAGAGGTTATTACACCCGTATTAGAGATTGTACATGGCGACGAGGATGTTTTCTTGTCTGGTTTCACCTTGGTTGAGGCCCGGGTGGTGCAGAATATCCTAGCTGTTAATGAGGGCTTGCACGTCAGTGTTCAATCAGTCTACCTCATGAACAAGCTACAACATATACCCGGGATAGGATTAGGAAAGAGCGGCCAGAAGGGCATTACTTCACTGGCCGAAGTGCCACATAACCCACATGCCTTTGGTCTCAGCTACACGCCTACCAAAAAGGACTGGGTGAGAAAAGGGAAGGAAATGGCAGGAAGAGCCAAAGCAAAGTAAAGTGGGAAACACTATGAGCTTGTGCATAGGCCAATTCAGGAACTCTGAACGACCGTTTTATCTGCTAGGGGGGGAAGACTTCCCATTTTGTGGCTTTCCTGAGCCATGGTCGAACTCTGAGAAGCGGCGTCTACCCGACTTTGAGATTTTCTTCGATTTACAACTGCAAGAGGGTGAAGCCACAGAGGAATAGACTGAATTAACTGCTGAGGTTGAACAGGGCATAGAAACTGAGTCCAACAGCAGTGAACTTGAGGTAGGAGCAGCACTGGCATGTCTCATTTCGGATCCTCAGATCAACCCGGAGAGCTTGGGGGATGACCTAACTGTTTCTATGATCAGAGACCAATCAAGTGTGGACCTTTCTGATGGTATTCTGGATGCATCCGATGTATCATCCCTCACTTGGCAGCTGGAGGAGGGTTTTCTGTCCAGTAGTTCTGAGTCAGGTAGTGAGTCGGAATCTGATTCCACAGAGTCTGTGGAGTCGGAATTAGATTCTAGTTCTTCTAAGTCAGAGTCCGGTATTCCTGGGGTTGATAACCCGGATGTTGTAGTTTTGTCCAGGTCGTCTTTTTCCTTTTCTTTTGAGTCAGTTGTAACCGAGGAATTGGATGAGCTGGATTTTTTGAATAAGAATGCTGCAGCAGATTCTGAGTACTTCTCCGTGCCACTTGTGTATTGCATTGATCATGATTTTTGAAATTTTGATAAAAACAACGAGAAAGGAATTCCTCTGGTTTTGAAACATTTGATTGATTGAGAGGAGGAGAGGTTTGGAAAACCCCTTGTTAATGAAATCATTCCAATTAATGTGGGTATTGAGAAGAGTCCGCGTCTGGTCCAGATTGGGTCCACGTTGTCTTCGGAGGAGAACGAGCGCTTAGTCACTTTATTAAAAGATTTCAAAGATGTTTTCGCATGGTCCTACGAAGACATGCCTGGAATCGATCCTGAGATTGTACAGCATCGGATCTCTCTTGACCCCAAGGCCCGACCTGTCAAGTAGAAGCTTCGGAGAATACGCCCGGATTGGGCTTTGAAGATTAAGGAGGAGGTCACCAAGCAGATAGACGCAGGGTTTTTGTTAGTGTTTGAGTATTCGACTTGGTTGGCCAACATTGTTCCGGTGCCGAAGAAAGATGGCAGAATTTGGGTGTGTGTGGATTTCAGAAATCTGAACAAAGCTAGTACGAAGGGCGACTTTCCCTTGTCGCACATCGATGAATTGGTGGACTTCACTGTAAGCCATGCGTTACTCTCCTTTATGGATGGATTTTCCGGGTATAACCAGATTTTGATGGCACCCGAGGATAGGGAGAAGATTGCCTTCACCACACCATGGGAAACCTACTGCTATAGGGTGATGCCGTTCGGTCTGAAAAATGCTGGGGCTACTTATCAACGGGCTGCAACCACTATTTTACATGATGATCCACAAAGAGGTTGAGGTGTATGTGGACGACATGATTGTCAAGTCCAAGGAAAGAGAGGGCACTACACCACCTTGAGGAAATTCTTCCAACAGATCAGAGAATATCGATTGAGGCTGAATCCACAGAAGTGCACTTTTGGCGTAACAGCAGGAAAAATGATTGGTTTCTTGATCACACAGAGGGGCATCGAGGTTGATTCTTCCAAAATCAAGGCCATCCTAGAAATGCCACCACCAAGGACTAAAAAGGAGGTGTGAGGCTTTCTGGGTAAAGTGCAATTCATAAGACAATTTATTTCAAAATTAACCTTGACTTGTGAACCACTATTTGGTCTCTTGAAGAAAGAAAAGAAATTCCAATGGGATGACCGATGCTAGTTCGCTTTTGAGCAAATCAAGTAGTACCTTTAGAATCCGCTCATGTTGTCACCGCTAGAGCAGGAGAAGCCGTTGAGTTTGTATCTGTCAGTAACGGACACGACTATAGGTTGCATGCTTGTGCAGAAATTTGAGGATAGAGTGGACAAGCCATCTATTACTTGAGCAAGAAGATGCTAGAATATGAGACCCACTACACGTCGCTGGAAAAGACTTGCTTAGCTTTGGTATGGGCCACCAGGAAGTTGAGGCACTACCTGTTAGCTCACTCCGTAATTCTGGTTTCGAGATTAGATCCCATCAAATATCTCTTCGAGAAACCAGCGCTTACGGGTAGGCTAGCCCATTAGTTGCTTCTTCTCTCCGAAATTTTATTTGATTTGAAGTATGTCATTCGCAAGTCTGTTAAGGGGAGGGCTGCAGCAGAGTTCCTAGCTGATCACCCAATAGAATAGGGCGAGGCAGTAGAATACCTATTCCCAGATGAAGCTATTCTACAGGTCGAGGAGGAGATTTGGACAATGTACTTTGACGGAGTATCTAACCAATATAGTTATGAGATAGGGGTGTTGCTGATAACACCTTACAATTCCTATATACCTTTAGCCTTCAAACTCCGATTCAAAGTATCCAACAACGAGGCAGAATACGAAACGTGTATCACTGGTTTGGAAGCCGCCCTAGAACTAGGGGCAAAAAGGTTGGACGTCATTGGGGACTCGAACCTGGTTGTGTCTCAAGCAAAAGAAGACTGGAAGGTCAAAGAAGAAAGGATGAAAATCTATCACCAGACCTTGGATGTTCTGATTCCTAGGTTTGAGAAGCTAACCTTCACTCACCTACTAAGAGAGAACAACAGGTTCGTTGAAGCCTTATCAACTCTATCTTCTATGATAGACATCCCGTTGGGAGTCTAGATGCATCCGATTATTATTGAACAGAGGTACACGCTGGCCTACAAGTTAATCGCCACAATAGATGAAGTACAAGATCAAAACCCCTAGTATTATGGTATCTGGAACTTCTTGGAAAATGAGGCCTATCCACTAGGGGCAAATGCCAAAGATAAGAGGGCAATACGGCGAATGGCTGCTCAGTTTATCATCTGCAGGGGTAAGTTGTACAAATGTGGTCATCTGGGAATGTACAAGCTATGTGTTGATGCAGAAGAGTCGAAGCGCCTAATGGAAGCCATCCATGGGGGAGAGTGTGGAGCACACATGAGCGGAGTAATGCTAGTCCGGAAGATTCTTATGCAGGGCTACTACTGGTCAACCATGGAGGAGAATTGTATTGGTTTTGTTCGGCGATACCACAAATGCCAATTCCATGCAAATCGCATAAATATCTCGCAGTCAAAGCTGTACAACATGATTTCACCATGTCCTTTCTTAGTCTGGGGAATTGATGTCATTGGGGCAGTTACATCGAAAGGGTCAAATAGGCATGAGTATATCCTGGTGGCAATTGATTATTTCACTAAGTGGGTGGAAGCTTAATCTTATGCAGTGTTGAAAATAGCGCATGTGGCTAAGTTCATCCGTAACAACACTATTTGCCGTTATGGGGTCCCGAATGAGATCATTTCAGACAATGGCTCCCATATTAAGAAAGAAGTGATCGACTTGTTGGAGAAATACAATGTGGCTTTTCATAAGTCATCCACATATCGGCTGCAAACCAACGGAGCTGTTGAGGCCGCCAACAAGAACATCAAGCACATTTTGCAGAAAAAAGGTTGAGACTTACAGGGACTGGCCAGACAAATTGCCATTTGCTCTCTGGGGCTATAGGACTTCAATTCGGACATTTACTGGGGCAACTCTGTATTCTTTGGTTTATGGGATGGAGGCTGTTCTGTCGATCGAAATAGAGGTTCCGTCACTGCGGGTTATGGCTGAGTGCCAGATAGTAGAAGCGGATTGGTAGCAGAGTAGGTTCGAAGAACTGATGTTATTCGATGAAAGAAGGCTGAAAGCATTGTACCATGTTCAAGGATATCAACGTAGGATTGCCAGGGCTTTTAACAAGAAAGTTAAGTCTCAGAATCTTAAGGAAGGGGGTTTGGTGCTAAAAGACAACCGAACTCCCATCCATGACCCTAGGGGCAAGTTCAGATCTAATTGGACTGGTCCTTACATCAAATCTATCTGGTTGGGTGGAACTGTCATTCTTATAGACCGAGATGGCCTAGAATTCTCCCAATCAATCAACATGGACAAGTTGAAGAAATACTATCCTTGAGTGGCTCGCTAGGCCGAAAACCCGAAAGGGCGACCTAGGCAAAAGTTAGAGCACAAAAAAAATTAAAAAAAAGAAAAACTGAGCTCGCAAGGTTGAAAACCTAGAAATGGCGGCCTTGGCAATAGTTAGAGCGTAAAAGGAGAGTGTTAATACCTGAGTGAACCCGAACCGAATTACGTAAGGCTTGATTCCCATCTTGGGGATACGTAGGCAACTTCATTCTGAAGTTCGGCCATAAACACCTCCAAACCAACTGTGTCCATGTGTTTGATAAAAGCATCCTTGTCTGTTCATTATTTGAAAGATCGGTTATGATCCTTACCCTGAGAGAAGAGCTGATTACAGTGCAGTGCAGTGCTATTTCGATAAAGGGCAATTTTTCATTTTCTGGATTCAGGGTTGTACATCTCGAGGACAGATTCCATGTGTGTCAAGTTGTGATCCTTATCGAAAATGTTTTGAAAGTTTTAATAAAAGTTGATTTTGTTCAAATTAATCTTTTTACAACTTAGACCATTTTTGGACCAAAAGGAAAGCTTTTAGTGCCCACAACTTCAATTTCATTGGTTTTAATACAAAGTTCTCTAACTCTCGATATAAATCAAAGTTGCTTTTTATTACATTCAAAAGGAAAACTTGAAAGTACAGATTAAAGCAATAAACTCGGGACATAGATGATTCAGGTGTTCCTGCATCCCCTCCCTGTGCTTGTGGAAGCTCCCGATGCTAAAGTAGGCCCGGTTTGCACCTCATCTTTAAGCCAAGCTAGGCACTCGCCAGAAAGTGCGCCGTTGAAACTAAGGGTAGGAGCCAGAAGTTCTCTCGTCCTCCAAGTAGTGGGATATCGAGCTAATTGTGAACCTCGAATTGGAAATGAAGTCGAGTAATTTACCCCCTCTTCTGGGCAAATCTGGTTGTGTCCAAACTGACACTTGAACCGGAACGGGAAGTAGAATACATGGTGTGTCAAGCCAATCAGCTAAATGCAAGGCTACCGGGACATACTGTAGCTCATCTTGGGCAGATCAAACCAGGGGCAACGCCAAGTAATGTCAGCAGCAGACCTGTTGTACATCCAATGACACCACCACCCTTTGTTCGGGAAATCAACTAGCTTTTGGTGAAAGAAATAGCCTTGTGCTGAATATATAGGGCAAGAGTCCACTACTTTCAACCTGCCCATGAGCCATATTTGGGGAGGGATGAAAGAAAAGAGAGATTAAAGAATAGAGAGGTATATGTGGAGATAAAAAGTGAGAAAGGGTTTTGAGAGAAAAACAGAGCCTGAGTGCTGAGTGATGTGAGAAACATATATGAGACAGGGTGAGAAACATTACCTGAAGAAGTAGTGGACTTCTTACGAATTTGGTCGTCTCCCGCCGATGGAAGGCGTCCAAGCCCATCAAAGTCTCGGCCAATGCTAAGCCAATGCAGCTCTTGCCCTCTTTCAAGCCTTGAGCTACTTTGATCAAGCGAATGCTAGACCCTTCGGAACTTGGGGCAAGAAGAAAATGAGCCAACATACACAAACAAAGGGTATGTTGCCGAAAACTCTGCCAAAGACGGTCACTGCGGTCACCGGCGTCAGCGAATCGATGAATGAGGCTGGGAATGCCCAGCTCTCTGTTGTGAACCAAGGATCGAGCCTCATATAAAGTGAGCCCACACATCCTTCCTAAAGCTTGGATGTGACCAAAACGGCACTGGGGCATGATTTCCTCGTCACGCCGGGACTTCATTAGCACTTGAAATTCCTCGATTGTAGGGCATATCTCTTGCCCCCCAAAGCTAAAAACATGTGTAATCGGGTTCCAACACCTAGCTGTGACGTGGAGGAATGGAAAACACAGTTGATAATGACTTAGCAGGAATAGTGCATTTATCCCGAAACCCCAGAAATTCATTTGTTCCGAGCCATCCAAAGTTGCAATCCAAGTTAAGAGTTTTTTCGGCAAAGAATGGCTCTATTTGTGGCAAAAACAGAGCTGGAATGAAGAAATTACGAAGTCCCAACTTTTGTAGAAGATAAGGCACTGAGTGGAAGACAGGTGGCAACAATTTGGAGGTCCCTCACATTGATGGCCGACCGGCCAGTGGTGATGGCCGACAGCCCCCTTTTGTAGCCGACCGGCCACCATTATTGGCCGACAGCCTTTGTTCATGGCTGGCAGCATTCTTGTTTGTCCTGAGGTCCTCCTGTGTGTTGAGAGTGTTGAGAATCTATGTTTTGTTCTGCTCTTGGCACGTTGTGTTGTCCTGTTTTAGTTAGTTTTGTTTCAATTTGTTTATCGAGTTTTATTCGTCTTGTTTTGCTTATCGAGTTATAGTTGTGTTGTTTATCAAGTTGTTGTGTTGCCTATCGAGGTATAGTTGTTTTGTTTTTGCTTGTCGAGTTGTTGCATTGCTTATTGAGTTGTTATTGTTAGTTGTTTATCGATTTGTCTTGCTTTGTTTGTTAAAGTGTTGGTCAGTTCATTACCTGTTTAAGAAAGTGCCAATACAATATGCAATTTTCAATCAAGATCAATCTCGTTTTTATGCTATGCGATGTTATGCGGTGCTCAGAATGCAAAATACAACATTTTTTCATCGAAAAGCTATTTTCATTCCAATCATGGTCACTTTTTACAAAAGAATACAAGTTTTAAAGCAAAATAAAACCTGTCTAAAGCTATACAAAGTGCTAATACTATTAGCAAAAAGAAACTAAGCAAAACACAGAAAATCAGCGCCAGCTATCTTAAGCTCAAGAGGTCCTCTTCGTCCTCTTCCTAGGCGGAGTCTTACAGCTGTCTCCGTCAGCGTCGCTGTCTACACCTCCCTCTGAATCGGAGTCTGAACCAGAGTCATCACTGCTCTCTACCTCAGAGCCTAACTCAGCATTATCTCCACTGGCAGAACCCGAGCTAGCGTCAGCGTCTCCACTCTCAGATGACTTGGCGTGTTGACCCACAACCTCCTCGGTCTCGCTAGTCTCAACGTCGTCATCGCTCAGAGTGGGCTCTGAAGGGCTCCTCCGGTCTCGACCATGATGTCCCTTGGCCGTGTGTCAGAGCCTGCTTCTCTCTCCTCCCTGCTGCTGTAGGAGGTACTACTAGTGCAGGTGCTGTTTGTGCTACTAGTCCCATCGGTATGGGTGGAACCTGAAAAGGACAGTTCATATTAGTTATAGCATAAGTATCAAATGCGATGCTGAAGTCAGAGACAATGTGTGAATGCAGGGTGTTAGATGTGATCTATAGATGCAGTGTATCAGTGCAAATATGAGAAGTTTTCAGTTGAAATGTCAATGTCCGTGTGTCATTGGAAATTTGATGCCTGGAATGTAAAACTAAAGAGAATGCCTGAATACCGTGAAGACTGAGTAGTGCCTTTCTTCTCAATATCATCCCCTCGAATGAAGTGACCAGCTCGAGCAATCCCTCGGTGTAACCTGCGGGTGCCTGCAAATGTGTTGGGAATGATCAATGTCCGGAATGAATGAATATTTGAGAGAGAATGAAAAATGAAAACCATGGTACATACTAGAGGTGAGTCAGGAGCTTTGACATATCTGTGACCACCCGCCGGAGGCTCAATCGGAATCTAGTAGGCCTCTCCGATGTACCGCCAACATGTCAACTCGGTCAGAAGCTCTGGCCAACCGAAGCCCTGTTTAGCGGGGGGCACCCCTCTGGCCCTACCCCTCGACACTCGAGCCCTGCTTGTCAAAGGGACGCCTGTTGCTCTCTCTGCACGAGCACGAGCACCTGTCAAGGGAGGCATGAGATGCGTTTGGATAAATGTCACATAGTCCCCTTCTCCGAGAAAGTAGTCAGCGTCCACGCGTTGAGTAAAATCAATCACCTCTTGGGAGGAGAGGCTCTCTGTGGCTCGCATAGATGGCAGAGGCGGCATGGGAACTACTTGCTGCGGTAAACCTAATGTCTGACGTATGAAGCACTTGTCTAAGAACCAGGCTCAGCAGACCGGGCTGTAGACACCCCATTTTTGACCGCCTTTATGACTTGGGCACTACTGATGGTTTACTTGGTAGAGAAATGTGTGCAGGGCAAAAGTTCAGTTTCTTCGGCAAGGAGAGAGACAAATCTCAACTTCATACCCCTTTTTGGACCAAAACAATCTTGATCAAAAGATTTTAGACCTTGAAACCCTCTCTTTCAAAATGTTTTGAAAATAAAGTTTCTACGATGTTCCGACACTCACATTTTGTTAAATGTCGCGCTTTTCGGTAAACCGAGCGAGGACAAAGTGGAAATGAATGAAAGAGAGATGAAATCTTTGAAAAATCTTTCAAAACACTTTGTTTAGGGGTTTGGAGTTGAAGAAAAGAGGAAAGGAGAGAAGAAAACTAGTTTGGGAGAAGTTCGGCATGAATCTGGGTAGGACCAAAACTGCGCGGCTTCACCAAAATAGGCATAACTTTTTTTACAGTTGGAATTTTGATACAAGGATGCCACCATTGGAAAACTTACTTCCGGGGCTTCAATTTGGACACAAGAATGACCTGAAAAGGAGTCCAGATGAAGGAGTTATGCCCATTGGAAGTTGGACCTGAAAAGTAGAAAAGTGGTTGGCCGACCAGAAAAAGTAACTGGCCGATCAGAAAAAGTAGCTGGCCAACCAAAAAAGTGGTCGGCCGACCAGAAAAGTGGCTGGCAGGTCCCAAACTCAGATTTTTTGAAGATATTTTCCCTCCAGCTGTCTTCCACAACCTCCAGTTGTTCCATAAACAGATATTTCGAACCAACTCTTGCTTTTTGCTATATATGAGCCTTATCTCCCATTTTGCAAAGGGAGAACTTCTTGAGCAAGTTTGAGAGCCTCTCTCTCTAAAAGCTCCTCTCTCTCTAGAATTTTCAGACCTAAATCTCTGCCTCTCTCTCTATAGTTCACTCTCTCTTCCCCTTTTGTGCATAGAAGGGCATCGAAGTAGAGAAATATAACTAGTTGGCCTAGGCATCCTTCATCAAAGTTGCATATCCATGGGCTGAGGTCTCTTGGAACTGATTTTTGGGCTGATTAAAGGTTGTTTGGCTCAGAAAAGTGGTTGTTTTGCAGCTGTGCTTCAAGGGTAAGCATCTCCCTCTTTTAAGCTCATTTTTGTACACTATCTTGGCCATTCTTGCATGCTTGTTTTGCCACCCTTTTAAACTATTTTTGGCTTGGTTTTGAACTGAAGAAAACTCTGTTTTTCAGTCCTCAAAGTGTTGGTTTGTGCCTTGTTTGGCTAGGAGGTGTTTCCTCCCTTTTGATCCTTGACTTGTATAGCTTTTGAGCCATCTTCTAAGGCCTTTCAAAACAAATTTTTGTGGCCTTAGAACCACTGAAATCCAAAGGATTTTCAGTGGTAAAAAGCTTGTTTTGAGGTCCCAAATGGGAGGGGATAGCCTCCTCTCCTTGTCTCTCCATGCCATGCCTTGTTAGCTCTATAAAGTAGCATCTTTTTGTGGCTTATGTTATCTCTTTTCAAGCATGTTTTTGTGACTTTCCAGACCTGCCATAACTCTATTTTGGTCTGTCTTGGTCACCTCTTGCATGCTTCTTATACTTGTAGTGTAAACCTACTTGTAGCCTTGCAAAGTAGCATGTCTTTCTAGCATGTATTGGCTCCATTTCAGTAGGTTTTTGGCCATCATTTGACATGTCATAACTCTGATTTTTGTTGGTTAAGTCATCACACACTTGGCTTTGGTAGGTGTAGTGTAAACCTCCTTATTGGCCTTACATACTCCATGTTTTGACCCTTTATGCTAGCTTGTTTTGGCTTTTCTCCATGCATGTTTTGTCATTGTTTTGGCATGCTCTAGGACTATTTTGGGTTGTATTGGCCATATGCTTCATGCATTGCATAGCTATAGTGCAAATGCCTTGACTAGTCTTAAGTTTTGAGGCCTCTACCATGCTATACTTGTGATGTTTGCATGCCTTGGCATCATTTTAAATGATATTTTAGAGCTTATATCTTTGCCATACTCTCATGTTTATCACTCCTTCAATGTGTTTGAGAGTTGCCCCTTTATGCCTTGTTTGTGAGCCATTGCATGAGCCTCATTTTCTTGCCTTTCAAGCCATCATCTTAGTCCATTTTGGCTACTGTTTTGGCCTGTATAAGGTCTGTTTGGGGCTGGTTTGGCCATTTGAGCATTGTCTTGCATGCCTCTACTGTAATACATTTCACTAGCTTTGATGCTTAAGCCTTGCAACATGCATCACGTGAGTTGTTTGCATGATTTGAAGTCATTTAGCATGACATTTTAGTACTGGAACATATGCCATTGTACTCCATGTTTCATCCTTTCAATGCCTTTTGAGAGTTGTGTTCTTATGCCTAATTGGTGAGCCAATACACGTGCATGCATTTCTTTTACTTCCATGCCTTTATTTTATCACCAATGGCCTCTATTTGGGCATGGTTGAGGTCTGTCCACTTTAATTTAAGTCCATTGAGCATGATTGATTGCATGTTGTTTGCATGCTATGTTGTCCGTTGCATTGCGTATGCCATATACTTTGCATTGTGTATGCTTAGGTCATATTGCATCGAGTATGCCACCTTACCTTGCATTGAGTATGCTAGGTTGTCATTCACATTGTGTATGCCATTTTGTTGCTTAGCATTGAGTGTGCATGTTCCTTGCATTGAGTATGATATGTTCCATGCCACTTGTTGCATTGTGTTTGGAATAGGTGTTTAGTCCAAACACGAGAAACGAGGGACGTTTCATACTTGAAGTGATGAAACGTGCCTCAATTCTCGATCGCCGATGCTCTTGATCTTACATGATAGAGATTTAGGCCTTATGTGTTTACTTGTGCATTCATTTTCATATTGAATTGTGCAACTTCACCTCTCGGCCATCATGCATCGAGATGCGTGATTGGTGGCCCAAGGGTCGAGAACCACACTCCCTTGAGCTTATGAAATGATAGGGAGGGTGGTTGTGCACATATATCTTGCAAATACATTGCCATACCCTTTCTTGCTCTCTGTTGCAGCAAACTGGAAGAAGTGCAGCAAAACTGGTCGGCCGACTAGTATTACTAGCTGGCCGACCACTTTTTCTAGTTTTTCAGCAAGAAAAGTGGTCAGCAGGTGGTCTCCCTCCCCAACAACTGGTCGGCAGCATCCCTAGAGGTCTCCTAGGTGGAGTTGAAGCTTTGTGGAGCTTGGTGAAGTGTTCTGAAAACAGTTGCAAACAAAGGCAAGTTAGGGCATCGCGATGGATTTCCGAGCGAGGCGATTTGAGCATGCATGCATCCCTCGTCATAAGGCCATTTCAGTGCTTTGTTAACTTAGAATAGTTATTTGTTTCAACTTGTTTTGTGATAATTAATTAGCTAGAATAGTTAGTTAATTAGTCGGTTCTGTATTATTTATTCGGACCCTCCGTTGAGAGGGCACATTTGTTGTAATAAGTGTGCGTGTGTGTGATGCATGTCTTCTAACCCCACGTCTTTCTCCCTTTTATTTACTAGCTTACGATGGTTAGTATTAGGACATATTTTGTTTAGCATACCTTATGCTTGCATGCGTGCATTCATTCATCTGTATTGCATGCACCGGGCTCGGCGCATCATATTAACTGCATTGTATTTCAATCCCAATTTGAATACATGTATCAAGTGTTGCATTTCACATGACATCTTAGGATAGCCGAGCCTATTTCTAGTTGCATTTTGCATGTGTTGCATTAGCCATCTTAACATAACTAGGATCATGCATTGATTACTAACTAGTCTCTGTTTTGGCTCGGAGTATTCGGTGAGTGTTTATGCTTTAGCATCTTGCATGAGTGTGAGTGTTGCCATGATAGCATACTTGTCATGAGGCTAACTGCTTAAGTAATATAACTGCCTGAATGCCTATGGGTGAAAGTTGGATTACTTGAATTGGAACAATTCATCGAAATGCAAGTGTTAAGCCCATTTGAGGTGGCAAAATCCTGTTTTCTTAAGCCCACTTGAGGGTGGCAAAATCCATGTCTTAACCTACTTGCGAGTAGCACATTCAAACCCTTATGCGATGCTTTGTTCCAAATTAGGCGATCTAGTCTATACTTGTGTGTTGTACGCATCACATAGTAATTCTAGCTAATTAACCAGAATAAGAACACATGTTTTCAAAAACAAGATATCATGCTTAGTACAGGCCGATCTTTGATCGGGCGAGTGGGGGTACTCATAGATGACCTTCCCCTCTCGTACCCAAGTTCCCGAGCCGAGGAAACTTTGGTAATGACGGACACGTGGCCTTAGGCAACGAGTCAGGGTTTCCTAAATTTTTCCAAAATAAAATATTTAGGTGACGACTCTGTATCTGGCAAAGCAGTCCATGTTTGGCACTTCTTTCTTAAAAATCAGTTTTCCAAAATGATTTGCCGGATTTGAACTCTTTGGTGATTTATTAATCTCACATTGCACATTGTGAGATCAGATTAAGAAATTGTAGCATTTGAGTCCGAACTGTAGTGAACCCAATGAACAAAACGGGACTTTCCCGAGATGTTCGGGTGCGTCTACACGGGCCCTCGAGTATAAGCCGATAACGGGGAGCCCCCTGAACGTCGACAAACTAATCCCTGACTCCCACAGGCATCGTCATCCAGGGCTGCCACGACATCTGCAAACAGAGAATGCACAGATTGTTAGTTGCCATTAGGTATGCGATATGAAGCAGAGCTGAAGTAAAGTAGCAATAACTATGAGTTTGGAGTTACCTCTGCCGCGGTCACGGTGTCAAAGTATCGGTGGAAGAACGGGAAGGTCTCCCTGGTCCTCCTCACACACCTGTCGTCGTATCGATGAGAGTAAGGTACAACAGGAGGCATCTCAACCTCCAGTTCTAGGGCAAGGGTGGGGAAATATGCATATATGCATAGCTGCAAAAAGCAAAAGGGCAACAGTGAGTATACAACAGATAAACATAGGCAATGCAGAAAGCAGAATATGTGTGCAATGTGCAAAGAATGCAGAATACAGAGAAAATATAGAAAACAGAATGTATAGTACAGCGTACAGAAAGCACAAGTGCAAAGCAGAGATTAGACTATGTGTGTGCAGTGTATAGAAAATGCAAAGCAGAAAGCACAACAGGAAATGCAAAGCAGAAAAGTAAAGCATACCTCCTAGGCTCTCCAGTAGCCGCCGACTCTATTCTCGCTTCTGCGAGATGTCGAGCTCATGTATCCGTATAAGGTGGCCAGGCCAGCACCACCCCAATTGTAAAGCCAGACTTGAGACAAGTCCACTAGGGTGCTCAAGAGATAAAGCCCTACAATGATCGCCCTGTTGGTGAACAAAGTGGTACCGAAAAGGTACATCAAGAAGCCTCGGGCATACTGCTTAATCTACTCTAGGGTCTCTGGGTCTGTCCCTATGAAATGCTCTAAGAACCAAGTGTATCGCACCATCCTTGACTGGAAGATATGTGGATGAGCCCCCAACAGGTAGATCCAGATGGCCTCCCACTCACTCATGTCTGTGTCGTAAGGGATCGGACGACCCCCTACCTCTATGCCAGTGAGCATGGTGAAGTCATGGGGAGTCATCGTCATCTCCCCCGTGGTAGAGAAGTGGAAAGAGTAGGTAGTATCCCACCACCTCTCTACCAGTGCGCCAAGTACGGGCCTACTCGCTATGAGACGCGATAGTCCCATGCAGAACAAGCTGAAGCTGGCCTTATCGACAATCTGGCAGACGCCGACGGGGAGCTCCATATACCACTCCCTTGCGGATGTGGCTCCGTATCCTCTGATAGAGTGTGAGTCCTCCTGCAATCAGAATGAACAAATGAAAGGCAGTGTAAGAACTACAATGCAAGAGCATGATCTATGCAAGAAATGCAAGGTACATTGAGAAAAATGTAAGAATATAGTGTATACCTCGGTGGCATTGTAGGATAAATGGGACTCCGATTCTCGTAACAAGGGGTCCTCTGGCGCACCTCGTGCAAACCCTCTAAAATGACAGATAGTGCCGGGCGGTAGTACATGTGTCTCAGGATGATATGTCTCTGGGTCAAAGGGTCAAACCCTGGGTGGTAGTGCTACAGGCTTGGGATCTGTCTCCATCCCCGAAGAAGATCTGTCATGTGGAATGTCGTCCGCCATCTAGAAAGGAGGTGAGAAAGTGAAGAAAATGAGGAAAATGGATGGAAGATGCCAAAAGTCGACAAAAGTCAATCCTAAGAAAGAAAAAATATAAAAAAAGTCAAAGCTCGGGAAAAGGCACCAAACCCAAGAGAAACTCGAGGAGGTAAACAAACCTCAAGTAGTGAAAATGAAGAAAAAAACACCGAAATCAAATTTCAATCGGTTCAAAACGAAGGAAATTAAGAGGTTTTAGTGAATCAACTTCGCGTGGGGCGTTGGAAAACGCGTATAAAGCTTGGATCTAGAGAAAATAAAGGTCTAGAGTGAGAGAGGGATGAATTTTGGCCAGGGATGAGTGAGGAATTGAAGTTTGGGGGTGTAAATATAAAGACCCAAGGCAAAAAGACCAAAATGGCCCCGAATTGCCATCGGTGGCCGACTGGCCACTACTGGTGGCCGACAACCTTTAGGTGTGGCCGACAGGTGGCCAACGACCTCCCCTTGTGGCCGACAGGTTCCTAGTGCTCCTAGATTGGGTCTTGATGCTGTTTTGTGTCTTCTGTTTTCACGAAGTGCAAGAAAAGTTCACTTTTGAGTTCAAATTGCTGCTACGGAAGCTCCAAACTGTGTCTTTGGCGCACGATGGTTCATCACTGACCCACATCAACGAGGTGTATCCTTTTTGAACATATTTCAACTCTTCCGAGAGGTAAATCGGGAGTTGCTAAGTTGGTTTTATCAAGAACGCTTTTGCCATTGCATAGAATATGCATTTCTCTGTTTGCTGCATAGAACGTGCACTTCTCCATTATTGCATAGAACTTGCTTCTATTTTTTCATGCATAAAACATGCATGGGACATGCTTCCAATTCATCTCACATAGAACATGCTGTCACTACGTTCGCATAGAACATGCTTTGTATTGTTCATAGAACATGCACTCTTACTATGTTATGCTTGTTGAGTTTCTTTCTTATGTAGGCACAATATTGTATGTACGGTTCATTCGGAGGAGTTCCAGGTGAGATCATTCATATCCTTCGTTTTACCCTGTCTCTGATGTTTATCACCACTCTCTGTTTTGTTTAAAAACATTTGGATGTGTTCCGATGTTTATCACCACTCTCTGTTTTGGTTAAAAACATATGGATGGGTTCTGATGTTTATCACCACTCCCTGTTTTGGTTAAAAACATTTAAAAACATTTGGATGTGTTCCAATGTTGATCACCACTCCCTGTTTTGGTTAAAAACATTTGGATGTGTTCCGATGTTTATCACCACCCCCTGTTTTGGTTAAAAACATTTGGATGTGTTCTGATGTTTATCACCACTCCTTGTTTTGGTTACAAACATTTGGATGCGCTCCGATGTTTATCACCGCTCTCTTTGGTTAAGAACAGTCGAGTGCATTCCGGTGTTCACACCATCCCTTCTCTCCTTCCGTTTGCAACGCGTTAGGATCTTATTTGACACGTCGGGTGCGCCCGACGGTTGTGTTATTCTTTGCGTTTCCTGCGTGATGCATAGTTAGGTTTGCATAATTTTCTTACATCCTTTCTGCATTAAATGTGGTTTGGCTCATAATTCTCACGCGTGGCATGTTTGATTATTTTTTTTTTCATGTTAGAGGTTGCTATACCTTACTTTGGTTTGATTGATTGTAGCATTTCTGTAACAACCCCAAAATCCATATCTGAAATTACTTTTAAGTCCTTGTGGGTTAATGCATTTTAATTTAATGATATCTGTTCAAATTGAGGAATTATCTGTTGAGTCACGGCTTTAAAATTGAAATTATCGACCTTTATGGGTTCAGAAATTAAAATTGAGTATTTGGTTATGTTAATGGGAATTTTTAGAGTTGCTTGGAAAAATTAATTGGAAATTTAATTCGTTTGATTCGTTAATGCATGTTTGGGTGGTTAACTTTGTACTGCAAATTGAAGGCCTTCGAGGCTTCAGAAACCGGAACAGAGGACATATTTATGATCAGCATAATTTTTAGAGTCATCTGGGAAGTTTAATTGAAATTTGATTTTGCGCGATTCGTAAGGGCGTGTTTGGCCCTCCTTATTGTGAAAAGCTTAAGTGTGTGACATATACATATATGGATAGGCCACGTGAGTTGGGAGTTTGTCATTTTGAAGTCAAACAAAATATCTAAGGGAGAGAGAGAGAGAGAGAGAGAGAGAGAGAGAGAGAGAGAGAGAGAACCGTGAAAGAGAGATAGAGAAGGAAAGAGGATCATCCATGGAAGCTTGGAAAATTGAAGAGATTAAAGGGAAAAACAAGGGATTAAGTTAAGGTATGTGGCTTCAACTATTATCTTTGTAAATAATGCATCTACCACATGAAATCAAGGATGGACTTGGAAAATTATTATGTAAATGAACAAGTGTGTTGGGCTATGAATGAAATGAGTTAAACTCAAGGAATTGAACCTTGATTTCCTTAAATTTGCTTGAATTGGGTTCAATCTTAAGAATGATTCATGGAATACCAAGTTTTGGTGTGAAGATCAACCGTGTGTAAGATGTATTTGTGTGATTTTGAGGTATATATTATAGAAGTTTGATTATATAGAAGATGAGACTTGAATTTTTATTTTTGAGGCAAGGATTGATTGGTTTAAAATGGAATTACACTTGATTGATGTTAGTTTATCATGTTATGAGATAATTTTACGTGTTTTTGAGTGATTTATGCTAAGAACCAAGCTTAAAAATGGAAAAACCAAGTGTTGGAGCAAAAAGAGCCATTTTCGGACTGCAAAGTGCCCAGAGCCGCACGTGCGGCTTTGTTTCCCGCACGTGGGAGACAGCTCTGTCCAGCCAACTTTGAATAAGCATATCTTTTGCCTCCGGACTCCGTTTTGAGTGATTCTTAAGCCTAAAATCAAGCCCCGGAAGTCTAGTTTCCAATGGTAGTGGTCTCACTCCCAAATTCTAAATACAGAAATAGTTATGCCAAGATTAGTGACGACTGTTCACTTTCTATCAACCAGTTTTGTAGCATTTCTTCACCTAAACCATTTCCCATCGATTCCTCCTGTTTTCTGAGACATGGATTATAACTTATTAAGGAATAATGAGCTTGGTACCACCATGGCTAATTGATTGAATGATCAAAGAGAATAAGTAAAGGATCGAATATAATCTCATATTATGTGTTGTGCATTGTGCTTGTAGGTCGAGACGAGGACATCGTCCCATTACTACCGGGAGCCGATCACTATGAGTAATAGTAGTGTAACGATATATCTCACTTACTTCCTGTGATTACGATTTATGTATTGTCATTTGTGAATGGTCTATTCCATTAATATTGTGCTTTGCTTAAATTAATGGATATGATTGAGTAATGGCATTAGTATGGACCTAAGGTCGTCCTGTCCCTTTTAATAGAAGTGGGCCTGAGGCCGTTATGGTGTGAATTGTTCTGTCCCTATTAATGCAGTGATACATTTGCCTTCTGTCAATAGTTATTATTAATGTTCTGTTATCCGCAAGACAACTATGTTAACTTGTAATAAACCATAGGAAAATCTTTGTGCACTATCGAGTAATAGTACTGTAGCAGTACGTTTTGCTTACTGTTAATAGTTAATACTGACGTTCTGTTATCTGCAAGTTAACTATCTGAATTCATGATGAACAAATGGAACATATGTGTACTATGAAAAAATGATATCCTTATGTATCTGGAATCATTCGGTTTTGTTAATAATGGGCCCGAGTCCAATCTGTTGATATCTGGGCTTGAGGCCGCTCTGCATAATATGTTGGGCCTAAGGCCGTTCTGTCTTATATCTGGGCTTACAGCCGTTCTGTCTTATATCTGGGCTTACAGCCGTTCTGTATTATATCTAGGCTTACAGTCGATCTGTATTATGTCTGGGCTTACAGCCATTCTGTATTATATCTGGGCTTATAGCCGATTTGTATTATATCTGGGCTTACAACTGTTCTGTCTTATATTTGGGCTTACAGCCGTTCTGTATTATATCTGGGCTTACAGCCATCCTGTATTACATCTGGGCTTATAGCCGCTCTGTATTATATATGGGCCTGAGGCCGTTCTGTGTTACATGTTGGTCGGAGGCCGTTTTAAAATATAATTATGAATAAGATCTGTGTATGGTTTGATATGCATGTTTACATTCTTTAAGCCTATACCTGTTTAACTCTTCTCCTTACATTGCTATTATTCACTGAGCCCTGCTCACTCCGTTTTTATGTATATCTATGTAGGTGAGCCATCGGAGATTGACACTAGAATTGTCTTGAGGTCTACCTGTTTGCCAAGCCGCCTGGGGTACGCCTCTGTGTTGAGGCCTTAATTTGTGTTGGGAGTCATATAAATTATTAAGTCTTATGTAAGTGTGTGTGAGATCTATATAAAGTCTATGATTGTATGTGTAACTCTGGGAATGTCTTTAAATGCTTGAATCTAATTAAACCATCATGTATGCACAAGCTCAATGGATGTTGTCTTTTATTGATATTGCTTCCGCTTAAGGCCCCGTATGTGTTTAAATATTATAATTTAATTCTGTTTGAGGCCTATGTACAGGCCGGTCATGAACCAAACTGTTAGGGGCGGGTTTGGGTTGTGACAATTTCTTTGCATAACATTTGCATCTAGATGTTTCATTTCAGCCTCATTGCGTGATCATAAGTTATGTTTTTGCATTATGCATTTCACTTGCATCTTGCCCCAGAACTACGCTGGTTTGATTCCTTGCAAAGTGATACGTAGGCAGCCTGTGGGCGCAACCATCTTTGTCTTGCTTTTCTGTTTGTCCGAGTCTTTGGCCTTGTCAAAAATGGGTCATCTCTAGGCTTTGACATTCACTCTTATTATTTCATGACTTCCGAGTTCTGTCAAAGAGAGGCAACTGTAGACACCCCATTTTTGACCAACCTCAAGACTTGGACATCATCGTTTGTGCACTTGATGATTGTCCTTGTTTGTGTTCGTTATGAATGCCCGAAGCCCTCGACGGAACGCCCTGACTTTGAGCCTTGAAACCTTATCTATTTTATGCATGTTTTTGGACCAAGAGCTTGTTGCCTCTAGTCTGGAGGAGTGGGTGACCTGTCGACCAGCCCCCTAGGCTATTGGCCAGGTCTTGTTCTTGTCGGCTACCAGTGGTGGCCGATGGCCATTGGTCTCTTTTTTCAGATATTTATTGACAGTTGTGCCAACTATTGCTCACTGAGCTGCATCTTCATACACGTGTATGGTGAGATGTTCATAAGCTCAAGACTTGTTTTTGTATATATAGGGGGTGTCCTCTCCCATTTTTGAGGGTTAGAAGATTTAGACCAAAAATATCTCTCTCTTTAGAATTCTCTCTTTCTCTCTTGATATTTTGCACACATTTGCTTAGTTTCTCTTAGCTTTTGCATATCAACCCTTAACCAAATACTCTCACCTTTGGGATGAGATTGCTTGGAGCCTTGTTTGAGCTTTTGAAGGAGGTTTGAGCTTGGTTTGTTGCCTATTTTTGTGCCTTAGCTTCAAGAGGTATAACACTTGTTATTTAAGCTTGTTTTCAATACTTGTTTTGTCATCTTTTCAAACTGTTTTTGGGCTGATTTTGAATTGTAAAAAACTCTATTTTTGTGGCCAAAAAGTGTTGGTTTGAGGCCATTTTCAGTTAAGGGGTGGTTCACCCTTCTTGTTTCCTTGTGTGTAAAGCTCTTGTACCATCTTTTCATTACTTTCAAACCAACCTTTTTGGGCCTTTTAACCACTGAATTTCAGAGGTTTTTTAGTGGTAAAAACCTTATTTTGAAGTCCAAAATTGGAGGGGTTAGCCTCCCCTCCTTGTGTCTTGTTTGCATGCTTAGATAGCTTCATATGTTAGCATATTTTTCTAGCTTAATTTAGCTTAAGTCCAGCATGTTTTTGCCTCTGGAATAACCTGTTTTGGCTCTGTTTTGGGCTATTTGGCTCTGTTGAGGCTTGTATTGCATAGTTGTAGTGTTAATTCCTTCACTAGCTTGATGTTTTAATGCTTTAATTATCATTGTTTTGAGTTGATAGCATGTTTTCAGTGCTTTTATCACTTAATTTCAGCACCTAAATCTCTGCAACCTCCCTCTTTGCTTCACTCTTTTATTTGCTTTCGAGAGTTGTTTCAAACTTTGGATCCTTTAAGCTTAAGATTGAGGTTATGCTTAATGGTTTAATCCTCTTTGAGGGTTCATTACCAACGGCATGATCTCTCTCATGCCTTAAATTACCCCTTGGTTGACACTTCTTTCCATTAGAGGACACTTACTTTTGGACTTAATCGATTAAAGAATGAATCGGTAATGTAAAATGAGTAAACAAAATGAACAAGTAAAAGAGGCAAGATAAGCATCTTTCGTGTTGCATTGCATGTATTCGAATCGGACGTTAATTCGAACACAAGGAAAATGGGACATTTCACACTCAAAAGTAATGAAATGTGTCATTTTCCTTGGTCTCCATTGCCCTTGATCATGCATGATAGGGTGATGGTCTTTTTTAGTCTTGTTTTGCACTCATTAACTTATACTAACCTAGTTCCTTAGCCATCATGCATGGAAATTGCTCGATTGATGATTTGAGGGCCAATAGTTACACTCATTTGAGCTTATTTGATGATAAGGAGGGTAACAGTACAAACAACCCTTGAGAATACACTGCTTTGCCTCTGTTTGCTCTTTGTTGCAGCAAGAGGAAGTTTAGGGCAGCAGTGGCCTACAGCCACCAGCAGTAGCCGACCGACCACCAATGGTAGCCAACGGCCACCATTGGTAGCCGACCGGCCATCAATGAAATTTGCATAGTAGGTTGGTAAGGTGGAGCAGAGGCATTCTGGGAGTTAGCAGCATTGTTGGTGTTCAAATGTGCAAACAGAGGCATTCAGTGGGAAGGCGGTGGCTTTTTCAGATGGAGAAACCGAGTATGCATGCGTCCTTCGCTTCCCGAGGCCTTTTAGTTGCCTTGCTTAGTTAATTAGTGGTAGCTAATTCATGCAAATGTTGGAATTATTTAAGTAGATTAGTTAGTTAATTCATGTTGTAATTAATTGGCTTAGTCGCTTTGTAATTAATTAGTTAAGTATTTAGCTAATTAAATTGATTTGTAATATTTAATTAGCTTAGAATAGTTAGTTAAATTTTGTGTTGTAATAATTAGTTAGCTTAATTAGCGTAGCTAGTTAGCTCTTATTCATTTGGACCCTCCTTCGCGAGGGCATAATGTTGTAATAAGAGTGCGTGCGTGTGTGTATGTCTTCCAACCCCACGTCTTTCTCCCTTTTATTTAATCGCTTTTGATGGTTAGATTAGGGTCATGTTTCAATTAGCATATCTTATGCTTGCATGTTTGCATCCATTCATTTGTCTTGCATGCACCGGGGCTCGGTGCATCATTCAAACTGTATTGCACTTTCAATACTTCTTTGGATATGTGTTTAATTGCATGTTGTTCAAATCGATTCATATGCCATGTAGTAACCGAGCCTATTAACTGCATATTGCATGTGTTGCATTAGACACTTAACATAGTTAGGATCATGCATTTTTCTAACTAGTTTCTATTTTGGCTTGGAGTACTCGGTAAGTCTTTATGCGTTAGCATACTTACATGAGTGTGATTGTCATGTTGCCATGATTTGCATGATTGCCATGAGGCTATGTGCTTAAATGCTAAACTGCTTGAATCCCTGTGGATAAAGGCTTGTTGTTTGAATTGGATCAATTCAATGAATATAAGTTTTAAGCCCACTTTGTTGAGTGGCAAATCAGGTTTTAAAACCATTATGTTTGGTGGCAAATTCACATTTTTAAGCCCACTTGAGGGTGGCAAATTCAAACCATTTTCACAAACAAACATGAGTTGAATTTTTCCAAGTCTTGCGACTAGTCTATACTTGCATGTGTGCGTCACATAGTAAAGCTAGTTTAATAATCGAAATAAGAATGCATAATGATTATAAAACATCATATCATGATCAGTAGAGGCCAATCTTTGATCGGGCGAGCGGGGGTGCTCATTTCAAGACCTTCCCCTCTCGAACCTAAGTTCTCGAGCCGAGGTAACTTTGGTGATGACGGACACGTGGACTTTGGCACGAGTCAGGGTTTCCTAAATTTTTTTAAAAAATAAAATATTTTGGTGGCGACTCTGTATCTGGCAAAACAGTTCAATTTTGGCATTATTTGACTCAAAATCAGTTTTCCAAAATGGTTTGCCGAATTTGGACTCTTTGGTGATTATCAGTTTCACATTGCACTTGTGAGACTAGATTCAGAATCACGGGAGTCCGAACTGTGAGGCCTTCTTTTCAAACCCTTTCCGGAAGGCAGGGTGCGCAAAAAGGCGAGTCCACATAGAAATTGGTAAATTACACCGACTTCTTTTAAAGATTGGAAAAAAATATAATAAATTTTACGGTTTTGATAAAATTACATTGATATTTTTTTTAGAAAGGTCAAAGAGATCATAACAATGTAGATAATGTGAAGACACAAAGATAAATAAGGTAAACTATACATTTCGGTGTAAAAGATTTGATAATATCATTTATTAATTTATATGACTAACAAATTATTAATAAAAGAAGGATTAAATGTTATACAAGTTAAAATTTTAAGAGAACTTAATATAATTATACTAAACTTATAAAATTTATTATATTTTTTCTTTTGAAATCTTAAAAGAGATCAATGCAATTTAACCTTTAAAATTAACAAATTGATAAGTAATTGTTTATAAAAACCAACCAAATTGAATTGTCTATACCTCTTGTCAACACCCAAACCCGCTCCTGTAGGTTTAGCGTCGTAACCGGCCAGTAATCCTGGGATTACCAAAGGCCTCTAACCTGAATATAATATAATAAGAGGCTATGGAAGCAAATATATGAATATTCAAAGTCCATAGAGCTGTGCAGACATACATGGAACAAAAAAATTTAAAACTTCGATACATAAGAGTGACGTTATGTATATATACATTAGTCATACGTCACCAAATCGACATATACAGAATTTCCAAAACATGTTCTGACTAAACATAAACATAAGAAAGTACAAAAGTCCCAAAGACTTGTTTCTAAAAACTTGATCGGATTTCAAAAGGGAACCTCCTCGAGAGGCATGATGGCTGGTTGACCTAAACTCTCCAGGCAATAGCTTAGGCCTAGTCACGCGCCTGCTCACTTACATATAGGCCTATAAATGGATTGGATTCGGATCGGATTTGTCAAAATCCGAATCCAATCTGATTAAGACAAACTCGAATCCGATTCAAATCCCTTTAGCCATATCCGATTATAGATATTCGCATATGAATCCGATGATTTCGGATATCCGATCCGATAATCCAATCTGATCCATTTATTTTATTTATTAAGCTACAATTTTATATAATTTGATTATTTTTTTTTTCATTTTATGTTTTCTTCATTCAAATTAAGAATAATCGGATTGGATTATCGAATTATCGGATCGGATCTGATCGGATTTTTACATATTCAATCTGTTTAATAAACGGATTAAACAGATTCGGATTACCGGATCGGATTTTTTGTAAATGGGTTCAGATTTTCAGATCAGATTCGGGTTGGATTCGGATTAAATCTGATCCATTGATAGCCCTACCTACATACATAATATAAATAGTGAATGGAAGCCCAGTAAATAATAACAGAGTAAAGGGTTAAATGAATGAAGTCCCAATAGGTTCAGAAAATAGAAATAGATTCATATTCATAATCTTGTTTGAATTGTGTACGGAAATCAAAATTCATGCTTGTTCATATGGGGTACATCCTTTAGCGCTAACAGGTCAAATACAGAGCATTAAGGGTCATACTTGTCAGTTCCATAAAGGAACCTCCGGTACTGGGAACAGATAACATACTTGTCAATTCCATGAAGAAACCTCCAGTATTGAGAACGGATAACATACTTGTCAGTTCCATAAAGGAATATCTAGTACCGAGTACAGATAACATATTTGAGCCATAAAATTGCTACCACGAATACTTGTCAGAAATTGGACATTCATTCATTGTACAGAACATAACAATTCATAAAACAGGTCTTATTCCATATACAGAAAATAATTAAAGTTGAACGTAGCTTTACTAAGTTATTACTCACTGATGGCTCTGATAGCAAAATAGAGAAAGAGGGCATTCACCCAAAAAAAGAGAAAGAGGACGATTTGTACAGTCTGTGGCGCGTGACCAACACAAACATATAGTAGATGCACATTGAAACACATGCTCGGAATATACTTAACTCATTACGTTTCGTTCTTAGTGTGTTTCTAAGTCTTGTTCTCATTATGATGTCTTAACCATGGTCTAGGAATGCCTAGGATGCAATGTGGATGTCAAAATGCACTTTGAAATACTTAGCAAAATTTGCTAGAAACAGAGTTTTTGCTCGAGCACCACTTTCTTCGCTTGAGCGGGGGCTCAAAAATGTGAGTGGTCGCTCGAGTGCAACTTCGGTCACTCGAGCGTTTTGTAAACTTTGCAAAAGTACTGGTTGCTTGATTTTTTCGCTATACGCACACTCGACGGTTGCTCGAGCATGAGGCACAGGTCTTCGCTCGAGCGCAACTATTGTCGTTCGAGTAGTCTGTAAAACTTGTAAACTTCTGGGAGCATGCATTTTATGCTCAAGCCAACTTTTGGTCACTCGAGCGAAGGTGCAAAAACAAAGGTGGTCACTCGAGCGCAAGATCTATAGCTCGAGCAGAGAACAGAATTTTGGAATTTCCAAATTTCACTCCCAAGTTCAAAACTCAAATTCAAAGCTTTAAAATGCAACCTTTGGGCCCCAAAACTTGAAAAAAATTATATAAACTTGTAAAACATAGAGAATTAAAGATCATTTCATGAAATCAAGGCCCATAAGCATGCCAATTGTACAAACTCAAGCTTGAAATGTGCAAACATAACATGAACATGACATGCATGAAAGGATTTGAGCTCCAAGTTTCCAAATCATAAGCAAATGAGATGTTTAGGTCAAAAATATGGTGAATTCTTTGAACAAAACCAAGATATGGGCATGCATGTGGAAATTCTTGAGAATCAACTTACAAATCTTAGTGAGTTATGTATGCAATGCATGAATCATGCTCCAATTCCTTAATCTAAGCTTAATTCTCAAATTTAAACACTTAAACCTCTTAAGTTCAACCACCTGTGTCTTGAATACAAAGTTTGAGGGCATGATTCTTACCTAGAGTTCCCAATTCTCTTGAATTCTAAAATTTTTTTTCTCAACTCCACAAATTTCAGTCAATCTTACTAACTCCCCTTTTCTTCTTTTTTAATTCACTCTCTCCCTCTAACTATCACTCTCCCTCACGTTTTTTTTGTGTCAAGGGAATAAAATGAGAGTGTCAAATGTACACTAGAGTCCACTCATGCCTTATATAGGCTCAATTAAGTTGACTTAATTAATCTTGGCTTAAGTTAATCACATTGACATTAATTATTCTAATTAATTCGTTCTGAATCGAATTTTAATTAAACTTACCATAAAATTCTAAAATTCCACATAACACATATACTAAGTCAATTCATTGATCGGATGCCGATAAGGCCTTCAATTCACAAATTATAACAGAATCTGAAATAAATATTCCTACGATAGACAGATAGAAATATAAATAATGCAACACACATGCACTTAATTCAGAATTTCATTTTAATTACTTATTAGGCATACTTAATCATGGCTTAACAGTTAATCATGGGTCGGGGTTATTATAGTCTTCCCCCCTTAAAGAGTTTGGTCCTCTAAACTCGAATTACCTTCGTTTTGGAAGAATATCGGATTCAACGGAAACAAGTCAGGGTATCTTTTCATCATGTCTTCTTCAATCTCCCAAGTTCCATAAGTCCCTCCATGGCACTGCCAATCAACTTTTACCAATGGTATTTATTTGTTTCTCAATCTCTTAATTCTGCGATTCACAATCTGAATTGGCTTCTCTTCGTACGTATAGTCATCTTTCAGAAGTACGTGGGTTGGCTCAATCACATGTAATGGGTCTCTTAAGTAATCCCGAAGCATTGAGACATGAAACACATTGTGAATATTCTCTATGATCGGTGGTAAGGCCACTCGGTATGTTATTGAGTTGATTTTCTCTAAAACTTCATACGAGCCAATGTATCTTGGTGCTAGCTTTCCTTTTACCCCAAATCGTGTCTGGCCTTTCATTCGAGTTACTTTGATAAATACATGGTCACTGACTTCGCATTCTCTGTCCCTTCTCCGAACATCCGCATAACTCTTTTGACGGCTCTGTGCAGTTTTCAAATGTTGTTGAATCAATTTCACTTTCTCAGTTATTTCTTGCACAAGTTTCGGTCCCAACAATGGTCTATCACCTACCTCAGCCTAGCAAATCAGAGATCGGCACTTTCTACCATACAAAGCTTCATAAGGAGCCATTCCAATGCTTGAATGGTAACTATTGTTGTACACAAACTCGGCCAAAGGAAGGTAAGTCTCCCAATTTCCTTGGAAGTCTAACACACATATCCTAAGCATATTTTCCAAAGCCTGATTGGTTCGTTCAGATTGGTTATCTATCTATGGGTGGTAGGCACTACTCAATCGCAGTTCAGTCCCCAAAGCTTGTTGCAAACTTTGCCAAAACCTTGACGTGAATTTCGAATCCCTGTCAGATACAATGGATACTGGCACCCCATGCAACCTCACAATCTCATTCATATAATATTAGCCAACTTGTCTACGTTATAAATAGTTTTAATAGGTAAGAAATGTACAGATTTGGTCAAACGATCAACGATTACCCAGATAGAATCCATACCTCAAGTGGAGTGAGGCAATCCAACAATGAAGTCCATCATAATGTGCTCTCATTTCTATTCTGATATTGGAAGCGGCTAAAGCAATCCAGCGGGTCGTTAATGTTCAGCTTTAACTTGTTAGCAATGCAAACATCTTGCCACATAGTCAGCGATACTTTTCTTCATTCTAGGCCACCAGAAATTTTGTTTCAAGTCTCGATACATCTTTGTATTCCCCGGATGCATAACAAATTTGGAGTTGTGGACTTCAGTCATAACACGTTTTCTCAATTCAGAATGGTCCGGTACACAAAGTCTACCTTGAAATTTCAACACATTGTTCTCCAATACAAATCCCAGCCTTGGCTTTGAGTCAATCTCGTTAGCAATTTTTTTCAGAGACTCATCTTCAAGTTGCTTCTGTCTAATTTTTTCAATGATGGCAAGTTGAGCGGAAACAGCAGCTAGGATTCCATACTATTCACGCAACACAATTTCAATCTCATTTTTCTCTAAGTCACATAACAATTCTCTCTGGCCCGTGAGCAAACATGACAAATTTCTAATATATTTTCGGCTTAAGGCATACGCCACTATATTAGCTTTCCCCGGATGGTAAAAAATTTGCAAGTCATAATCCTTGATCAATTCAAGCCATTGTCTCTGTCTCATGTTCAGTTCTTTTTAGGTGAAGAAGTATTTCAAGCTTTTGTGGTCGGTATACACCTCACAAGTCACACCATACAAATAGTGTTGCCAAATTTTCAAGGCAAACACCACGGCTGCTAGTTGAAAGTCATGTGTTGGATAGTTCTTTTCATGTGGTCGAAGTTGACGAGAGGCATAAGCAATAACTTTACCATTTTGCATTAGTATATATCCTAAACCTTTGTAGGAGACATCACTATAAATCTAAAACCCATTGATTCCGTTAGGCAAGGTCAGAATTGGTACAGTCACCAGTCTAGTTTTCAGTTCTTGAAAGGCTAACTCCCATTGATAATTCCAATCAAATGGTACATTTTTCTATGTCAACTGTGTCAATGGCATAGCAAGTTTTGAGAAGTCTTTCACAAATCTTCTGAAGTAGCCAGCATGCCCCAGAAAACTTCAAACTTCTGACACGTTGGTTGGTTTAGGCCAGTCCACAATAGCTTTGATTTTCTATTATGGGTCAATAGAGATACCCTCATTGTTGATTACATGCCCCAGAAATGCTACACTGTCAAGCCAAAATTCACATTTGGACAATTTTGCATATAATTTCCTTTCTCTTAGAATTCGTAAGGTAGTTCTCAAATGATTCTCATGCTCTTCCCTGCTTTTGGAGTAAACCAGTATATCATCAATAAACACAACAATAAATTCATCAAGAAATTATTTGAAAACTCTATTCATTAGATCCATAAACACTGCAGGTGCATTTGTTACTCCGAAGGGCATTATCAAAAACTTATAGTGTTCGTATATGGTTCTGAATGTTGTTTTCTCAACATCTTCTGCTTTGACCTTTAATTGGTGATACCCAGATCTAAGGTCAATTTTGGAAAATATTTGGGCTCCCTGAAGTTGGTCAAATAAATCCTCTATCTGGGGTAGAGGATATTTGTTCTTGACAGTTACTTTGTTCAGTTCTCTATAATCTATGCACAGTCTCAAAGACCCGTCTTTCTTGTTAACAAACAAAACTGGAGCACCACAAAGTGAAGTGCTTGGTTGGATGAACTTTTTGTCTAACAACTCTTGAAGTTAGACTTTCAACTTTTTCAGTTCAGAAGTTGACATTCTATAAGGGGTCTTAGAAATTGGTTGTATCCCGAGTACAGCATCAATAGTAAACTCAATTTTTCCATCAATTAAATCCCCGAGTAAGTCATTAGAAAATACATCAGAAAATTCACAGACCACATGAATCGTTTCCATATTAGCATTATTCGAAGACATAGTCAACACACAACATAAGTAACCCCGACACCTTTTCCTTAACAACTTTCTGGCTTTCACAAAAGAAATCAAATACGGTGAAGGAATTACTCCATTCCTAATGAATAGAAACTCAGGCATACCAGGTGGTCGAAACACAATAGTTTTATTCACACAATCAATAGTTGCACAATACTTCATCGACCAATCCATGCCCAATATTTAATCAAAATGATCAATGTTCAAAGGCAGCAAATCAACGTACAATGTCATATCACCAATCATAATATCACATGTCGAATAAACATAAGCACATATCATAGAACCTCCAGATGGTGTAGACACAGATAGTAAATAGTTCATAGGTTCTAATGATCAAGTCAATTTTCGTGAAAAAGCATGCAACACAAAAAAGTGTGTAAAACAAGAATTTATCAAGACATACGCATTTTGAACACATATGGAAATTATACCTGACACCATAGATTCAGTGTTTTGTACATCTCTAGGCACTAATGCAAACACTCTCCATTGCCTTAGCGTTTCATTCCTGGTATTACCCTTGGTATTAGTTCTTGCATTGGTCCTCGTTACAGGAGCAGATTCGGCTGAACTTGCGGCAGGATGGTTAGCATTTTCAAATCTCAGCGGACAATCTCTAATCATGTGGCCAGTCTTACCACACCGAAAACACGTACCTGAGTCACGGTGACACGTGCCTTTATGCTTCCTCCCGTAATTGAAATAGTTTGGAATAAAGCCATTACTCTTGCTAGAGCTACTGGAGGATCCCATATTCTGCCTTTTTGAAAATGACCGGCCCTTCTTGAAATTGAATCCAGATCGTTTACCCTTCCATTCAATTGTCGGAGTTGGAGCTTGTTTCTTTGCTGCTAAAATGGCCTCTGCAATCAATGCTCTATCAAGTATTTCTACATAAGTCGGCAACTTCAAGACGCCAACTCAATCAAACACTTCTAAATCCAAACCGCCTTCGAATTTTCTTGCCTTCTTATAATCAGTATCCACTGTGTGTGGAGCAAACTGAGCCAATTCAGTGAATTTAGCTTCATACTCAGCTACGGACATTCTGCCTTGCTTAAGTTCTTGAAATTCTGACAACTTCTGATCTTTGAAGCGTTAGGGAAAATACTTGTTGTAGAAAATCTCATTAAACTGAGTCTACGTCATATTCCCATTATTAGTTCAGATCAGTAACATGAGCTTCATCTTTTAACATGTAGGTGGCCACAAGAAATTTTTGTGTTTCGGAACAAGGAAACACTTCAAATAGTTTCTCTATTTCAAGCAACCAAGTTTCTGCCTTTAAGGGTTCGATGCCACCCAAGAAGGTTGACGGTTTCATCTTCATAAACTTCTAAGTCAGGTTGATTATGTCATTGTTATCTGGCTCATGTTGTGCTGGTAGAGGCGGAGGGAGCAAAGGTTGTTGCCTCTATTGTTGTGTTAGTGCTTCAGTCATAGCTGTAAGCATTTGTTCCATATGACTCATGAAAGTCTCAGAGGATTCGGTGGCATCATTACTTCTTGTATTTTCCATTTGCTATAAGTAAACACAGCACTATAACATTAGGTAAATAGTTCTTTTCACAATATTCAGATAATTCATTCCCATTTCATGTGTTCATGTTTAGATTCGGTTTTCTCATATACATAAATTAACAAACACACGCCCACATGCAAATACTATGTCCCTAATTCTTTCTAGGACATCCTATAGCTCATATGGACTCGTGTGTGTGGTATAACTCTTCCTTTGATTCCACTTTGTCATGATCCAAACCTGCCCCTGTAGGTTTAGCGTCGTAACCGGCCAGTAATCCTGGGATTATCAAAGGCCTCTGACCTGAATATCATATAATAAGGGGCTGAATATTCATAGTCCATAGAGCTGTGTAGACATACATCGAACAGAAATTTAAAATTTCGATACATAAGAGTGACGTTATATATATACACATTAGTTATACGTCACCAAATCCACATATATAGAATTTTCAAAACATGTTCCGACTAAACATAAACATAAGAAAGTACAAAAGTCCCAAAGACTTGTTTCTCAAAAACTTGATCGGATCTCTAAAGGAAACCTCCTCGGGAGACACGGTGGCTGGTTGACCCAAACTCTCCAAGAAACAGCTTAGGCTTGGTCACGCGCCTGCTCACCTACATACATAATATAAATAGTGAGCGGAAGCCCAGTGAATAATAACAGAGTAAAGGGTTAAATAAATGACGTCCCAACAGGTTCAGAAAATAGAAACAGATTCATATTCATAACCTTGTTTGAATTGTGTACGGAAATCAAAATTCATGCTTGTTCATATAGGGTACATCCTTTAGCGCTAACAAGTCAAATACAGAGCATTAAGGGTCATACTTGTCAGTTCCACAAAGGAACCTTCGGTACTGGGAACAGATAACATACTTGTCAGTTCTATGAAGGAACCTCCAGTACTGGGAACGGATAACATACTTGTCATCTTCATAAAGGAACCTCTAGTACCAGATACAGAAAACATACTTGAGCCATGGAATTGTTGCCACGAATACTTGTCAGAAACTAGACATTCATTCATTGTATAGAACATAACATTTCATAAAATAGGTCTTATTCCATATACAGAAAATAATTAAAGTTGAATATAGCTTTACTAAGTTATTGCTCACTGATGGCTCCGATAGCACAATAGAGAAAGCGGGCGATTTGAATAGTCTATGGCGCGTGACCTACACAAACACATAGTAGATACACATTGAAACACACGCTTGGAATATACTTAACTCATTACGTTTCGTTCTTAGTGTGTTTTTAAGTCTTGTCCTTATTATGATGTCTTAACCATGGTCTAGGAATGCCTAGGATGCAATGTGGATGTCAAAATGCACTTTGAAACACTTAACAAAATTTGCTAGAAACAGGGTCTTTACTCGAGTGCCACTTCCTTCGCTCAAGCGGGGGCTCAAAAATGTGAGTGGTCGCTCGAGTGTAACTTTGGTCACTCGAGCGGTTTGTAAACTCTGCAAAAGTGCTGGTTACTTGATTTTTTCGCTCGACGCACGCTCGACAGTTGTTCGAGTGTGAGACATAGGTCTTCGCTCAGCGTAACTATTGTCACTCGAGCGGTCTGTAAAACTTGTAAACTTCTGGGAGCATGCATTTTACGCTCGAGCCAACTTTTGGTCTCTCGAGCGAAGGTGCAAAAACAAACGTGGTCGCTCGAGCGCAGGATTTGTAGCTCGAGCGGAGAGCGAAATTCTAGAATTTCCAGATTTCACTTCCAAGTTCAAAACTCGAATTCAAAGCTTTAAAATGCAACCTTTGGGCCCCAAAACTTGAGAAAATTTTTATAAACTTGTAAAACATAGAAAATTAAAGATCATTTCATGAAATCAAGGCCCATAAGCATGCCAATTGTACAAACTCAAGCTTGAAATGTGCTAACATAACATGGACATGACATGCATGAAAAGATTTGAGCTCCAAGTCTCCGAATCATGAGCAAATGAGATGTTTAGGTCAAAAACATGTTGAATTCTTTGAACAAAACCAAGATATGGGCATGCATGTGGAAATTCTTGAGAATCAACTTACAAATCTTAGTGAGTTATGCATGCAATGCATGAATCATGCTCCAATTCCTTAATCTAAGCTCAATTATCTAATTTAAATACTTAAACATCTTAAGTTCAACCACCTATGTCTTGAATACAAAGTTTGAGGGCATGATTCTTACCTAGAGTTCCCAATTCTCTTGAATTCTAGCAAATTCTTGCTCAACTCCACAAATTTCTATCAATCTTACCAACTCTCGTTTTCTTCTTCTTGAATTCACTATGTCCCTCTAACTCTCACTCTCCCTCATATTTTGTTGTCTCAAGGGAATAAAATGAGAGTGTAAAATGTACACTAGAGTCCATTCATGCCTTATATAGGCTCAATTAAATTGACTTAATTAATCTTGGCTTAGGTTAATCATATTGGCATAAATTATTCTAATTAATTGGTTCTGAATCAAATTTTAATTAAACTTACCATAAAATTCTAAAAATTCCACATAACACATATACCAAGTCAATTCTGTGATCGGATGCCAATAAGACCTTCAATTCACAAATTATAACAGAATCTGAAACAGATATTCCTACAATAAACAGATAGAAATACAAATAATGCAACACACATGCACTTAATTCATATTTTCATTTTAATTACTTATTAGGCATACTTAATCATGGGTCAGGGTTGTTACACCCTTACCCTCAACTGTGAGTTGGAGTGTTTTGGAATGGCAAAATTCCACTTAGATCAATGTAAAATAACACCAATTGTTATAAATTACTTGTTATTTAAAATCAAAAATCATATTATTAAAATTTAATATTAAAAATATAAGCTATAAAGTTAAATTAGGTGGGTATGATTGGGGTTGAGAGCATACTAAATGGGGGCAAGATGACAGTGGAGGAGAAGTCTAGCGAATAGAATTGAATACAAAATAATATTCACTAAACGGGAGTGAAAGTAGGGAAGCAAGGTCTCATATACATTCATATTATTAAAATTCAATACTAAAAATACAAGTTGTAAAGTTAAATAGGTGGATAGAAGACATAGAGAAAATTGCATTTAGAACTAGATACGAGTACTATGAATTTTTGGTAATGCCATTTGGGGTAACTAATGTACCTACAGCGTTTATGGACCTAATCAATAGGGTTTTCAAATAGTTTCTTGATGAATTCATAGTTGTATTTATTGATGATATACTGATTTACTCCAAAAGCAGGGAAGAACATGAAAATCATCTGAGAACTGCTTTACAGATTTTATGGAAAAAGAAGTTGTATGCAAAATTTTCCGAGTGTGAATTTTGGCTTGATAATGTCGCATTTTTTGGACATGTAATCAACAAAGATGGCATATCAGTTGACCCGTAAAAAATTGAGGCTATCGTGAACTAGCCAAGACCAACTAATGTATTCGAAATTAGAAGTTTTCTGGGACTTGCTGGCTACTACCGCAAATTTGTAAGAGACTTCTCAAAACTTGCCATGCCATTGACACAGTTGACTCAAAAAAATGTATCATTTGATTAGACTGAGTAGCGGGAATCAGCATTCCAAGAATTAAAGACTAGATTGGTAACTGCATCTATCCTGACATTGTCTAACGGAACCGATGTATTTCAGATTTACAGTGATGCTTCCTATAAAGACTTGGGGTGTTGTAGACCGCCCGAACTCGCTCCGCGCGTGAGGGCGCGAATTGGGTTCTAGCTACTACAGTTCGGACTTTTATCACGGTTCTGAATCTAATCTCACAAAGTGCAATGTAAGACTGATAAATCACCAAATAGTCCAAATCTGGCAAATCGTTTTGGAAAATCGATTTTAATCAAAAAGTGCCAAACATGGACTGCTTTGCCAGATTTCAGAGTCGCTACCTAAATATTTTATTTTGCGAAATTTAGGAAACCTTGACTCGTGCCTAAGGGCACGTGTCCGTCATCACCAAAGTTGCCTCGGCTCAGGAACTTGGGTACGAGAGGGGAAGGTCCTGAAATGAGCACCCCTGCTCGCCCGATCAAAGATCGGCCTCTACTAACATGATATGTTGTTTTGAAAACACATGTGTTCTTATTCCGGTTATTAATCTAGAATTACTATGTGATGCGCACAGCATACTATAGACACCCCATTTTTTACCGACCTTAAGACTCAGACGTCATTGTTCGTGCACGCGATGATCGCGCATGTTTGCGCTCGTTTCAAGTTTCTCGGGTTTTCAGCTGAGCGCCTTGTCTCGGGACCTCTTAACTCTCTTCTTCTTGGTTTGTTTTTGGACCATTGCCTTGGTGCCTTTGCCTGGAGGGAGAGAGAGGCCTGTAGGCCACTTTTTGTAGCTGTAGGCTACTTATCTCTCTTGTAGGCCACTTGTAGTGGCCCGTAGGATAGTTTCGGGAGCTTTCGGCTGAGTGCCTTATCTTGTGGCCTCTTAGCTCTTTTCCGTTTGGTTTGTTTTTGTGTCATACCTTGTTCCCCCTTGCCTAGAGGGAGAGGAGAGGCTGTCAACCACTTTTGGCTCTTGTAGGCCACTTGTCTCTCTTGTAAGCCACTTTAGGTGGCCGGTAGGCCAGTGGAGTGGCCGACGACCATTTTCTTGCTTTTTTAGATATTTTTATTGCCAGCTGTGCCAGCTGTTGGGCACAGAAGGCATCCTCTATACACATATATGGAGGGATTGCACCAAGTTTCTAGCTTGTCAAGCAAGCTTGAGGCTTGGAATTCTATAAGAGGGAAGGTCCCTCTCCTGTTCTAGAGGTTCAGAAATTTGAGGAGCAAAAATATCTACTCTCTCTCTAGAATTCTCTATCTCTCTCCATATTTGTGCCTTAAAGTGTTATTTCTTCATACTTTTGCACACAAACACCTACTCAAACACCACCATCATTGAGCTGAGGTTCTTGGGAGTGATATTTGAGGTCTAAAAGCTGGTTTGGGGCTGAAGAAGTTGCTGTTTTGCTGTGGTTCTTCAAGGGTGAGCATCTCCCTCTTTTAAGCTTATTTTTGTACACAATCTTGGCCACCTTTGCATGCTTTTTTTTGGCCTAACTTTCAACTGAAAAAAGTTCTGTTTTGAAGTATTTAAAATGGTTGTTTAAGGCTTTGTTTGAGTTAGAGGTGGTTTACCCCCTTTGGTGGCTTGTTTTGCCTTGCTTTGTGCCATCTTTTAAGGCCTTTGAGACTATCTCTTTTTGGCCTTCTCACCACTGAAACTCAGAGGAATTTCAGTGGTGGAAAAGTGGTTTTGAGGTCCCAAATGGGTGGGGGTGGTCCCCCCTCCTCTTTTCTTGTTTGCATGTGTTGATAGCCCTCCAAAAGAGCATGTGTTTTTAATTCTTAGAGGCTTTGTTTAGGCTCATTTTTGTGACTTTTTAGACCTTCCATAACTCTATTTTTGGCCGTCTTGATCACATTTTACATGCTTCTTATACTTGTAGTGTAATCCTACTTATAGCCTTGCAAAGTAGCATGTCTTTGTGGCTTGAATTGGCTCCATCTCAGCATGTTTTTTTTAGCCATTATTTGCCATGTTATAACTCTGTTTTGGGTTGGTTTGATTGCCTCTTGCATGCTTCACACCCTTGTAGTGTAATCCTCCTTATAGCCTTAACATGCATCATGCTTTGTGCCTCTAATTTTAGCTTGTTTTAGCTCTGCTCCAGTAGGTTCTTAGCCTTGTTTTGACCTGCTTGAACTCTTTTTTGAGTGGTCCTGATCATTTGGAACTTGCTTTGCATAGCCGTAGTGCAATCTTGCTCACTAGCTTTGAGTTTCAAAGTATCTAGCATGCTTTACTTGAGTTGTGTGCATGCTTTGGCCTCATTTCTCATATGATTTCAGTGTGTGTAGTGTAATCATACTCTCACATGTTTCACACTTTCAATGCTTTTGGAGAGTTGTGCCTTATGTCTTGATCATGGGCTAATTTGTATGCATGCTTGCCTAAGCTTTTGGGCTACCATCTCAGCATGTTTTTGGTCTTATTTTGCCATGATACAACTCTATTTTTGGTTGATGGAGTCACCTCTCTCTTGGTTTTGGTACTTGTAGTGTAATCCCACTCATTAGCCTTGCATGCTTAGTGTTTTGGCTTACCATTCTAGCTTGTTTTGGCTGTACTCCATCATGTTTCTAGCATTGTTTTGACCTGCCTTAGGACTGTTTTGAGTGATCTTGGTCCTTTGGGGCTTGCTTGATATGGCCATGGTGCAAGTGCCTTAGCTAGTCTTGAGTTTGGAAGCCCTTAGCATGCTATATTTGTGATGTGCGCATGATATGGCATCATTTGGTATGAAATTTTAGAGCATATACTTCCGTCATACACTCATATATATCGCTCTTTAATTGTGTTTGAGAGTTGTGTTTAATGTTTGGCTTGCTAGCCAATGCATGAGCATGTTGTTGTAGCTTTTGGTGTTTCATTTCTAGCATGATTCTACCATTGTTGTGGCATGAGGTAGGTTTGACCATTTGAGCATTGTAGTGCATGCTTCATGTGTAATACACTTCACTTGCCTTGATGCTTTAGTTTCTAAACATGCCATGCTGTAGACACCCCATTTTTGACCGTCCTCAAGACTTGGACGTCACCGTTGGAACACTCGGTGATTATCCATGTTTGTGTTCGTTTGGAGTTCCCGGAGTTCTCGGCTCGCGCGCCTTGCCTCAGGACCTCCAAACTCGACCGTTTTGTGTTCGGTTTTGCACCAAACATTTGTGTTTTGCCTTGGAAGGGCAGGGAATGCTTTGTGAGGCATCCCCACACACCACCGGCACTGGCTAGAGACCACCGGCTGGCTGGTGTTGCCACCGGCACTATATTGTGCTGGTCGGCACTCTTTTGTGCCGGTCGGCACTTGTTTTGGCAAAATGACCATTTTGCCCTGCCGACCACTGTACAGCTGCTTTATGAGATATTTTTAGACAGCTGTATGGCTTTAGCCTCTCCTCCATACACGTGTATGGAGGGATGCCCTCCTTGTAAGCTTGTTTGACAAGCTTTACAAGATTAATGCCTATAAGAGAAGGCCTTCTCTCTTGGCTCAAGGGTTAGAAGAGTTGTTGTGAGAGAGGTGAGAGGGAGCTCTGATTGTAGGTTAGAAGTTCTATATCTATCCTATATCTATACTTCTCTCTTGTTTGTACACTAGGTGTTTGTGCCTTACTATTGCACATCAACACCTAGTGTTTCACCTTCTCTTGGTTACAGAGGTCCTAAGAGGTTGTTCTTGGTGTTCTTGGCTGGATTGGAGCTCAAGGAAGCAACAACATCAACTCTTGTGAAGGTGATCATCAAGGGTAAGAAACTACCCCTTTTTACCCCATTCTTGCACCTTGTTTTTACCTAGTTTAGAACTGTTTTTGTGCTTAGTGATTAACACATAAAAGTTCTGTTTTTTAACCCTCTTCATTGTTTATTAAGAGTGTTTGGTGATTTGGGTAGGTTTGACCACCCTTAGGCCTTGAAAAGGCCACCTTTTGTGCCATTTTGTGAGAGATCCGAGACTTTGGTGTTAGGATCTCTTCACCACTGAAATCTTGAGGGATTTCAGTGGTGGAGATGATGCCTTAGAGTCTCAAGAAGGAGAGGGCCACCCCCTCTCCTTGATGTCCTTGAAAAGGGCAAGTTTTGGTCTCCAAAGGAGCACCATGTTTGGTTGTGTGTTGAGCATGTTTGACTTGTTTTTCATGCTTATATTGCCATGTCATAACATGACTTTAAGTTGGTTTTGGTCTCTTATGCATGCTTAGCATAGTTGCCTTGTAATGCCCTTTGATGCCTTAACATGCCTAGGTTGTGTGACTTAGTTTCTAGCATGTTTTAGGCCTACATTTGTGAAGTTTTTATGCTTATATTTCCATGTTTTAGGTCTGTCTCATGTTGTTTGAGTCAACCATAGCATGTTTAATATAGCCTCTTTGCATTCGGCTTGTTGGCCTTAAGAGCATGAGTGTGTAGCATGCCTTGCTTGCTTCATTTTTGATGGTTTGGAACCATTTTGCATGCTATTTCAGTCCTTCATACATGTTTGTTTGATTGCTTAGCATGCCCCTTTGGTGCTTTAAAAGCATGTGTTAAATGCTCCATGTTTTGGTCACTTTGTGTGCCTTAGGGTTTAAGCCTCTTAGATGCCATCTAGGTACACCCTTGGCCTTGCTTAGGTCTGCCATTGACCTGTTTTGAGCCCCCTTAGCCTTGTGAGGCTTGGTGGACTTGGCCTTGGTTCAAGCCTACATGGCTTGCCCCAAGCACTTGGCCCCCTTTTGCATGCATTTGCTCATCTTGTTTAACATGATTTGGCATCATTTTATAGCATGATTTTAGAGCTTAACTTGCATGCTAATTGTCCATGTTTGGTCTCTTCAAGTGTGCTTAAGAGTTGCCTTGCTTATGCCTTAGGTTTGGACCATAACACTTGCATGTGTGTGTGTGTGTTTAGTCTCCGTTTCTAGGCATTTTGGCCACTGATTTTAGGACTATTTGAGCTGCCTAAGTCATGTCTAAGACCATCATTTACTTGGTTTGCATGCTTGCCTTGCATGTTTGCTTGGATGCTTTGCATAAGTGTATTGCATAGTCCATGTTGCATGATAGATAACATGCTTAGGGTTGCATTGCATTAGCATGCATACTAAGCCTCTTGAAGTAAAGTATGATGGAGGTTTGGCACCCTTGTTTGTTTGTTTGCATTGCATGCATTTGAAATCAAAGTTGCATTCTTGGTTCTTAGGGCCATCGCGCATGGAAATGCGCGATTGGTGGTCCGAGAACCGAGGCACATCTTCCTTTGAGTCAATAACATGATAAGGGATGTGTTTGGTGCATAAATGGCTTGAATTATATTGTCATGCATAGATTTCCCCTCTGCTGCTGTGAGTTGCAGGTTCTGCAGGCATTCAGTGCCGGCCGGCACTATTTAGTGCCGACCGGCAGTCAACAAACAGCCGATAGCTTATTTTTGTGCCGGTGGCCTCCTCCTTCAGCCGGTAGTGTCCTACCCCAGCCGGTGGTAATCCCCAGTGCCCTGAGAGGCACTCCTGGGACTTTGGCAATTTTCTGAGGAGGAGAGCAGAGGAAACAGAGGCAATCCATGCATGGCAGTGCGGTTCCGAGCCAGTCCCGAGCGCATGCTGCATTTGGCCCTCATCTCGAGGCGATTTACTGTTTAATTAGATTAATTATTTTATTTAATTAATTTAGTTGATTTGTAATATTTTAATTAGCTTGCGTAGTTAATTAATTTGTATATTCTTTCGGTCCCTCCGAGCGAGGGCAAAGTTGTAATAAGTGTGTGTGAGTGGGCGTATGTCTTCCAATCCCCATTTCTTTCTCCCTTTTATTTACCCGCTTATGTTGGTAGATTAGGGCACGTTCAAATTAGCATACCTTATGCAATGCATGTGTGCATTCATGCATTTGTTTACATGCACCGGGCTCGGTACATCATACAAACTGCATTGTATTTCAATTTCCAAATTGAATACGTGTTACTTGTAGCACTTCACATGCCATGTCTAGGATAGCCGAGCCTGCCTAGATTACATCTTTGCATGTGTTGCATTAGACATTTCAGTATGCTTAGGTCCATGCATGGATTTCTAATGAGCTTCTGTTTTGGCTTGGAGTACTAGGTGAGCTTTTATGCTTTAGCATATCGCATGCGTGTGAATGTTGCCATAATAGCATGATTACCATGAGGCTAGCTGCTTATGTGATATAACTGCTTGAATGCCTGTGGGTGAAGGTTGGATTGCTTGAGTTGGAACAACTCATTGAAATCCGTATTTTAGCCTACTTGCGAGTAGCAAAATCTAACACGTTTTTCGAGACAAAACGGATATGCAATGTTTATTTCCAAGTTAGGCAATTTGGTCTATACTTGTTTGCTGTGCGCATAACATAGTAATTCTAGGCTAAATAACCGGAATAAGAACGCATAACGTTTTCAAAATCGGATATCACGGTTAGTAGAGGCCGGTCTTCGGACCGGGCGAAAGGGGGTGCTCATAGCTGACCTTCCCCGATCGTACCCAAGCTCCCGAGCCAAGTCACTTTGGTGATGACGGACACGTGGCCTTCGGCACCGAGTCAGGGTTTCCTAAATTCCCCCATTTTAAAATATTTAGGTGGCGACTCTGTAATCTGGCAAAGCAGTCCATGTTTGGCACTTCTTTTCAAAATCTGTTTTTCTTCAAAACGATTTGCCAGAGTTGGACTCTTTGGTTCAGATTTAGAACCGTGACAAATTGAGTCCTTTGAACTGTAGTGACCCCAATGTGAACCGAACGGGACTTAACCCTCCCGGATGCGTTCGGGGACGTCTACACATGCATACATTGCTTACATGATAGAGCCTTGTGCACACCACTCTAGCATTGATAGATAAGCATATTGTTTGCATGTGTGTTGCATTGCATTGTGTTTGGATCAGACGTTAATCCAAACCCAAGAAATGAGGGGCGTTTCATACTTGAAGTGATGAAACGCGCCTCATTTCTTTCTCGCTGTCCCCCTTGATTGTGCATGATAGGATGGAGGCTTCTCGAGTCCTATGTGTTATTTGTGCATTCATAGACTTGTATGAACTTGGCTTCTCGGCCATCGTGCATTGTGATGCTCGGTTGGTGGCGTGAGAGTCGAGTACCGCACCCCTTTGAGCTTGGGAAATGATAAGGGGGGGTGGTTGTACACACATACCTTGCAAATGCCATGCTTTGCCCTTGTTGAACTCTGTTTGCAGCAAAACTGGAATGTGCAGCAACAATTGGCTGACCGGCCAGAGGAAGGGGCCAACCGGCCACTTTAAGTGGCCTACAGCCCTTTTAAGTGGCCGACAGGTGGCCTACAGTCTCCCCTGGTGGCCAATAGCCCACCAGCTTGAAGGTGGTTCAAAGTTATTTTGGTTCTGAAGCAGAGGCAGTCTGGGAATTGGTTCGGTATTCAGGAATCAAAGCAAATGCAAACAGAGGCAACCGGTGGCAAGGCGATGGGATTTCAGGAAGACGCAACTGAGCATGCATACATTCCTTGTCCCGAGGCTCCTTTTAACTGTTTTGCTTAGCTAGTTAATTCTTTGGTTCTGTACTTAATTAGTTAACGTGCTTAGCTAATCAATTTGTGTTGTAATAACTAATTAGTTAACTAGGATAGTTAATTAGTTGTGATTTGTAATAGTTAGCTTAATTAGCGTAGCTAGTTAGCTTTCTTTCATTCGGACCCTCCGTCGAGAGGGCACAAATGTTGTAATAAGTGTGCGTGTGTGTGTGTGACTATCTTCCGACCCCACGTCTTTCTCCGTTTTACTTATTAGCTTTTGATGGTTAGTTTAAAGCATATTTCAATTAGCATACTTATACTTTGCATGGGTGCATCATTCATTCGTATTGCATGCACTGGGCTCGGCGTATCATTTAAACCGCATTGAATTTCAATACTTACTTGAATACGTGTTTCAAAACATGTTATCAAGTGTTGCATTCATATGCCATCTTAGAATAGCCGAGCCTATTTTAGTTGCATCATTGCATGTGTTGTATTAGGCATCTTAACATAGCTAGGATCATGCATGATTACTAACTAGCTTTTGTTTTGGCTCGGAGTACACTGTAAGTGTTTATGCTTTAACATCACTCCATGAGATGTGTATATTGCCATGTTAGCATGCTTGCCATGAGGCTATCTGCTTAAAGTGCTTAACTGTATGAATGCCTGTGGATAAAGGCTTCATTGCTTGAATTGGAACAATTCATCAAAATGTAAGTTTTAAGCCCACTTGAAGTGGCAAATCATCATGTTTTAAGCCCACTTAAGGGTGGCAAATCCGCATTTTAGCCTACTTGAGGATAGCAACTTCAAACTATTTTCGAAAAAACAAACATGAGATGTTTTGTTCCAAATTGAGTGATTTAGTCTATACTTGTATGCTGTGCGCATCACATAGTAATTCTAGATTAATAACCGGAATAAGAACACATGTGTTTTCAAAAACAATATATCATATTAGCAGAGGTCGATCTTTGATCGGGCGAGCAGTGGTGCTCATTTCAGGACCTTCCCCTCTCGTACCCAAGTTCCCGAGCCGAGGCAACTTTGGAGATGACGGACACACGGCCTTAGGCACGAGTCAGGGTTTCCTAAATTTCCTAAAAACAAAATATTTAGGTGGCGACTCTGTAATCTGGCAAAGCAGTCTATATTTGGCACTTCTTGATTCAAATCGATTTTCCAAAATGATTTGCCGGATTTGGACTCTTTGGTGATTTATGAGTCTTACATTGCACTTTGTGAGACTAGATACAGAACCGTGACAGGAGTTCGAACTGTAGTAGGTAGAACACAATTCTCGCCCTCTCCAAAAAGGGGGGGCGCGTAGAGCGAGTTCGGGCGGTCTACACATACAAGTATAGACTCAATCACTCAAGTTGGAACAAAACATCTCATGTTTGTTTTTCGAAAAGTGGTTTGAAGTTGCTACCCTCAAGTAGGTTAAAGGGCAGATTTGCCACCCTCAAGTGGGCTTAAAACATGATTTGCCACAAACAAGTGGGATTAAAACGCACATTTTGATGAATTGTTCCAATTCAAGCAATGAAGCCTTCATCCACAGGCATTCATGCAGTTAATCACTTAAGCACATAGCCTCATGACAAGCATGCTGTCATGGCAGTCACTTACACGCATGCAAGGATGCTAAAGCATAAACACTCACAGCGTACTCTAAGCCAAAACAGAAACTAGTTAGTAATCAATGCATGATCCTAGCTATGTCAACTAAGTAGGCTCGGCTATCTAAGATGGCATATGAATGCAACACTCGATAATATGCTTTGAAACACGTATTCAAGTAAGTATTGAAATTCAATGCGGTTTAAATGATGCGCCGAGCCCAGTGCATGCAATACGAATGAATGATGCACCCATGCAAAGGATAAGTATGCTAATTGAAATATGCCTTAAACTAACCATCAAAAGCTAATAAGTAAAACGGAGAAAGACGTGGGGTCGGAAGATAGTCACACACACACACGCACACTTATTACAACATTTGTGCCCTCTCGACGGAGGGTCCGAATGAAAGAAAGCTAACTAGCTACGCTAATTAAGCTAACTATTACAAATCACAACTAATTAACTAATTAGTTAACTAATTACAAACACAAATGAATAGCTAAACGCATTAACTATTAAAGTACAGAATCAACGAGTTAACCATCTAAGCAAAGCAGTTAAAAAGAGCCTCGGGGCGAGGAATGCATGCATGCTCGGTTACTTCTTCCTGAAATCCCGTCGCCTTGGCACCTGTTGCCTCTGTTTGCATTTGCTTTGATTCTGAATACCAAACAAGTCTTCAGGTTGTCTTTGCTTCAGAACCAGAATAACTTTGAACCATCTTTAAGCTGGTGGACTGTCGGCCACCTGGGGAGGCTGTAGGCCACTTCCTCTGGCCAGTCGGCCAGTTGCTTCTGCACACTTCCAATTTGCTACAAACAGAGTTCAACAAGGGCAAAGGAAGGCATTTGCAGGGTATGTGTGTACAACCACCCTCCTTATCATTTCTCAAGCTCAAAGGAGTGCGGTACTCGACTCTCGGGCCACCAACCAAGCATCGCAATGCACGATGGTCGAGAAGCCAAGTTTGTACAAGTTAATGAATGCACAAGTAACACATGAGACTCAAGAGGCCTTCACCCTATCATGCACAATCAAGGGGGACGGCGACCAAGAAATGAGGCGCATTTCATCACTTCAAGTATGAAACGACCTTCGTTTCTCGTGTTTGGATTAACGTCTGATCCAAACACAATGCAATGCAACATACATGCAAACAACATGTTTATCTATCAATGCTAGAGTGGCATATGCACAAGGCTCTATCATGTAAGCAATGCATGCATGGCATGTTAGAAGCTAAGGCATCAAGGCTAGTGAAGTGTATTACATATGAGGCATGCATTATCAATCCCAAATGGTCAAACCGACTATGGACAGACCTACATCCTGCCAAAACAGTGGCACAATCATGCTGAAAATGGCGCACCAAAAGCTACAACAACATGCTCATGCATTGGCTCGCAAGCTAGGTATTAAACATGACTCTCAAACACAATGAAGAAGTGATAAACAAGAGAGCATGGCAGAGACGTAGGCACTGAAATTGCATACCAAATGGTTCTATAACATGCAAACAACACAAGCATAGCATGTTAGGGTCCTTAAGCATTGAAACTAGTGAAGGACACAACACAAGGGCTATGAAATACTATGCACAAACAACCAAACCAGCCCAAAACAGTATATCATGGCAAATCAGTGGCAAAAAAAACCATGCTCAAACTAAGGCTCAAAGGAGTAGAAAATCATGCTCCTTTGGTAGCTCACAAATAAGGCACAAAGGCACAACTCTCGAAAGCTCTCAAGGAGTGAAAGAAGTGAGAACATGACACATGTATATGCTCTGAAATTACATGCTAAATGATGCCAAAACATGCAACCATCACAAATATAGCATGCTAAGGTGCTCAAAACTCAAGACTAGCTAAGGCACTTGCACCATAGCCATATCAAGCAAGCCCCAAAGGACCAAGATCACTTAAAACAGTCCTAAGGTAGGTCAAAACAATGCTAGAAACATGATGGAGTGTAGCCAAAACAAGCTAGAATGGTAAGCCAAAACACTAAGCATGCGAGGCTAATGAGTGGGATTACATTACAAGTACCAAAACCAAGCAAGAGGTGACTCCATCAACCAAAATCAGAGTTGTATCATGGCAAAATAAGACCAAAAACATGCTGAGATAGAGCTAACATAAGCTAGAATGAGAGGCATGAAGCATGATGCATGTTAGGCCAACAAGTAGGATTGCACTACAAGTGTAAGATGCAAGAAACCAATGATCAAACCAACCTAAGACAGAGTTATAGAAGGTCCAAAAAGTCACAAAAACATGCTTGGACTAAGCTAGCAAATGAGAGAAATACATGCTCATGTATTAGGCCACCAACACAAGGCATAAAGGCACAACTCTTAACCACAATGAAAGAGTGATAAACATGGGAGTATGACAGAAGTTTATGCTCTGAATTTACATACCAAATGATGCTATATCACACAAATGTCACAAATAAGGCATGCTAAGGGTCCCAAGACACAAGACTAGAAAAGGCCATTACACTATGGCCACACAAGGCAATCCCCAAAGGGTCAAGATCATTCCAAACAGAGTTTAAGAAAGTCAAAACAAGGCCAAGAACCTACTGGAGCAGAGCTAAAACAAACTAGAATTAGAGGCACAAAGCATGATGCATGTTAAGCCTACAAGGAGGATCGCACTACAAGTACAAAGACCAAGCAAGAGGTGACCCCACCAACTACAATCAGAGTTAAAGCATGCCAAAATAACAACAACAACATGCTGGAGTGAAGCCAATACATGCTAGAATAACAAGCTAACTTATGAAGCATGTTAGGCTAGTGAACAAGTTTACACTACAAGTGCAAAAAGCAAACAACATGAGGCCAAACCAACCCAAAACAGAGTTATAACATGGCAAAATAAGGCCTAAAACATGCTAAGATAGAGCCTCAAGAGGGTAGAAAAACATGCCAAAGTGTTAAGCCAACAACACATGCAAACAAAGCACAAAAGGGGGGGACCACCCCCATCCATTTTAGGTCTCAAAACCCACTTTCCACTACTGAAATTCCTCTGGAATTCAGTGGTGAAAAGGCTAAACAAAGGTGATCTCAAAGGCCTTAAAGGATAGCTCAAAGCAAGGCAAAATAAGGCACAAAAGGGGGTAGACCACCCCTAACTCAAACAAGGCCTCAAACAAACATCTTAAACACTTAAAAATAAAGCTTTTTGCAATTGAGAGCAAGGCCTAAAAGAGCATGCAAGGATGGCCAAATACTTAAGCAAAATAAAGCTTAAAGAGGGTAACTACTCACCCTTGAAGAACCACAGCAAAACAGCAACTTCTGAGGTAAAAACCAGCTTTTTAGAACCCAAGTATGACCTCCAAGAATCTCAGCTCAATGATGGTGGTGCTTTACTAGGTGTTTGTGTGCAAAAGTATGAAGAAACAACACTTTTGATTCAATGTAGCACAAATATAGAGAGAGAGGGAGAATTCTAGTGAGAGAGGGATATCTTTTAGCTCTCTAAAAAATCTGAACCCCTGGAAAGGGAGAGGGGCCTTCCCTCTTATAGAATTCCAAGCCTCAAGCTTGTTTGACAAGCTAGAAGCTTGGTGCAATCCCTCGATACACGTGTATGGAGGATGCCTTCTGTACCCAACAGCTGGCACAGCTGGCAATAAAAATATCTGCAAAAGCAAGAAAATGGCCGTCGGCCACTTCCACTGGCCTACCGGCCACCTAAAGTGGCCTACAGGAGGGACAAGTGGCCTACAAGAGCCAAAAGTGGCCGACAGCCTCTCCCCTCCCTCTAAGCAAGGGAGAACAAAGTATGGCACAAAAACAAACCAAAAGGAAGAGAGTTAAGAGGTCCCGAGATAAGGCGCTCAGTCGGAGGCCCTGAAAACTAGCCTACGGGCCACTACAAGTGGCCTACAAGAGGGATAAGTAGCCTACAACTACAAAAAGTGGCCTACAGGCCTCTCTCTCTCTCTCTCTAGGCAAAGGCACCAAGGCAATGGTCCAAAAACAAACCAAGAAGAAGAGAGTTAAGAGGTCCCGAGACAAGGCGCTTAGCCGAAAACCCAAGAAACTCGAAACGAGCACAAACATGCGCGATCATCGCATGCACGAACGATGACGTCTGAGTCTTAAGGTCGGTAAAAAATGGGGTGTCTACAAGTGTGTTAATGCAGGATGGGAAAGTAATTGCTTATACTTCTCGTCAACTCCGACTTCATGAAAAGAACTACCCAACTTATGATCTTGAATTAGCAGCTGTGGTGTTTGCTTTAAAATTTTGGCGACACTATCTGTACGATGTGACTTGTGAGGTGTATACTGACCATAAAAGCTTGAAATACTTCTTTACTCAAAATGAATTGAACATGAGACAGAGACGATGGCTTGAGTTAATAAAAGACTATGATTTGCAGATTCTATACCATCTAAGGAAAGCAAATACCATTGCAGATGCAATAAGTAGGAAGTCAATTGGGAATTTGTCATGTTTGCTCACCTGCTAGAGAGAGTTGTTAGATGACTTGGAGAAGAATGAGATTGAAATTGTGTTGCGTGGACATGGTGGGATCTTAGCCGCCATCTCTGCCCAGCCTGCAATAATTGAAGAAATTAAAGAGAAACAGCTTGCAAATGAATTTTTAAAGAAAAATGTGGATGAAATGAACTCAAAACTGAGGCCGGGGTTTATGCTTGACAATAATGTGTTGAAATTTCATAATCGACTTTGTGTGCTGAATTGTTTTGACTTGAGGAAATGTATCATGACTGAAGCTCATAATTTTAAATTTGCTATGCATCTGGGGAATACGAAGATGTACCATGACTTGAAACAAAATTTTTGGTGGCCGAGAATGAAGAAGAGTGTAGACACCCCATTTTTGACCGTCCTCAAGACTTGGACGTCATCGTTTGAACACTCGATGATCATCTATGCTCATGTTTGTTTTGAGTTCCCGAAGGTCTCGGCTGCGCGCCTTGCCTTAGGATCTCTCAACTTGTTTGTTTTGTGCTTGGTTGTGGACCAAGGACTTGTGGTTTTTGCTTCTGAGGGAAGAGGGTGGCTTGTTGGCCATTCGTACAACCCATCGGCTAAGGCCTTGTGCCATCGGCCTTGTTTTCTTGCCATCGGCCATAAGTGGTGGCTGATCGGCACTCTTTTTGGTTGATCGGCCATATTTCTTGGCCGAGACCTTTCCACTTGCTTTTGCAGATATTTTTGTGCCAGCTGTGACAGCTAGTAAGCACAGATCTCATCCTCCATACATGTGTACGAAGGGATTGAATCAAGACTCAAGCTTGTTCAACAAGCTTGAGAATTGAATTTCTATAAGAAGGGAGACCCCTCTCCCTTTCCAGAGGGGCTGAAAAAAGTTGATATACAAAACATATATCACTCTCTCTATATATTTTACCTCTCTCTCCATATTTACCCTAGTTTGTGCTCAAAAGTGTATTTTCTTCATAGTTTTGCACTAAAGCACCTACTAGAACACCATCCTTTTGTTGCTGAGGTACTTGGGAGCTGGTGTTAGTGTTTTTGGACTGGTTTTGGTCAGAAAAGAGTGCTGGGGTTGTGTTCTTAAAGGTGTTCTTCAAGGGTGAGTCAACTAGCCTTTAAACCCTTGTTTTGGTTTAAGCTTTTGGACCTATTTGCATGCTGATTTAAGCTTAACTTTCTACTGTAAAAAGTTTTGATTTTTCATGCTTGTAATGTTTGTTTAAGGTCACTTTTGTGTTGGGGGTTGTCTACCCCCTCTTAGGCCTTGTTTGGTCTTGTTCTTGTGCCTTCCTTTTAAGCTATTGGAACCACCTTGTTTAGCCTTCTCACCACTGAAATCTAGAGAATTTTCAGTGGTGGAAATGGTGTTTTGAGGTCCCAAATAGGAGAGGGTCATCCCCTCTCCTCATGTCTCATATGCTTGTATTGATGACTCATAAAAGTAACATGTTTGTTAAGCTTGTTTTGGCTCCATCTTAGCATGTATTAGACCTTATTTCAGCATGATATACCCCTGTCTAAGGTTGGTTTGATAGCCTCTTGCATGCACCATGCACTTGTAGTGCAATCCTCTCTATTGCCTTAACATGCATCTTATGTTTGGATCATCATTCTTGCATGTTTTGGCTCAACTCAAAGAAGCTTTCCCTCATGTTTTACCATGCTTGAGCTCTATTTGATGTTGTTTTAGTCATGCATGTATTGCTTTGTATAGCCATAGTGCATTCTAGCTAGTTAGCTTTGAGTGTCCAAGTCATTAGTATGCATTGCTTAGACCATTTTCATGATTTGGCATCATTTCATATGTGATTTCAATCCATATAGTGTGGTCATGCACTCACATTGGTCACCTTTTCCATGCATTGGGAGGTTTGTGTTTTAAGCCTTGAACATGAGCCATTATGCATGTCTTATTGCTTAAGCTTTTGGGATGCCATCTCTGTGGGTTTTGGGGCTTATTTTGACATGCCATAACTCTGATTTTTATTGGTTAAGTCATGCCATGCTTGGTCTTGGTAGGCGTAGTGTAACCCTCTTTATTGGACTTGCGTGCATCATGCCTTATGCCCTTCATGTTGGCTTGTTTTAGCTTTGGCCCATGCATGTTTTAGACTCATTTTGGCATGATCTAGGACTATTTTGGTTGTCCTTAGCCCTTTAGGGTTTGATTCATGTGGCTTTGGTACAAGTTCCTATGCTAGTTTCAAGCTTTGAGCTTTCTTGCATGCCATACTTGTCTTGCTTGGTTGATTTGGCATCATTCCATACTTAATTTTAGAGCTTATAGTGTTGTTACACTTCCACTTTTGTCACCCTTTGAGTGCCTCTAAGAGATGTGTTCTTGTTGCCTAGCTTGTGGACCAATATGTGTGCATGCATGTTTTGCCTTTCGGTGCCTTAGTTTTGGTGTTTTGGCCACTGATTTGGGCATGATTGAGATCTGTCCATTTTAGTTTAAGTCCATTTTGCGTGTTGTTGCATGCTTGGTACATTGCATGTTGTTGCATGATTGGTACATTGCATGTTGTTGCATGATTGGTACATTGCATGTTATTGCATGTTTGATACATTGCATGTTGTTGCATGCTAGTTGCATTACATAACATTGTTGCATATTTGTTGCATGCCATGTTGTTTACATGTTTAGGTTGCATTGCATTGTTTGCATGCCATTAGCTTTGTTAAGTTGTGCATGCATTGCATTGTGTTTGGTTTGGATGTCAAGCCAAACACGAGGAACGAGGGACGTTTCATACTTGAAGTGATGAAACGTGCCTCAATTCTCGGTCGCCGACCCTCTTGATCATGCATGATAGAGGTTAAGGCATTTATGTGTTTTTGTGCATTTCATCCATATTGAGTTGTGCAACTTGGCCTCTTTGGCCATCATGCATCGAAATGCGTGATTGATGGCTCGAGAGTCGAGCACTACACTCATTTGAGCTTCAAACATGATAAGGAGTGTGGTTGTACAAACATTTTCTTGCAAATGTATTGTCATGCCTCTGTTTGTACTCTGCTGCAGCAAAAGGAGGAGTTTGCAGGAAGAGATGGCCGATCGGCTATCTAGTGTGCCGATCGGCTACAAATATTTAGCCGATAGTCTCAAAATTGGTCGATGACCATTATCCACTGGCCGATGGCCACCCCTTTTGGCCGATGACCTCTCAGAATGTCCATGAGGTAGGTCAGAAGCATCACAGAAGTTGGCATAATTTTCAGAGGTGTAGAACAGTGCAAACAGAGGCAACATGAGGCATGGCAACGGATTTCCGAGCGAAGTCAATCGAGCATGCATATGCCCCTCTTCTCGAGGCCGTTTTAACTGTTTTTTATAGTTAGTTAATTTGTAATTAATTAGTTAATGTGTTAACTAATTTAATTCATCGTTGTAAATTCTTAATTAGCTTAGCTTAGCTAATATTCAATTTGATTATGTAATAATTAGTCTAATTAGATTATTAGATTAGTTAGAATAGCTTAGCGTAGCTAGCTTGTATTATTCATTCGGACCCTCCGTCGAGAGGGCGAATTTTGTAATAAGTGTGCGTGAGTGTGTGAATGTCTTCCAACCCCACGTCTTTCTCCCTTTTACTTAACCGCTTACGATGGTTAGTTCTAGGTCATGTTTTGATTAGCATCCTCATGCTTGCATATTTGCATTCATTCATCTGTCTTGCATGCACCGGGCTCGGCATATCATATAAACTGCATTGTATTTCAATATATTTACTTGAATACTTGTTCAACAGCATGTTATCAAGTTACATTTCATATGCCATCTTAGAATAGCCAAGCCTATTTTAGTTTCATTTTTGCATGTGTTGCATTAGGCATCTTAACATAACTAGGATCATGTATTGATTACTAAATAGTTATTGTTTTGGCTCGGAGTACACTGTAAGTGTTTATGCTTTAGCATCCTTGCATGTGTGTTATTGATTGCCATGACAGCATGCTTCCCATGCGGCTATTTGCTTAAATGATATAACTGCCTGAATGCCTGTCGGTGAAGGTTGGATTGCTTGAATTGGAACAATTCATTGAAATGCGAGTTTTAAGCCCACTTGAGAGTGGCAAAATCATGTTTTCTAAGCCCACTTGAGGGTGGCAAATCCACGTCTTAGCCTACTTGCGAGTAGCACCTTCAAACCATTTTCAAACAAACATGAGATGTTTTGTTCCAACTTAGGCGATCTAGTCTATACTTGTATGCTGTGCGCATCACGTAGTAAGCTAGATTAATAATCAGAATAAGAACACATGTGTTTTCAAAAACAAAATATCATGCTTAGTTTTGATCGGGTGAGCGGGGGTGCTCATTGCATGACCTTCCCCTCTCGTACCCAAGTTCCCGAGTTGAGGCAACTTTGGTGATGACAGACACGTGGCCTTCGGCACGAGTAAGGGTTTCCTAAGTTTCCCAAAACAAAAACATTTAGGTGGCGACTCTGTATCTGGCAAAGCAATCCATGTTTGGCACTTCTTTATAAAAATTGATTTTCCAAAACGATTTGTCGGATTTGGACTCTTTGGTGATTTATCGGTCTCACATTGCACTTTGTGAGATTAGATTCAGAATCGTGACATGAGTCCGAACTGTAGTAGCTTAAGAACAAAACAGATTTTGCGCCATTCGCGCGTGGAGCCGGGACGTTCGGGCACGTCTACAAAGAGCATTACCGATTTTGCGGCTAGATGCTTGTATTGTCAACAAGTTAAAGTTGAACATCAACGACCTACTAGATTACTTCAGCAGCTTCCAATACCGGAATGGAAATGGAAGCATATTACGATGGACTTCATTATTGGACTGCCTCGCTCCTCTCTCGAGGTATGGATTCTATTTGGATCATTGTTGATCGTTTAACTAAATCTACCCACTTTTTGCCTGTCAAATCTTTGTATAATGCGGATAAGTTAGCTAATTTGTATGTCAATAAGATTGTGAAATTGCATGGGGTTCCAGTCTCTATAGTTTCTGACAGAGATCCCAAGTTTACTTCAAGATTCTGGCAGAGTTTGCAACAAGCTTTGGGGACTCAATTGAGATTAAGTAGTGCTTACCACCCACAGACAGATGACCAATAAGAAAGAACAATACGGACATTGGAAGATATGCTCAGAATGTGTGCCCTAGATTTCTAAGGCAATTGGGAGGCCTACTTACCATTAGTCGAGTTTGTGTATAATAACAGCTACCATTCGAGTATTGGTATAGCTCATTATGAAACATTGTATGGTAGAAAATGCCATTCTCCAATTTGTTGGGCCAAGGTAGGTGACAGACCTTTATTGGGACCGAAAATTGTGTAAGAAATGACTGAGCACGTGAAACTGATTCAACAAAGATTGAAAACTGCACAAAGTCGGCAAAAGAGTTATGCAGATGTCCGAAGGCGAGATAGAGAATATGAGATCGGAGATCATGTGTTCATCAAAGTGACTCCAATGAAAGGCCAGACGCGGTTTGGAGTAAAGGGCAAGCTAGCGCCGAGATATGCCGGGCCATATGAAATCCTTGAGAAAATCAACCTAATGACGTATCGGGTAGCCTTACTGTCGGTCATGGAATATATGCATAATGTTTTTCATGTCTTAATGTTTCGGGGCTATCTACGAGATCCATTACATGTCTTTGAACCAACATATGTGCTCTTAAAGGATGACTACACATACGAAGAGAGGCCAATGCCCGTGACCAGGCCTAAGCTACTACCTGGAGAGTTTGGGTCAGCTAGCCACCGTGCCTCTAGGGGAGGTTCCTGTTTGAAAAAGTCAAGTATTGTGAATCATGTTAAGGATATTTTTGTTTTCATTTTGTTTTGTTTAAATGTGCACTAGACTCAGTCCCTTTTGATGATACATGTACGATGTTGCATGAATTATGAACTTTTGACGTCATATATATATATATGTATAAAGTTTTAAATTATCTGTCTCATGTATGTCTACACAACTCTATGGACATTGCATTTGTATATTTGCTTCCACAGCCCCTTATATAATATGATATTTAGGTTAGAGGCCTTTGGTAATCCCAGGATTACTGGCTGGTCACGACGCTAAACCTACAGGGGTGAGTTTGGGTCGTGACAATAGACCCTGTCTCAATGATTCAAACCATTCATTTTGTATGGCTCGCAATATATATTATCCATAAAAAAAATTAGTTCGATTCAATAATTATAACCTTTTTATTTTATTGCATTTGTGTATAAAAAAAAATGGACGATAAATATACTTTTAAAATAGACCATAAATTTTTTTAGAGACAAATGCGATAAAATGAAATGGTGACGTTTATTGTATCGTCCTAAATTTTTTTTATGAATATTATACCTTGCGTGCCGTACAAAATGTACGGTTTGAGTTATCGAAAGGAAACTTGTGTTGGGTCCTCCAAATCCCTCAAATTCTGTCATGTTAAAATGCTAACATAAGAGAATCATCACTTTCATTAACATCGTTAAATCTAGTTATGGTAAGAGAGGGTAATTTAATTTTGTTGAAAACAAAAATAATAATAATTGTTATTGGCACTCCATATTATATTATATCTTAATACAAAAAATGAAGGGTAGACAAAACAAAACAAAAAAATAAAAATAAAGTGAAAGTGTGAAAAATAACTTTTAGACAAAAAAGCTCCCAAGATAATAATGACAATTTGTAGGCTTATTTCACTTTTTTAATAGAGAAATTGTTTTCATCACGCAAATTAGCTCCAACAATAAAAAAATGAATAAGTGTAAATTACAAATACTTCTCCAAAGTTTATAACAAATACATTTGACACCTTAAATTTCAAGAAAATACATCCCATCCCCGAAGTTTCAAATATTATAACAATTACCCTCTCTGTTAGTTGTCTATTATGTAACACATTGTTGGCGGTATAAATTGTAAAAACCAATCACAATTCAACACGTGGCATGAAGGGGGCAATTTAGGAAGTTAATATAAGTTGCCAATCAAAGTCAGACACGTGTCAGCCCGTATTGATAATAATGGATCTGCGTGGCACTGGAATAATCAAGGGATATAAAGTAATGTGGCCTGACGGTTACTCACAAAGTTCAAATTCAAAATCAGGAAGGAAGCCTAACTGCAATGTGGCGTAGTGGGACTGACTGTGAGAGAGCATGTTCAGCAATCATGGGAGGACATTTCAACAGTTGGAAACCCACGTCGACGGTTATCATTGAGAAGTATAAATAGCAAAGAAGGCCCCAGAATGAGAGATCCAGACTCAGATTAAAAAACCAATTTTATTTACTTTGTTTTCCCTTCCAGTTTTTACAGTTTTTTACATTTCTGTACTTCAACTTCCTGTACTGCACTTCATTCATAGGAGTAGTTTCAAATAACTTGTTGCTGTAAACCTCTACGAGGCTGGGTCAAATCATTGTAAGTTTTTCATTTTACTTAATGAAAATTTGAAATTATTCTTCACTTAGTTGTTATTTACTAAATTCTCCTAAACAAGCCACCAGTAAAAGACCTCTTCATTGAGGCTGAAAGAACTAAAACACAATCCTCTGATAATTGGTTGGCAATTAATCTTCTGTAAGGACTGATTGAAGGACTGATTGATCCTTGCTGGCATGCTTTAAAAAAAAAAAAACCATGGCACAAAATAAAAAAGAAAAAAGAAACACGTGCACAAAATGAAGAAACCATGGCACAATATCAACCTTCGAAAGCCAAAAAAGCCAACATATATTTTTGGCACGCCTAGTGGGACTAATTGAAATGGCTAGACGTAGGAGACAAAGAGAAAATGAATGCCTGGAAGAAGGTATGGAAGGAGAAGGAGAGGTACCTGATCTAGAGGATAATGTGATAACACATCCTATGGAAGCACCTATCTCATTAGAACCTATGGTCAAACAGACTAGTAATTCAGAACATGCACCACATGTTCAAAATATTGGACAAGGCCATGGAATTGGACCATCCACTGTTCTATCTACTCAGCCAATGAATCCATGGGGAGGCCTAGTAGACGCCATGGGACAGCAGTTAATGAACACAATGGAAAGATGGGTAATATCCTTTATGGATCGGATGAATTCCCATCAACCAACTAACATAAGGCATATGGAGGAAAATTCAAATGTTCCTCAGCAAAGATTGGCTAGAGATAAACAGCCTATGTAAAGTAATGGAAATACTAATGGTCAGACTAGCAATCAAAATTATGAACGAACATCACCTATACCTCAGTCTTGGTATGAGCCTCTTTCGAGGCCTATGGTAAATCAAAATGCCTCATTGCCTAACAGCGAAGCCATACAAATTGGTGGATCTGGGCCAGCACAAGAAAATGGCATAAGAATGTTTCCAAATCCCATGTTCGAAGCCATACCTGGCACAAGAGGGTTCACTAATCCCTTGTTCGAATTCACACCTGGGGGGTTGGAAAGGTTTCCTGCGACTGGGAGAGAAACAACACATGTTCCTCCTATTATAGCACCTTTCGCAAGATAGGCTCAGAGAGGTCAACCATACCCTCAACAACAACCAATACCACAGGGACAACCAATCCCAAATATACCTCCCTATGGACGAAGAGGACCTCAAGCACAAGGTTTTCCACCAAATCCTGTGTTTGTTCCTCCAGTGGTAGTCCAACAAGCACAAAATATGGTTCCTAGGGACCAAATTGTTGATATTATCAGAGAAATGGGTGGATAGGGTGCATGAATACCTAAGGGGGTTTAGAATACCAGACTTTGCTCTTTTTTATGGGAATGAAAACCAGTCAACAGTAGAACACATTGCTAGGTTCACTACCCAATGTGGTGAATTTACCAGTAATGATTACATGAAGTTAAGACTTTTTCCAAATTCTCTAACTGGGGCAGCTTTTGTATGGTATATTAACCTTACACCTGGCTCTATCCAAACTTGGCAACAGATAGAGGAGGCATTTCACGCCCAATTCTTCCAAATGGAGCCAGAAGTTTCCATGGCAGACTTGGCAAGGTTGAGTCAAAGGCATGATGAGAAGGCTGTTCAATTTATTACCAGATTCAAAAGAGCACGAAACAAGTGTAGGGTCATTCTACCAAAGCCTGAATTTGTGAGATTGACTCAAAATGGTTTAGAGTTTAGGCTTCAAAAGAAGTTTGACTCAACTGAGTTTCGAGACTTAGTGGAATTAACCTATAAGATGTCTAGATATGAATCATTACTTGAGAAAGAACAAGATTGAAGTAATGCATCATACAAGACTTATTATAGAGATCCTAATTATGAGATTGATACAGCAAAGATCGTAGGGAAAGAGCTTGTGATCTGTGAGGCATTAATTCATAAAGACACTACAATAGACCAGTAGTTTAAAAATAAAGACCTTCATAGGAAATACTCTTTCGATTTAACAATGGCAGATGACATTTTTGATCATTTGCTTGCAGCGAATTTCCTAGAGTTACCAAATGGAGTTAAAATTCCTTCTCCGGAAGAACTTAAAGGGAAAATATATTGTAAATGGCACAATTCTTGGTCTCACTCAACTAAAAAACTGTATTGTTTTTCGGGATAGGATCCAAGAAGAGATTCGAAAGGGGAGTTTAAAATTCCCAGCTAAAGTAGAGAAAGCTATGGGGATTGACACTAATCCATTTCCAAAGATTAGAGAAGTTATAGCCAATGTTATTATGCTAGACTTCCAGATTCAGCCTTGAAAGAATTAGAGGAGGTTAATGTGCAGATGCATGTTGCTAGTCAGACCATTATCAAGAAAGATACCAGAAGTTCACCAACGAATGGGCAGAGCTTTGCAGACCAAAGGGAGGACTCTAGTGAGGAGGCACTGGATGATGACTCCCTAGAGGCAGCTGTCATGCAAAGGATGTGTCCCAGATACAGGTTAAGTTACAAATGGTTGAAAGGGCTCCCAATTAATGGGAAACAATATTACAAGGATGTGTAGAGACATCCTAAACCAACCAGTACCTACAACAAGAGGTCATACCCAACTGGTCCCAGATAGCAGCCATTCTTGGCTGGACCATCAGCCATTAGAGTGCATTCTAACGGCAAGAGACCTCTACATGAGTTCAAACCACCCAACTATTACAGAATGGAAGGCAATCATCTTGAGAGGAGGCCTGAAGTGCGCTTAAGTTATGGAATCAGAGCCAGAGATTGGCCTTTTAGATCAGCCTCAAACAAGATGGAAGGTAACCACCCTAACAGAAGGCCTGAATTAGGCTCAAGACAAGGGATCAGGGCCAAGCAGTGGCCTCCACAGGCAGCTTCGAAGCTGGCTTCGAAAGCAGAAAAAGCTAGTTCAACAACTAAACTGGTGAGTTCATGGGGTTCCAGATTGGTTTGTCATGCAAAACAAGCCTAAAGAAATGCCTATCCAGAGAAGTGTTGTTGGAGACTAGGGTAGAATGGTTACACCTCCCTTGCTAGCTCTAAATAATTGGGTGTTACTAAAGCACCCAAAAACAAAGGAACCAAATATGGTTCCAGTAATTTCTAGGTCCTAAAGGAAGAAGATCCAGCGAAGGTACACTCAGTACCAAAAGGATCTGAAGGAAAGTGGAGACAGTTCTTCATTGGCCCAGCCAAAAGGCCAGACAGAGGAAGGAGAAAGTCCAAAATTGGATCATAGTCCAAAATCGACTCCTCAGAACAAAAGAAGTTTTAGCAAAGAGCAGTTGGCTAAAGTTCACTCTGAACTGAAAGCCAAGGAAAGATCTAGCATAGCAGGTCTTGAAAAGGCCTTGATGGAAAGCGACAGTGAGATAGAAGGAGAAGTTGACCTAGGCTAAAGGAAAGAAATGGTTGAGGAGAAGATGTTTGAAACCTTCATGGCTGGACAGACATTTTTGGTCGAAAAACCAGCAAGAACAGACCATTCGAAGGAAGTCACTAGTACTGAAGTGCCAGAATGCAGTATGGAAGATGCTTCTGAAATAACTGAACAAGTTAGCCTGGAAAAAAAATGAGTGCAACCAGTAGTTCAGTTTGGCTCATTTCCTTCAGTATCAGTGAATATGGTGCATATACTACCACAAGAGTTCCAGGCTGAAGATGGAAACCAAGAAGGTCAGAAGATTGACCCTATTCCAGTTTCTAGTTAAGATTCACAGGTTAGTATGGTTCAAGATGAATCAGAAATGGCCACACCGATGGAAACTGAGGATAAGAGTGAAGAAGAAGTGAGTATTAATATCTCATATCCTTTTGAGTATCCTACAACATCCATGACACAGCATGTCAAGCCCTTGTATATCAAGGCTTTTTTCGATAGAATACAGATGAATAGGGTATTGGTGGATAATGGGACAGCAGTGAACCTGCTTCCGAAATTCTCTTGGAAGAAACTGGGGAAAAGGAACCCCAGATTAATCCTAACCAGCACAACCATTGCTGGTTTTGCTGGGGATAAGCAGATGGCTCAGGGTATTTTGCCCATCAACCTGAGTGTGGGGACCAAAGATTGCATGACGGCATTCTTTGTTATTGATAGTAATGCTAAGCATAATGCTTTACTTGGCAGGGATTGGATTCACACCAACAAATGTGTGCCTTCATTTCTACATCAGAAGATAATGATGGCCTTGTGCAACAGAAAGACAGAGGAGATTAATGCAGACCCTCAACCCTTTGTCGCTTGTGCTGATTTTGCAGAAGCCAAGTTGTATACTGAAGGAGTGACACCACTCAGTATATTGAGAAAACCTGATGGTTCAGCCGAAGTGACGGCTAATGAGGAAGTGGTACACCTGAAACACTTAGTACAAGAGAGTGTTGATGAAGAACTCGTCATCAAAGATGATAATATAGAAGATAAAGTTGATAAGGCGTCAGCAAACCTGTTGTTCTCTCTTAGTAGATGTGGGAAAGTCAGCTTTTCAAACCTAGGAATCAGAACATCCAGGGTCTAGTGATAGATCTTCATCTTTTTTTCTTTGACCTTCCAATCTCCATTGGCTTGAGACACAACTAGGTTCAAGTCCCCGATTACGTCCAACCTTTTTGCCCCTAGTTCTAGGGCGGCTTCCAAACCAGCGATACACGCCTCATATTCTGCTTCATTATTGGATACTTTGAACCGGAGTTTGAAGGCTAAGGGTATATGAGAATTGTCGGGTGCTATCAGCAACACCCCTATACCACAACCATACTTATTAGACGCTCCGTCAAAGTACATTGTCCAAATCTCTTCCTCGACTTACAGAATTGCATCATCTGGGAACAAGTATTCTACCTCTTCATCCCCTTCCACTGGGTGATTTGCCAGGAACTCAGCTACCACTCTCCCCTTGACAGACTTATGAGTAATATACTTTAGATCAAATTCGAAAAGGAGAAGCAACCAACAGGCTAACCTACCCGTAAGCGCTGGTTTCTCAAAGAGATATTTGATGGGATCTAATCTCGAAACCAGAATTACGGAGTGAGCTAACAAGTAGTGCCTCAACTTCCTAGTAGCCTATACTAAGGCTAAGCAAGCTTTCTCCAGTGGGGTGTAACGGGTCTCATAATCCAGTATTTTCTTGTTCAAATAATAGATGGATTTTTCCACCCTATCCTCAAATTCTTGAGCAAGCATGCATCCCATTGTTGTGTCCGTCACTGACAGAGACAAAATCAACGGCTTCCCCGGCTCTGGCGGCGACAACACAGGTGGATTCTGAAGGTACTACTTAATCTGCTTGAAAGCAAATTCACATCGATCATCCCATCAAAATTTCTTTCCTTTCTTCAGGAGACCAAAAAGTGATTCACAAGTCAAGGTTAATTTAGAGATAAATCGTCTTATGAATTGCACTTTACCCAGAAAGCCTCGTACCTCCTTTTTAGTACTTGGGGGTGGCATTTCTAGGATGCCTTGATTTTGGAAGAATCTACCTCGATGCCCCTCTGTGTAATCAAGAAACCCAGCATTTCCCCTACTGTTACACCGAAAGTACACTTCTGTGGATTCAACCTCAGTCTGTATTCTCCGACCCGTTGAAAGAATTTCTTCAAGGCGATGTAGTGGCCCTCTCTTTCTTTGGACTTGACAATCATGTCGTCCACGTACAACCCTCAACCTCTTTATGGATCATATCATGTAGAATAGTGGTTGTAGCATGTTGATACGTAGCCCCGGCATTCTTTAATCCAAACGGCATCACCTTGTAGCAGGAGGTTCCCTACGGCATAGTGAAAGCGGTTTTCTTTTTGTCCTCGGGTGCCATCAGAATCTAGTTATACTCGGAAAATCCATCCATGAAGAAGAGCAATGCATGACCCGCGGTGAAGTCCACCAATTCATCGATGTGCGGTAGAGAAAGTCATCCTTCGGACTGGCTCTGTTCAGATCTCTGAAGTCCACACACACTTGAATTCTGCCGTCTTTCTTCGGCACTGGGAACAATGTTGGCCAACCAAGTTGGATACTCAGATACTAGAAAGAACCCTGAGTCTATCTGCTTAGTGACCTCTTACCTTAATCTTCAAAGCCCAATCTGGGCGTATTCTCCGCAACTTCTATTTAATGGGTCGGGCCTTGAGGTTAAGAGAGATCCGATGCTATACAATCTTAGGATCGATTCTAGGCATGTCTTCGTAGGACCACACGAAACATCTTTGAAATCTTTTAATAAAGCGACTAAGCGCTCGCGCTCCTCCGAAGGCAACATAGACCCGATCTGGACCAGATGCGAATCCTTCTCAGTACCCACATTAATAGTAATGATTTCATCAGAAGGGGTTTTACAAACCTCTCCTCCTCAAATTCTTCTAAACCAGAGGAATTCCTTCCTCATTGTTTTCATCAAAATTTTGAAAATCATGATCAATGCAATAAACAAGAGGCACAGAGAAATACTCAGAATCTGCGGTGGCATTCTCATTCACAAGGTCAAGCTCATCCAATTCCTCGGTTACAACCGACTCAAAGGAAAAAGAAAAGGACGACCTGGACAAAACCTTGGCATCCAGGTTATCAACCCCAGGAATACTGGACCCAAACTCAGAAGCACCGGAATTTGAATCCGACTCCACAGACTCTGTGGAATCAGATTCTGGTTCACTTCCCGACTCAGAACTGCTAGACAGGTAGCCCTCCTCCAGCTGCCAAATGAGAAATAGTGCATCAGATGCATCCAAGATACTGCTAGAAGGGTTCACACCAAGTTGGTCCCGATCATGGAAACAGTCAGGTTATTCCCCAAGCTCTTTGAGTTTATCAGAGGATCCGAAATGAGACATGCCAGTGCTGCTCCTACTTCAAGTTTGCTGCTGTCGGAATCACTTTATGTGCTCTTCGTAGCTTCAGTAGTCGGTTCAGCCATTTCTTCTACATCACTGCCTTACAGCTGCAAGTCAAAGAAAATCTCAAAGCCAGGAACCCGCTGCCTCTCAGAGTTGAACCAAGGTCGGGGAAACCACAAAATGAGAAGTCTTCTCCCTCCCGAACAAAATAACCATTCAGGGTTCCTTGGATTGGTCTATGCACAAGTTCATAGCACTTGCCAATCTGCTTAGCTCTGGCTTTTCCTGCCATCTCTTTTCTCTTTCTAACCCAATCCTCTTTGGTGGGCGTATAGCCAAGACCAAAGGTATGCGGGTTATGTGGCACATCGGCCAATGCAGTAACGCCTTTCCGGCCACTCCTTCCCAGCCCCATTCCTGGCATGTGTTGGAGTTTGTTCATAAAGTATACAGATTGGGCGCTAACATACAAGCCCTCATTAATAGCCAAGATATTTTGCACTACCCTGTAGACCGCCCGAACTAGCTCCGCGCGCCCCCTTTTCGGAGAGGGCGCGAATTTGGGTTCATAGCTACTACAGTTCAGACTCCTATCACGGTTCTGAATCTAATCTCACAATGTGCCTGTTTGGTGCAGCTTAAAAGCTGCTTATTTCAGCTTTCAGCTTAATTTAAGTTATTTTGATGTGTTTGGTTTAGCTTATAGCTTATAGCTTATAGCTTTTTGGAAGTCAGAAATCAGCTTATTCTTTGAGTGGGGCAGGAGATGCTTAATTTATAAGTCAGAAATCAGCTTATGTTCATAATTATAAGCTATAAGCTGTTTAGGCATAAGTTATAAGCACTTTCCCACAGCTCTACCAAACAGGACCAATGTGCAATGTAAGACTGATAAATCACCAAAGAGTCCAAATCCAGCAAATCGTTTTGGAAAATCAAATTTGATCAAAAAGCGCCAAACAACTAACCAGAAAAACGGACAGCATTTCAGCTTAAAATAAAGACAACACACAGTTGACATTGTAAGCTGAACACACTGTTTAGACTAAATCATTTCAGGGTTTGCTAGATTTCAGAGTCGCCACCTACATATTTTATTTTTGGGAAATTTAGGAAACCCTGAAATGATATGTTGTTTTTGAAAACACATGTGTTCTTATTCTGATTATTAATCTAGAATTACTATGTGATGCGCACAACATACAAATATAGACTAAATCACTCAATTTGGAACAAAACATCTCATGTTTGTTTTTCAAAAATGGTTTGAAGTTGGTACCCTCAAGTAGGCTAAAATGCGGATTTGCCACCCTCAGGTGGGCTTAAAACATGATTTGCCACTCTCAAGTGGGCTTAAAACGCACATTTTGATGAATTGTTCTAATTCAAGCAATCAAGCCTCCACCTACAGGCATTCATACAATTAATCACCTAAGCAAATAGCCTCATGGCAAGTATGCTAAACATGGCAATCACTTACACTCATGCAAGAATGCTAAAGCGTAAACACTTACAGTGTACTCCGAGCCAAAACAAAAAGCTAGTTAGAAATCAATGCATGATCCTAGCTATGTTAAGATGCCTAATGTAACGCATGCAAAAATGCAACTAAATATGCTTGACTATATAAGATGGCATATGAGTTACAGCAATTGATACATGTATTCAAATAAGTATTGAAATACGATACAATTTGAATGATGCGCCGAGCTCGGTGCATGCAAGACAAATGAATAATGCATGCATGCAAAGCATAAGGTATGCTAATTGAAATATGCCCTAAACTAACCATCAAAAGCGGATAAGTAAAAGGGAGAAAGACGTGGGGTTGGAAGACATTCACACACACACGCACACTTATTACAACATTTGCCCTCTTGAAGGAGGGTCCGAATAAATAAGAGCTAAGCTAAGCTACTTATTACAAACCAATTAATTAATTATGTTAAGCTAATTAATTACAAGCCAAATTGAAACTAGCTATGCTAAGCTAATTAGAATATTACAATAATGAATTAAATTAGCTAAATACATTAACTAATTAATTACAAAACCGACAAACTAACTAGCTAAAAAAAGCAGTTAAAATGGCCTCGAGGGGAGGGAGACATGCATGCTCGGTTTGCTTCGCCCGGAAATGCATTGCCTTGCCATGAGTTGTCACTGTTTGTACTCGCGGTGACCTCGGAGCATCGAACACACATTTTCAAGTTGCATCTGCCCCAAAACAGGAGCAGTTTGGAAAATTTTGCTGCAAGTGGCCAGCAGGCCACTTTAACTGGTCAGCAAGCTACCTTAACTGGCCAGCCGGCCACTTCAAATGGTCGGCAAGCTAGTGCCACTTCCCTTTCCAGAATCTCAACTTTGCTACAACAGAGATCAACAAAGGCACAACAATGCATTTACAAGGAAATGTGTGTGCAACTACTCTCCTTATCATTTCTCAAGCTCAAAGGAGCGTAGTACTCGACTCTCAAGCCACCAATCATGCATCTCAATGCATGATGGCCAAAGAGCCAAGCTCGCACAATGTTAGTGAATGCACAAACAACACATAAGAACCTCCACCTCTATCATGCATGATCAAGAGGGTTAGCGACCAAGAAACGCAACATGTTTCATCACTTTGAGTATAAAACGTGCCACATTCCTTGTGTTTGGATTAACGTCCGATCCAAACACGATGCAAAGCATACAACATGCTTATCTATCAATGCTAAAGTGGCATGCGCAAGATTCTATCATGAAAAAAATACATGCATGGCATATTTAAAAGCTAAGGCATCAAAGCTAATGAAGTGCATTATACTAGAAGCATGCACTGTCAATCTCAAATGATCGAATCGCATATAGACAGACCTAAGACACTCCAAAACAGTGGCCAATACACAATAAGACTTAGGCACAGAAAGCAAAGAACGCATGCTCATTGGTTTGTTCGCAAGCAAGGCACAAAGCTTAATTTTCAAACGCATTGAAAGAGCGACACATATGAGAGCATGACAAAGGTACAAGCATTGAAATCATATGCCAAATGATGACATATCATGCGAACAACACAGGTATAGCATGCTAGAAGAGTTAAGTATTAAAGCTAGCAAAGCACGCAACACTAGGGCTATACAATACAATGCTCAATGGACTAAACCAGCCCTAAACAGACCTCATGCATGCCAAGATAGTGGCCAAAATGATCTGAAATGATAGCATGAAAGGCAAGATAATGATGCTCATGCATTGACTCGTCAACAAAGCATAAGGCTACAACTCTTAAACACAATTAAAGAGTGATAAACATGAGAGTTTAACAAGGCTATATGCTCTGAAATTATGTGTTTAATGATGCCATATCACATAAACATCACAAATAAGGCATGCTAGAAGGCCTAAGGCACAAGGCTAGTGAAGGATACTACACAAGAGGCATGCAATACATGGCACAAATGACCAAACCAACCATGGACAGAGCTCAATTAGGCCAAAACAAAGATCAAAACATGCTGAAGTGGTAGCCTAAAAGCCTAGACAAGCATGCATACGTATTGGCTCATAAACGAGGCATAAGGCACAACTCACAAAAGCTATGAAAGAGTGGAATATGTGAGAGTGTGACTATGCTATACACACTGAAATCATGTGAGAAATAAGGCTAAGGCATGCAATCACCACAAGTAAAGCATGCAAGAGGCTTTGAAACTCAAAGCTAGTCAAGGCCACTTAAACTACAACCATGCACAACAAGTCTCACATGGCCAAGACCACTCAAAACAGAGCTAAGGCATGCTAAAATAGTAGCAAATACATGCTGAGATAGGGCTAACACAAGCTAGGATTAGAGGCATAAAGCATGATGCATGTTAGGCCTACAAGTAGGATTGCACTACAAGTACAAAAACCAAGGCAGAGGTGACTCCACCAACCAACATCAGAGTTAAGGTATGTTAAATAATGACCAAAAACATGTTGGAGTGGAGCCAATACATGATAGAATAATGGACCAAAGCATTAAGCCTACAAGGCTAATTTGTAAGAATTACACTACAAGTGTAAGAAGTAATCAACCAATGGCCAAACCAACCAAAAAAAGAGCTATGGTAGGTCCAACAAGTCACAAAAACATGCTTGAGCTAGGTCAAAAAAGAGTAAAAGAGCATGCTCAAGTATGAGGCTAACAAGGCATACAAGCAAGACAAAAGGAGAGGGGGACCACCCCCTCCTATTTTGGGCCACAAAATCAAGTTTCCACCACTAAAATTCCTCTGAGTTTCAGTGGTAGAAAGGCCATGCAAAGGCTAAAACAAAAGCTTTAAAGGATGGCTCAAAAGCTTAGCAAATAAGGCATATAAGGGGGTGAAACACCCCTAACTCCCACAAAGCCTTAAACAACCATCTTTAACACTTAAAAATAGAATTTTTTGTAGTTGACAACTAGGCCAAAATAAGCATGCAAAGGTGGCTTAAACTAGTATATAACAAACAAGCTTAAGAGGAGAAGAGGCTTACCCTTGTAGCACAGCAAGAAGGCAGCAACTTCAGCAACAATTTTGGACCAAAACCAATGCTAAGACCTCAAAATAAGCTCCAAGGCACCTCAGCTCCAAAGTTATGGTGTTTGACTAGGTGTTTGTGTGCAAAAGTGTGAAGAAATAACACTTCTAAGCACAATAGCACAATATAGAGAGAAAGAGAGAGAGAGACTTCTAGAGAGAGGGGATATTTTTAGCTCTAAAAAATCCGAACCCCTCTCAAGGGGCAGGAGGCTCCCCTTTATATAGGCCAAGCAAGCCAAAAGGCTTGCTCAATCCCTCTATACATGTATGGAGGATGAGTTAAGTGAGCCACAGCTGGCTCAAAAGATCTACAAATATCTAAAAAGGAGAAAAAGTGGCTGCCGGCTAGTTAAGTGGCCAGCCGGCCACTTTCCCTAGCCAGCCGACCACTTAAAGTGGCCTACAAGGAGAAAAGTGGCCGGCAAGGCTCTCCTTTCTCCAAGGCAAGAGGCAACAAGGGTTGGCACAAAAAACAAAGCCAAAACACAAAGTGTTAAGAGGCTCAAAGACAAGGCACTCAGCCGAGACCTTCGGGCGCTCGAAACAAGCACAAACATGGGCAATCATCTCATGCACAAACGATGACGTCTGAATCTTAAGGTCGGTCAAAAATGGGGTGTCTACATACCCGGGCCTCAACCAAGGTAAACCCCGGAAGGAAAACATCTTCTTCGGCATGCACAATCTCCAGCACAAATGTAATGACCTCTGGCAGAGGATGTATAGATGAATTCCCAAAGACTATAGCCACCCCTTTCCCATGGGGGTACTTTAGCATTTAGTGGAGGGTGGAAGAGACATCTTTCACTTGGTGTAGCCAAGGTCTCCCGAGTAGTAAGTTGAAAGTGGCTGGAACATCCAGGACATGGAACTCAATATCCTGTTGAGTTGGGCCAACTTGAACTCTGATCTGCACTGTTCCCATCACCTCTCTGCTTGTATTGTCATGCGTCAGAATCACCTGGGTTGTAGGCACGAAATCTGCCGGTTTCAGGCCAATAGCATAAGCCGTGCGACAAGAACAGACGTTAATTGTAACCCAGTGTCGACTAATACCACTGGTACTCACTTTTCTCGACACTCCACTGATATGTATAGAGGCTTGTTGTGTGCAGAGCCTTCCGCGGCAGTTCCTTGTCCAAGAAGGTCAGAGTTGAAGACTAATCTCACCAGTTGTTACGGGGTGGTGTCGATGGACAACTTAGCTTTATCCATCGCCGACAATACAACCGATTTGTGCACTCGTAAAGCCATAAGCAGACCCCCAGATAGATATGTCGGCCTGAATCTTCTTCAACTGTTTCAACACTACTTCTTCTTCCAATAGTTTTGCTTTCTGTTTCTCTACCTCTTTGTCCTTTCCAGAGGCTTCAGGTTGGTCCAAATGTGGTGGTTTGAAATATCGGCTACTTCTTGTCATATGTTCGACCTCTTCCATATATCAAGTGTTGTCAGGAAGGTCTTTGCCCCAATCTTCATTAGTATGAGCTTGGTGTAGGTCGTTGTCATCCCACCAGATTCCTTCAGCAGCTGACAAGCATTTGTCTGGCTCTGTTTAGATTACCTTCTCATCACAAATCCCCCCGCAGGGTGTTGGGCTTTTCCAACTTTCCGGTTGTCTCCATCCATTTCTTGCTCAAAATGTTTCAGTGCAGCTTCTTGCTCTGTATGTGCAGTGCTAACAATGCTCAGTTCCTGAGCCATTTGTTCTACAACGGTGTTTTTCGGCGGTTTACCCTTCCCATCGGCCATTTCGGCCATTATAGCGATTCTCGCTTTCTATTCTTCCGACTTCAATTCAACTCCCTCATCTCTATCGGGTTTATCACTTAGCCACCCAGAATTGTCTATCGACCCGTTCAGATCAAACCAATCAATATGCACGTCCCCTTGATCTTGCTCATCAAAGAACTGCAAATTGTCTATGTCCTTCTCTAGGTCGGCTAGGTCATCCAGACCTTGGCTTAGGCCATCCTCTCGAACTACATTGACCTCCATCCCAACCAGTAACACCACTTCTGGCTTAGCTTGGTTGATTGGCACAATATAGCAGTACGTGTTGTACACCTCTTCAGATAAGTCCTCAGAGCCCTCAGGCAACGGACTAACATTTTCCACCATGGCCAACCTCCCTTTATCTACCACTGTCACCACCACGGGTTCAGTTTAGAGTGTAGACGTGTTCATCAAGCACAAGTCTATGCTCTCAAGGATGAACAATGCCGGTTTGGGTAGGTGAGAAGGGGTGATATATATACTGGGGTCATAAAGGACGGCCAATGTGTGGATGAGGTTTATATGCCAGGGTAGAGGGACTTAGTTATGTGGTGGGAGAGGATTTGTAGTGACATTGGGTTTTTGGGGAGGTGCTATCACCTTATTGTCGATGAGATCTTGAATCTCATGACGCAGCCTATAACATTGATCAGTGTCATAACCGTGTTGCTGGTGAAAAGCATAGTATTTGGCCGGGTTATGTTTCGGGGGGAGAGGATCAGGTAAAGAGCGAGGCTCTAGTGGCTTAAGATGCCCCTTTTTGTTCAAGACCCTAGGGCTTTGGATAAAGGCATGTAGAGCGGGGTAAAAACCCTTTGAGATCAGGCCTGCTGGTTGAGGTTTGTGGAGTTGTGTTGGATGTGTTGGCGAAAGGGTTGGCAATTTTGGTTGTGGTGGTGACCATACTCACATCCGAAGGCCGTGCAGAGATGTTGCCACTCGTGGTTGCATTAGAACTGTGTGTAAAGGGCCTCTTGGGCTGTTCCTTCTCATCGCCTATCAGCCCCTATTTTATCGCATCCTCAATCTAAACCCCTATCTCGTGGAGCTCAGCAAATGTAAACAAAGGGAAGACTATCATCTTCTGTAATAATCTCCCTTGCAAGTTGCGGACCACCATTCTGATTTGGTCCTTTTCAGACAGCCTGATAGTCATCATAGAGGCCTTGGCCCTCCATCTCGTGACAAAGTCCAAGAAGCCCTCATTTGGCTTTTAACGGGTCGCTTCGAGATCACAGGTTGTGACCTCGATCTGGGTATTGTAGGAGTACTGTGTGACGAAGGCCTCAGCTATTTCCTCCCAGCTCCATTTCACAGAGTCTTCCAGTTTTGCATACCAGATGGCCGCTATACCCGACAGGGTCCGGCCAAAAAGCGACAGCTTCTGAAGTTTGATAAGGCCCATTAGCCGCAGAATATCTAAGAATAACCGCAAATGGACCATAGGGTCCCCGAAGCCATCGAACCGGTTTATGTGTGGCATCTTAAATCTATCCAGTAGAGTTACTACAAAGTCTGTGTACTCATCCTCGATGTTAGGGATCGAGTTCACGCCCTGTGCCCGCTTAAAGAGCTTTTCTAACTTGTTGACCTTCAATGCGGTGGGGTCAACCTCAAACTCAAACGGTGCCTCAGTCTGGTACACTGGTGCCTTGGAGGTTTGAGGTGGGATCGGATCCATCGGAATGCCGAGATTCTCTTGGACATTGACAGTGACTTCGGGTGCTGGAATACCCACTGGAGGTGCATAGGAAGCAGAAGTCGTTGCTTGCGGTGGTTGCTGTTGTTGGAGCCTATTTATCACTTCCGCTTGGCGGGCCGTAACCTTAGCTTAGTGGACAGCATCTAGCTGCATGATTTCTCTAGCCTGTTGGAGATGACGAAGCATGTATTCCATGCTAACCGAGGGATGTTGAGCCATCAGATTTGACAAATACTCTCTCACTGGAGTAGGAGTAGAAGTAGAAGACTGAGCCTGGTTGGTTGCAGGCGAAGTAAAAAGTGATTGCTGGACTAGTGAATTATGCCTAACCCTCCTCTGTTTGGTAACTGGTGGGAGTGAAGCAAACACTGGCTGTCCCCTGACAAGATCTCCGAATCTATAAAGTCTCCTTACACAGGTCCAGAGTGCTTGGGAGATAACAGAATTGTCCGAAGCAATGATGAAAAACTACCTTGCAAAAAGAAATAAAGCAAAAGAAAACAAAAAATTAGAAACCACACAACACCTCAGCTCAGATACTAACAACACGCAGTTGCAATCATAAACTGTAGAACTATACTCAACACTAATTTCTGCCCACAAAACTGATACCCAAACTTGCAACTAATACATACATTCCTGTAGCGTTTCACTCTAAAAGCACATACCAATTAAGTGAGAGCCAAAACACCCCTATGATGGGGTAGGGTTACCCTATCCTACTTTCATCAAGAACTAGGGTAAGCTATTCAAGTAAAGTGTTTCACACAATCCTACATTCAGGTAAGCAACCTGTCCTAGTTTGGAACAGTCTCTATGGCTTTCGATATGCAACTAGGCCGATTGGTCAAAAATGATACCTCAGCAAGACTACCTAATATACCTCTCACACCTAGCACCGAGAAGTGAAAGGAGGATCAAACGGTACAGCGGTAGTCCAGATCCAAGGGTTGTGTTCCCATCGTGGCAGAGCCCGCAACCGGTCAGCCTTTTGGCAAGCTTTTCCAAGCAAGCCTCCGGCAAACCATTCAGGAATAGCAGATAGCAAACACTATGACTTAGGCGCACCGATGCAAATGCAAATGCAAAGAAACACATAAGTGTAGACAAAATATCATATCATGAGTTCGAGTCAAGTTCTCTAAATCTCCAGTAGAGTCACCAGAAACTGTAGCTTGGCTTTTTTGCGCCCCATTTTCGGGAGTTCGAAAAGAAGCCTTACAGTTCAGACTCCTGCAGTTCTGAATCTAATCTCACAAGTGCAATGTGAAATTGATAAACACCAAAGAGTTCAAATCTGGCAAATCTTTTTGGAAAATTGATTTTAGGATCAAAAATGCCAAAATTGGACTGATTTGCCAGATACAAAGTCACCACCTAAATATTTTATTTTGGGAAAATTTAGGAAACCCATGACTCATGCCAAAGGCCACGTATCCGTCATCACCAAAGTTGCCTCGGCTCAGGAACTTGCATACGAGAGGGGAAGGTCATGAATTGAGCACCCCTATTCGCCCAATCAAAGATCGGCCTCTACTAATCATGATATGATTTTTTTTTATCAACATCATGTGTTCTTATTCTGGTTATTAAACTAGCATTACTAGGTGATGCTCACAAGCAAGTATAGACTAGTTTGCTTAATTTGGAACAATTCAACTCATGTTTGTTTGTAAAAATGGTTTGAATTTGCCACCTCAAGTGGGCTTAAAGTTTGCGGATTTGCCACCAAACAAAGTGGGCTTAAAATTGATTTGCCACTCAACAAAGTGGGCTTAAAACATACATTCATTGAATCGTTCCAATTAAGCAACATGCCTTCATCCACAAGCATTTAAGCAGTTTATCAAGTAAGCATTTAGCCTCATGGCAAGCATGCTAGACATGACAACATTCACATTCATGCAAGTATGCTAAAGCATTAAAAACTCACCTAGTACTCCAAGCCCTAAGAAGACAAAGTTAGAAAAATATGTATGCTTCCTAATTATGCAAAATGACTAATGCAACACATGCGATATACAATTAATAGGCTCGGCTATTAATATGGCATATGATTTAATTTGATAACATGCGGTTTAAACACGTATTCAAAGAAGGTATTGAAATGACAATGCAGTTTGAATGATGCGCCGAGCCTCAGTGCATGCAAGACAAGATAAATGGATGCAAGCATAATGTATGCTAATTGAAACGTGACCCTAACCTAACCAACAAAAGCGGTTAAGTAAAAGGGAGAAAGGGATGGGGTTGGAAGATATTACATTTTGCCCTCACGAAAGAGAGTCCGAATGAATAAAGCAAAACTAACTAGCAACTAATTAGGGCTAATCAAATTAAGCTAATTATTACAAACCAAAATAAAAAGCTAAACTAATTAACTAATTATTACAACACTTCAATGAATTAACTAGTAAGATAACTAATTAATTTACAACACAAATGTAAGTAAACTAAGCAATTAACATTTCTAATTATGCTGCCACTACTCCGCTTCGAGAAATGTAAGATGCACATGCTCGGTTTTCGCCCGAAAAGACCTCTATTTTGCTCTCAAAAGCCTCTGTTTGTAGAGTTGAACATTTCCAGAACCTTTCTGCTCCACCTTACCAACATTCTGCTGAGGTTTACATCAGTGGCCAGCCGGCCATGGATAAATGCTGCCGGCCATCTACCGGCTAACAAAGTGGTCTGCCAGCCATCTACAGTGCACTGCCAGCCATGGATGGTGGCCTGTCGACCACTGATACACTGGATCACCATGCTGCAACAGAGTACAACAGAGTAAAAAGAGGGTTTTTCTAAGGATTAAATGCACAATTCACCCCTCCTTTTCATGGACAAATCCAAGGAGTTGTGAACTTAAACCACAAACCACCAATCCAAGCAATTTCATTGCATGATGGCTTGTGTTTCAAGACGTGCAAGCTCAATGAATAAAAAACAAGAGATTCAAGAACCATCACCCTATCATGCATGATCAAGGGCAATGAAGACCTAAGAAACTTGAGACATTTCATCACTTTAAGTATGAAATGTCCCAATTTTCCTTGTGTTCAATTAACGTCCGATTGAACACACAAGACACAAGTTATTATCTTGCTCAATTTTACTCCCAAGTTGTTAGTTACTCATTTTAACTTATCAACCATTACTTAGTCCAATTAAGTTCAAAAGGTGAGTTAGAGTCCTCTAATGGAAAGAAGGCTCAAAACACAAGTTGTTTTAGGTATGAAAGAAGTCTCATGCCGTTGGTAATGAACCCCCAAAGGGATTAAACCATTAAGTATGAAACCTCAATTCCACACTTAGGCACACAAGTGACTTGAAACCACTTTCAAAGTAAAAAAAAAATCCAAGAAATGAGGGAGGTTGCAAAGGTGATTAGTGCTGAAATGAAGTGCAAAATAACACTAAAGCATGTAATCAACTCAAACAAGAGGTGCCTAATGGCCTAAACACCACCCTTGTGAGGACTATTACACTACAATCATACAAAACAAGACTCAACTGATCCAAACAGCCCAAAATAGAGCTAAAGTAGTCTAAAACAAGGGCAAAAACATGCTGGAATATAACTACAAAAAGCTAGCAAACAAGACATAAAGAGGGGAAGCTAACCCCTCCAATTTTGGACTTCAAAATATATTTTTTTCCACTAAAAATAATCTGAAATTCAGTGGTTAAAATCCCCAAAAAATATGGTTTTAAAGTGGGAAACAAAGGTGCAAAATCCTTAAGAGCAAGGAATAAAGAAGGGTGAGATACCCCCCTAACCTTAAATGGCTTAAAACACCAATTTCAGCCCATGAAAACAGAGTTTTTTACAGCTCAAAAATGGCCCAAAAACAGTAGAAAAAGATAGGAAAACAAGTGTACTAAAACAAGTTAAAATACAAGTGTTATACCTCTTGAAGCCAAGCACAACTTTAGGCACCAATACAAGCCAACACTACCTTCAAGAGCTCTAACAAGATCTCAAGGGACCTCAGCTCAAAGGTGATCAATTTTGGTTAAGGATATGTATGCAAAAGAGTGGTATAACTAGGCAACTATGCACAAAATTGTAAAAGAAAGAAATCTAGAGAGAGAAAGAGACTTTTTGAGTTTGAAATCTTGCAACCTCAAAACATGAGAGAGGGACTCCCTATATATAGAAAACATGAATTCTATACAAGGAGATCCAGCCCTCCACGTGTGGACAGATGCATGCATCTGTGCAACCAGTTAGCACAGCTGGTACAAAATATCTATAGAAAACACTGGTGGCCGGTCGGCCATCAATGATAGCCGGCAAGGCATCATTAATGACCGACAAGGCACATCAATGGCCGGTAGACCAGAAGCTCTGGCCGATAGCCTTTATAGATGGCCGGTTGGCCACCAAAGACTACAAGAGGGAAAGACCAAGGCATGGTCCAAAACTAAGACAAAATGGATGCAGGATTTGAAACGCTCAAACCTATGGTGTTCCGTTGAGGATTTCGCACGCTCGGCGAGCAAACAGGCTCATCATCAAATGTACCTGCAAAGACATCCAAGTCTTAAAGGGCCATCAAAAATGGGGTGTCTACACCTGGCCATTTAGAGGTTAGGCTATGGATATGATAGGGAAAATACATCCACCTTCTTCGAAGCACCATTGTTTCATCTTAATAGCCATAGACTACTTCACTAAGTGGGTCGAAGCTAAACCATATAAGGTTGTAGAACAAACTGAAGTTATTGGGTTTATTAGAGATTTGATTCACGAGTTTGGCATCCCACAGACTATAACAATAAATAATGGGACTGTGTTTGATGGAAAGATGGTAAAGTCTTTCGCGGCAAAGTTTGGAATTAGCCTTGTTAATTCTACCCATTATTATGCACAAGCAAATGGTCACGCAGAATCATCTAATAAGTCTTTGAAAAAAGGAATACAGAGAGTTGTGGAAGACAATCCTAGGGATTGGCATAACTTGTTGTTAAATGTATTGTTGGCTTATAGGACTTTTCCAAGGTCAAGTACAGGAGTTACTCCTTATGCCTTAGTATATGGGCATGATGCAGTGTTACTTGTAGAGGTTAACATTAAGTCCTTAAGGGTGAGATACCAGGACCAGTTAGCTCCTAAGCAGTACCATCAAAGCATGTTCTTGGAATTAGAAAATATAGATGAAGCTAGAATTTTGGCATTAAATAGCATTTCTTCAAAAGAAGAAAGCAACCAAAAATTATAATAAGAAAGTCAAGCACATTAGCTTTGATGAAGGTGATTTAGTATGGAAGACAATACTCCCAATAGGAATTAAGAGCCATAAATTTGGCAAATGGTCACCTAATTGGGAAGGACCATATCAAGTTCATAGAGTCTTGCCTAGGGGAGCATATCATTTGAAGAATTTAAATGGGTATGTACACCCTAAGAAAATTAATGGTAGGTACTTGAAACCTTATTATCCAACTATATGGGAAACACAAGTATAGAAAATGCTAAACAAGATAAGCATGAAAACACTCAAATAGTAAATAAAGATTTCATTTCATAAGGAGTTAAGTACATGCAGCCATAGATTGGCCCAAAAGTCAGTACAATGTTTTAGTTGTTCCCATATAATTGATTCTCTACTTTTAAGGGATGGGAACAACTGAATGGCTGTAGTCATCTCCTGCCTTTGATCAACCAACCCTTGGTTGGTGATTTGTAGCTTTGTAGTAATTCGATCCAAAGCTAGGTTAACTGTTGATAACTCTTCCTCTAATTGAGCTTTCTTCTCCAAAAGTTGGGCTCGAAATTGAGAGATAGAGGAATATTGTTCTTTCAATTCAGACACCTGAGCATGTATATGGGAAACAAATTCCTGGTCTCTCAGCAATTTCCCCTCCGCAGCTTTGGCAACATGGCAGATATTGACATAAAAGTCTATGGTAGCTGCTGCCTAAGACAAGTGACTCGAAATAGCCATGTTATATTGCTCAATGACCTTGCAACACTGGAGGAAACCATTCTTGATAATAGGTCTTTGCAAGCCTTCGAATGGGATCCTCGAGAACAATGTCAGTAACTCCAAACAGATGCTCAAGTCCAGTGAAGGTAAAGAAACCCTACTAATGGTTGAAGAGCTCTCAAAAATTTCCAAAAGAGAATCAGCCAGAACCAATGGCTCAGTTTCGTTACTGGCTGCTGGAATGGTAGAAGGCATGTCAAAAAGGCTAGCCAGTCTAGCTTTGAAAATGTCCATCTCTTCCATTGACATTGGTGGTGCAGAAAGGGCTCTAGTAGAAGGAAGAGATGGCTGCATAAGGATATGAGAGGAGGATGAAGTGTCCCTAGCGGTTTCCATAGTCCTGCTCACCAGTAGGTCAAGAGAAGAAGGGCTGGAGCTAGATAGTGATGGTGGACAAAGAATTGGTGAGTTACCAGTATCTTCTTTGGGAGAATCAGCTATCACTGGAGATAAAGTAATAACTGGGATCTCCGCAGGAGGAGAAGGAGTAACAAGGATTGTGGGGAGAGTAAATTGGGCTGAGTTAAAGGTTAGGTGAGGAAGATATGGAGTTAAGCCAAAGGATAAAGATAGGAATGCTTTGTCTCAAAAAAGGTGTGAAAAGTGTGGAACCAGGAAGTGGGAGTATTGCCTGGATGGGCTCTACACTTAAAGGCACTTTAGTGTCGATTTTCTTCCTCCTTTTTGAGGGTGTTTCTAATGGTCATTCAGCTTCAGATAAGACTGAAGAAACCCTTATCGAAGGAGGAGGTAGAGTAACTGTTACTACAGAATAAGAAATATGAAGCAATGGTAAGTTTCAGTATTGAAAACTTGAGAAAGGAAACTAGAGACACAAAAAGAAATTACCAGTTTCAGAAGTGGTAGCAATGGTTGGAGAATTGCGAAGGGTATAATGTTCAGTAGTTTGTTGCCTCCTTCCAGTTTCTCTTTGGAGTGCATTAGCAACAGCAGCTTCATCCCTTAATACTTGCTGTTGTCTCCTTTTCTTAGCCCTCTGGAAAACAATGATCTCTTGAGAGTGTTCCACTTCCACTGCTTTAGCAGACGCTTCAAGAGTAGTCCCCAATAAAATCAGAGAAAGAGACCGTCATTTTCTTCTTTCTTTTTAATGGTGTCTCATGCTCTTTCTCTACTTTCTCTTCTTCCACATGAGCCTCAGGTACCTCATCTTCAGGATCAAGCAAGATTTTTCTTTTCCTTTGTTGTTGCTATTTGTTCTTGAGGAGATTTAAAGCTTGAACTCTTTGAGGAGAGTCTCCCTATGAGGCACCCACACCAAAGAAGGAATTATAAGCAAAAGCATCATAAAGGAAAAGAAAAGAAAAGAAGCAGCAGTGCGTACCTTTCTTTGAAGTAGCTTTAGTGACTCTACGAAGAGGTGAGGCAGTAGGAGTAGACTTAGAGGTAAGAGCTGGGGTAGCATGAGCAGTGGAGGAAGTAATAACTCTAGTCCCCTTGGACTTAGCTTGAGGCACATCTAGTACCACTAATAGATCTTGAGGTGAAATGGCCAAGTGCACCTCCATATTGGCCATCCACCAATTCTGGTACCTTTTCAGTGTATTGCTTTGGGGAGTGAAGGGTAGGTATTTAAAATCAATTAAGTCTTGGATAAACTTGGAGGTTGCGTCTTCTAATCTAGATCTTGGAACTTTCAGTTCTCTACTTGCAAGGTTTAAGTTGGACTGACTGCAGAGAGGGATAGGGATCCCCTGAGAGAGTCCAAATTGCCTAGCAAGTTGGGCAAGGCAATAGGACTTAGAGATACACTTATAAGCTCTAGAGTTCATAGTGCCAATGAATAGCTCTCTCGGGATCAAAATAGAAGCCCTCATATTTGTGTGCTGAGGCTTAGAGCAGGACCTATCGCTCAAAAAGGTCCTCAACCAGGCTGCGCCAATATTGGCTTCGAAGGGACAGAAGAAGATGTGAGAAGAAGGGGAAGCTGGGAGTTAGTGAAAAAAAGAAAAGTAGAAGGCAAAGTTGGAAGGATAAAGAGAGACATTGGCTAACTTCATGCCATAAGTGGTAGGGTTTGGTATTAAAAACTTTAGACACTTAGAACGCAAATCAGTGAAGTATGCAAAAAACCAAAGTTGGAGTATCCAAAATGGGCCTCCTTGATTGGCATCCATGGGTTTTTCACAAAAGAGGGAACAAGCTCTGTAGACATAGCCCAAAACATAAGGAGTTAAGGCCACCTTTTTATGCAAAACAAAGGCTTTGGCAAGAGGGGCAAATTCAGGCATAATCCTCTGAGAAGAAGTACAGAAGAGGAATTTGCAAAGCCAATACAATAAAAAATAAAAGAATTCCTTATTAGTTACAGGGCCTTCCCTTTTGTTCTCAGCCTTGACAAAGTCACTATAGGATGAGTTCAAAGGGGGAAGAGAAAAAGGGATGTTGAGGTCAGGGTAGTTTGGACCAAAGAGAGTACCAATAGGGGATAACCGTAACAGATGGCAGATGTCAAGGACAGTAGAGGCCATCATACCACATCTAAATTGGAGGAAATTGAAAGCAGAATTCCAAAAACGAAGAGTAGCAGGTATTAAAAATGGGTCCTCCGAAATAGTGAACCTGGATAGTTAAAGGGTGTCGAAGAGGCAAAGTTCCTAGAGATCTAGTGTCCTAGCAGGGACGACCCAATCATACCATTCTTCCCATTCTGGTCTTACTGTGGGCCAGCAACGATGGGGTCGGTTCACTTTCCAGCTTCCCTAATCAAGATCGCCTTCATGAAGGAGGCAAAGGTCCTCCAAACGCGGGTACAGAGCTGGAAGCTGAGTAGGGACCTCTTTAAAAATAGGCCCAAGCTCATATTCCTGTTGCTCATGGCGAGGGGAATGAAAATGCGTCCATCGATAGCACTTTTCTCACCAGCTTTGTATTTCTCACACTCTTCAACAATTATCCTCTTTAAAGCAACGGATGGGCTCACGCACTCCACGATTGGTATCTTCAAGGAGAAAGAAGCCATTGACAGAAGTTTTCAGAGGATGAAGTTGAGAAAAAGGGTAAAGAAGAGGAGAGGTCAATAGAAATGAAGGGTTTGTGTGTTGGGCAAGTAAGTGAATTAAAAGCACGAAAGGAAAGGGTTTTTAAACCTTTCTGTCCGAAAGATGCCCAATCAGTTTAAATGGGTAAAATTCATAAGAAGTACTAAAGGTACAGATATAAAAAGTTTCCCTCAAGAGTGATCGTTTGGGAGGGAAATGTATCTCAAACACTCAGATTGGCTTCGAAATCAAATATTTGGCTTCGAAGCCAAGGTTTGGCTCCGAAGCCAAGGTTTGGCTCCAAAGCCAGATGACAAACGTCCAGCTAGGGCTTCGAAAACATGTAGTTGACTTCGAAGTACATTTCATACCTAAGAATATAAGAATAATTAGATTTTTCTTTGCTTCAAGGGTATTAAAGACTTGCTTTTAAGTTTCTTGTTGAAATAAAATCCTTCGAAGTAAACTTTGAAATACTTTGTAGCTAGAATTTGTTTGTTTTAGACTTCGAAGTTACAAAAAGTCAATATTTGGTTAAGCAGTGAAAAAGCCCAAAGGGACTCACTCTTTAAGAATAAAACAGTGTAATCCCTAAGGGAAGTTTCCATACTTCGAAACACGTAAACTGCTTTTTCGAAGCAAAGATAGTTAATTCAAAACTGTTGATTGAGTTAACCATATGATTGGAATGAGAAGACCTAAGGCAAAGATTGTCAATTATACTCCATGTGTTGGAGATATTCAAATTAGGCTTCCAGTATTCCATTAGAAATGTTCAAATCAGGTTTCAAATGACAAAATTGGTAAATTCAAAGCTATGATTTTGTTTGATTTGGGCGAATAAAATAGTTACAAGTATGCAATTGGAATATAAAACCAGACCATGCCGAATAAAGAAAGAAAAACCTAGCTTTATTAATATGAAAATAATTACATTAGAAAGCCTTATTGGCTACAAATTCAATTTCATAAAAATAAGGAATAGAAAGAATAACAAGGTCATGAAATTTGCTCTAACAGTGGTCAATGAATTTATATTCCTTTTTTATTATGTCCTCTATCCTATCCGAGCTGGGTTGCTATAGCTGATATGCTCTTATTTGATGGAAAAGTTGTTCAGCTTTCATTTCGAACTCCATTTCCTTCAATCCTTGTTCCATCTCATCTATATCTAGATCATCCCAGTGTGCAGAATCTTTATTCTTGAAGTCATTATATTCGTCGATAAGATTATCTGCTTCATACTAGGTGTGAATTCGATAGGCTGAGATTTTGTCCAAAGATTGAGTGGTAGCCGAAGAAGTTTGGTACCAATGGAGAAGCAGTGGGAGTTGATCCAAAAACATCTGAAGTTCTGCTTGAGCAATGGGGTTAAGAACATGACCCTGAGTCATAATGTCACAAGCCCATCGAAAGTTCTTAAGAGGAATATCACTTCCAAGAACATTGAAGGGCAAGTGTGAAAAGGCTGCAAGCAAAAGTTGAGCTTGGTATTGCTCAAATATAGTGGGAAGATCTGGTGGTTGGTAGGAAGGAAGAAACTGATTCTCAAAGAGAGTAAGTCTCAGTTCTTCCATCCAATGAGGGTTTTAAAAAAGAGGAGGCGCAGGAGGGTCCATTCCAAAGGAAGAAGGGAATTGAGGGTAATTCACACATTCAAGCCAGTCAGAAGAGCAAAATTTTTCCTTCTTGGCTAAGAATGACGGGTTGTATCCTTGTGCTTCCTCTAGGTGAGGAGTTGCTCATACTATCTTCGTGGGCATGGAACATGTGTACCACGCTATAAGCCAGTTGTTTTCCAAATTGCGTCGGCGATCGATAGATACATAGAGGTAAACCATTGAGCTCCGAGCAAAACGAGGGAAAGACAAAGGATCAGCGAATTCGATGAATCAATGGTTAATTCGCTCTCTTAGCTTGGATTCATCAGGTTCTAGCCAGCTTTCCCAGCCAGTAAACCTAGAGGAAGAAGAAGCAGCCGTATCCCATGCAGAGGTTGGTGGGGTAAAGGAAGAAGTAGCTGTGTCCCATGTAGAAGATGATGGGGTAGACGAAGATTTTCCAAGATCCATTTTTGCAAATGCTTGATCTAAGGGTTCGTAATTGGCAAACTTCGGGTCTAGAGGTTGGTACGTTGCAAAAACTTCCATAACTTGCATAAATGGAGGCGGATAGGTGTAATCAATAAATGCATTGAGATTCTTTCGAGGTCTATAATCATTTTCCATAGACTCCTCGTATGCTCGATCAATGTAAGAAAAGGTTTTCTTGGCCATGAGGATTGTATCAATCTTTTCGAATGCTCAGATAGTGGGAAATGTTCAAGGCATGGAAGAGAATTTAATGCAGTACAAACACTGCAATGATGGACGTCGGTTGCATTTTTAAGAAGATGCAAAGCCCATGCACGTCCTAGGACATGGGAAAAGTGCATTGATCCACTAATATCACCAAGTAATGGGTATATTAGTGCGGGGGTAATGTAGGCTGTATAAATTGTAAAAGCCAATTATAATTCAACACGTGGCATGAAGGGGGCAATTTGGGAAGTTAATACAAGTTGCCAATCAAAGTCAGACACGTGTCAGCCCATATTGATAATAATGGATTTGTGTAGCACTAGAACAATCAAGGAATATAAGGTGATGTGGCCTGACGGTTACTCACAAAGTTCAAATTCAAAATCAAGAAGGAAGCCTAACTGTAATGTGGCGTAGTGAGACTGACTGTGAGAGAGCATGTTCAGTAATCAAGGGAGGACATTTCGACGGTTATCATTGAGAAGTATAAATAGCAAAGAAGGCCCCAGAATGAGAGATCCAGACTCAGATAAAAAAACCAGTTTTATTTACTTTGTTTTCCCTTCCAGCTTTTACAGTTCTTTGCATTTCTGTACTTCAGATTCTTGTACTGCACTTCATTCATAGGAGTAGTTTCAAATAGCTTATTGCTCTAAACCTCTACGAAGCTGGGTCAGATCATTGTAAGTTTTTCATTTTACTTAATGAAATTCTGAAATTATTCTTCACTTAGTTGTTATTTACTAAATTCTCCTAAACAAACCACCAGTAAAAGTCTTCTTCATTGAGGCTGAAAGAACTAAAACACAATCGTCTGATAATTGGTTGGCAATTAATCTTCTATAAGGAATGACTGATTCTTGCTGGCACGCTTAAAATTACAATATTAACCTTCGAAAGCCAAAAAAGCCAAAAAAGCCAACACACATCAACAATTATTATGGCACCAAACTAAAATATTCCTTTTTCCATTCTCATTGGGCCTGTTCTTGTTCTCAATTGTCTATTGGTCCACCATATTTTTTCAAAAAAAATTATATGATTGGCATTCGATAAAAATAGTGCATGATGTCGCCTATTGATTTGTTAAGTTCTAAACTAATTACTTTATATGATTATTATAAAATTATTGTAAGTATAAATAGGACAATATGCACACTACAAGTTTCGTTTCCTCCTCAAGTAGGACTATGTCATGGAAAACTTGGGCCTCTCTCTCTCTCTAAAACGATATCGTCTTTCTCTAGCCCCTTCTTTTAGGGTTTCTGCAAGCGACGTCGTTTGGAAGGGAGAGGGGGCTTCGGCCTTCGGCCACCTCTCTCCTCTCTCTCTTCTTTTTTTCTTTTTTCTTTCTTTTTGTTTTCTGCTCAATAAATCTTAAGAGATCTCTCTTTCCAACCGCTCCCTCTTTGTGAGGACTTTTCTTCCCTCATGGTGGAAGTTTGCTAGGTTGCTCATCCTCCATCCTACTGGTGGCGAATCTGCCATGTTCTTCCTCCCCCGTTGCTCGCCGTAGCTGTCATCACCATCCTGCCGCTAGATCTTCTTTGGATCTGGTCGCCTCCACGGATCCGACTGTTTCTCCGGGTATGAGGTTGTGTTTTCCAATTTTTTTCTTGTTTTTTTTGTTTGGAAGTGTTTTATGGAGTCCATTGATGCTATTCTGTGATGTGCCTACTCTGTGGTTGTACCCTATGATCTATCTCAGACATGCTCTATGGTCGATTGTTTCGGCTTCTGCTTTGTAGTATGAGTTCGAGCACGAGTTGTGCGTTTGAAATTTTTCATAGTTTTTACACCTGTGTGTTTGTTTGATCTGATTTTTCTTTGCTTGGTGTAAGTTTATTTGTTGGATGGATTCCTCTTTGTAAATGTGGTTTGGTTTCAATAATGAAATTTTCTTTTTGATAAAAAAGGGTGAAAAGTAGAGCTATGTCATTGCTTAAAAATAGAATAATATATTATGCTAAAATTACTGCTACTTGTGCTATGTTGGAATTAAAATATTATCTTGACCAATCGTGGCAATTGGCTACGTATCCTATGCTTTTCATTATAATCCATGATATATTAACAGTTTCACGTTTCATTATTATATCCGAAGATGCTTTTAGTGCAAGTAGTCGAATAATTTATAAGAAGATGAGCAGATTGAGCCAAATAATGATTTGTCAAGATTGGCAATTAGCATATATTAATAACTAGCATATCACCTGTACTATGCACGGATTGTGTTTACAATTATCTATATATGTGAATTATGATTTTTAAATGTTTTCTTTTCTTTCTTTTTTAAATGTCTTCTTTTTTTTCTTTTTTATATTATATTAAAATTTAATATTTTGATAATAATCATATGTGTTCGACTTTTTAAAGAATTAAATGTCTTTTTTTTTTTATTATATTATATTAAAGTTTAATATTTTGATAATAATCATATGTGTTGGACTTTTCAAGAAATTTTTTTTATGCTTGTTCTTAATGCATTAAAGTGTTATTATGAGAGATAATAATCATATGTGTTGGGACTTTTCAAGGAATTTATATGTGTTGGATTTCAAAGAATTTTTTTTTATGCTTATTCTTAATGCATTAAAGTGTTATTATGAGGACAAGACTTGGGAGTTTGGAGAAGTTAATAAATGTTAAATTTTTTTTTTAAATCAAAAAATCAGGAAATTTAGATTGGGATATTGGAGCTCCCACAAGGCTTGGAGTTAAAAACTCCCTTTTACTTAATATATAGTATAGATGGAACAAAGACCGGAGATGCAGATCTTGGGGAACTTAAACATTATCAAGGTCTTCCTAAATCTATACTATATATTAAGCAAAAGGGAATTTTTAACCCCAAGTCTTGTGGGAGCTCCAATCTCCCAATCGAAATTTCCTGATTTTTTGATTTAAAAAAAAAAATCTTAGCGTTTATTAACTTCTCCTAAGTCGTACCCTCATAATAACACTTTAATGTATTAAGAACAAGTATAAAAAAAATTCTTTGAAATCCAACACATATGAATTCCTTGAAAAGTCCCAACACATATGATTATTATCCCTCATAATAACACTTTAATGCATTAAGAACAAGCATATGATTATTATCAAAATATTAAAATTTAATATAATATAATAAAAAAAGATATTTAATTCCTTGAAAAGTCCAACACATATGATTATTATCAAAATATTAAACTTTAGTATAATATAAAAAAGGAAAAAAAGAAGACATTTAAAAAAAAATTTAAAAATCACAATTCACATATATAGATAATTGTAAATACAATCCGTGCATAGCACAGATAATATGCTAGTTATTATTAAAAGAATAGAGATTATTTTTGTAATATACAAAGTATTGAGATTGAATAGTGTAAATGATTGATAAATATATATATACGTATAAATTTAAATGGGATTCTACGTATCTTGTAGTAATGCAATCTCTCACCTTACATTTGATTAATTAATATATTAATTTTCAATTATACATCATATTATGTATTAATATTCAGTTTTATAACAAACTTTACATACATTTAAAAGAAAAATGTAGAAGTAACGTACGTGGCTTGGGATTTGACTTTTTTTTGTGGTTAAAAAAGTTAATATTTTTGTGATAAATTTTTAGTTACTTTTCCAATTGTACAGAAATGTAATTAATTGATATGTATAACTTGTTTTTTGACCTTAGTAAAGAATTAAGTCTGTATAAATTTGAAGGTATGTAACATTTTTGCACTGATGTTTTAGGTAGGATTGACGGCCTTTGTCAATTCATGGCAAACAAAAGTTTTGGTGTTAATTTTTTAATTTTTTGACTTTTTTTAAAGTGAAAAAATAAATTTTCCAAACAATCCTAAGACTCGTTAGCCAACTTTTTTAAAAAATGGGAGACTTATAAGTCGTTCAACATTTTTTCGTGATGAATTTTTTAAATTATTGTTGAAAGTTAAATTTTTTTTTTTATGACAATTTTTTTAAACTATTGCTAAAACATATAATTAGTGTCATTTTTTGTAACAATTTTCAAACTCTCGCTAAAAAGTAACAATTAATGACGTTTTTTAATAATGTTTGATAAAAAACACCATTAATTCTTACCGAACCTATTAGACAATAAGTCAATTCATTAGAACTTATACATAAATCTCTTAAAAAATATTAGAATATTAGAAAAATATACAAAAATTATAAATATTTAAGTCTATCACATATGACTAATTTAGCCTTAAAAAAAACCCTACTAGGCTAGTCCGAAAACAGTTTTGACCATACTTTTGGGCTTACTTTTTCGATTCAAATTCAACCCATAAAAAAAAAAACAAAAACAAAAAACCAAAAAAAAAACAAAAAAACAAAAAAACGAGGAAAAAACACCCACAAGGCTAAGCCCACAAACAATTTTGAGAATATTTTTCACCGATTTTTTCTAGCTCGACTCGGATAGACCCTTATTGACACCCAAAAAATGTTCACCTGAGCTGTGACCCTGTGCCCGCACCAAGGATCCTCTAGAGTTTTTTTTTTCTTAAAGTTTCCTAAAGTGGTGTATTGTGTGGTTGAGATTTAATACTAAAAAATTGATGTGACTTATCATTAAATCTCAACCATACAATACACCACTCTAGGAAACTTTAGGAAAAAAAAACTCTAGAGGATCCTTGCTCCTGTGCCTGACTGAATCATTATTTTAAGAGCAGAGAGGCTGTGAGTCTTGCGTATCTGCCACTCGACTCTAATCCCCCACGTGTCTGCCACTGATTCTGATCCACAGTCAAAACTAGGTTTGTCACATAAAAATATATATATATATTGAAAATTCAAAATATTTTTTTTTTTAAAGGAAAATTACTATGTAGTTCTATGTAGGGGATTTATTTCCCTTCTAATCCCACTATATTTTTAATAGACTAACAGGTCCACATTTTTTTAAGTTTTGTATCCGAAGGTCCCTTTTTTATTTTCTTATTTTTTAAATGACTGTATTACCCTTTGATTTGAGATATATATTGTGGGAGCCAAAATATTGTTGGTATACATGCAATAAAGCCGAATGACGGTATGAGGACAGTCAAGGACGGAATTTGTATTCGACTCCATCTTGGACGATCGCAAGACCGAATAGACTAATCGGCCAAAGAACTAGTTGAATAAAAGCCGAATAAATAAACGTGCAATGGATTAAGGATGGGCCCGACCCTGAGGCCCAAAAGAAAAATATAAATAGATGAGTATCAGCCAAAGAAAGGTGTGTGAGAACAAGTAAGATTAACTTGAGATATAAGCAATCAAGAGAGTATACACTGACTTATCCATCGGAATGCTAATTCCGGCACCCCCGACCGGAGTATTCATTCCTTTTCAGGTGACTAGCTAAGGATCAAGAGCGTCCTACAGGATCCAGAGAGTATTTCCAAACCACTTGTCACGACCCAAACCCGCCCCTGTGGGTTTAGCATCGTAACCGGCCAGTAATCCGTGGATTACCAAAGGCCTCTTAACAGATAAGCACATAGTAAGGGGCTGCGGAAGCAATTATACAAAATAGACAAGGTCCAGTGAGCTGTGATAACATACATGGGACAGAATATTTCAAAACTTATATATATACATAAGCATGTCGGTCGAAGGACATCAGTATTTACAAAACATTTACAAAAGTGTAAATCCCAGGACCTGACTTTACAAAACAGACAGAGACTAGCATAAATACAAAAACAGCTATGTAACTAGACTTCGGTCGGAACCTCCTTGGGAGGCACAACGGTTGGCTGACAAAAACAGAAATGAAGGTCATCAACTCTGACCCTGATCACGCGCTGGCTCATCTACATACATAATATAAACTGTGAGCGAAAGCTCAGTGAACAATAACAGAGTAAAGGGGTTTCAATGAATGAGTCTGTACAGATTCAGAAATCATAATTCAATTTCATATCAAATTCATAATTTGTCCAGATCATATATAGAAAACATGAGGTATTCTTAAGAATACGTGATACATCCATTAGCATTAACAGAGTAGATGCAGAACAAATAAGACACGTGAGGGTTACGAATAACCAGTTCCATAAAGGAACCTCCGAATCCGGGTAATAGAGAATAAATATGCTGAGCCCAATGATGGAGCCTCCGGTACAGGTAACAGAGTGCAGACAGATTAAGTTCCATGATGGAACCTCCAATACTGGGTAACAGCCAACAAATATCACATGATGCTAAGGATGTCACAAATACATATCAAAAATTGGACAATCATTCATTGTACAGAACATATCATTTCAGAAAACAGATCTTTATTTGTCATACATAAAATAGATAAAGTTGAACATAGCTTTACTATGTTATTACTCACAGTTGGCCTTTAGACAGACAGACGGTGTAGATTGGTCAAACGGTACGCGGCACGTGACCTACATGATACATAACAGATACATACTTGAAACACACGTTCGAATTGTATATAACTTATGTCGTTTGCTCTTAGTGTGTTTCTAACCTTTAATCCTCATTATGGAGTCTTAAACATGGCCTAGGAATGCCTAGGATGGAATAAGGATGCAAGAATGCATTGGAAAACATTTCTTGAAACTTGCTGAAAATAAGGTTCACGCTCGAGCGTGGCTTTCTCTGCTCGAGCGAACATGCAAACAATGAAGCTTCGCTCGAGCGTGACTTTCCCCGCTCGAGCGTACTGTAAACCCTTGAAAAAGTACTGGATGCATGATTTTCACGCTCGACGGGCGCTCGACCTACGCTCGAGCGTGAGACTCAGAACCTCGCTCGAGCGTAAATTCCCTCGCTCAAGCGGACTGTAAAACAGTGCATGTACTCAGAGTGAACGCTCGAGCGTAAAGTTCCAAGCTCGAGCGTGGATCAAATTTCTGGAATTTCCAGATTGATCACCAAGCTCAAATTCAACCTTTGAAGCATCCAAAACTCATTTTTTTGGGCCAAAGCTTGAGGAAATACATAAAAACTCATAAAACAACATGTTTAAAGAATTATAACAAGAAATCGTGGCCCAGGGCTTGCTAATTAAACAAAAACTCAACTTTAAACTCAAAATTAATTTATGAACATAACATGCATGAACTCTCTTGTACTCAACCTCTTCTAAACATGATCAAACTAGGGAAATTGTTAGGAAACATGGCAATTTCTCAAAACATAGATGAAATGAAAACATGCATGAAAGAAGTCTTTGAAATCATGCTCAAATTGTGAAGAAATGCACATGTATGCATGGATTGATCCACCACCCTACTCCTTGAGCTTGATTCTCCCATCTAAAGTTCAATTTACTTGAATTCATCAATAATCTTGTAGAATCTAACTCAATTACTCAATTTAGAGTTTAGTCTCATACCTAGAGGCTTCAATCTACAAAGATTAAGGTTGAGGCTCTACAAATCTTCTTCAATTATCAACAACTCTTAGCACCTCCTTGAGTTTGAGCTCAATCTCCCTTAACTCTTCCTCTCTCTCACGTTTTGGTCTTGGAGGTGGATGAGATGATGAAACAAATGCATAATCAAGTCCAAACAATGTTTTAGAAAGTGGCCCACTCAATGGCAAAACATGTAATTAACCTAGGCTCAAATAATTTATCATTAGTTAATCTAATTTACTCATTCCAAATTCAATTTTAACTAAACCTACCATAAAATCAGATAAATCCTAACTAGCATATAACACTAATCAATTTCTGAATCGGTCGCCGATAAGGCTTTCAATTCGCAAACCAAAACTAGGATGCGGACAGATCTTCCTACGCCTAACAGATATAAACACAACAATGCAACACACACATGCATACATGCATTTTAATTCAGAATTTCTCTTTAATCACTAATTAGGCATACATAATCATAGATTAACATTAATCAGAGGTTGGGGTTGTTACACCACTTCTCCACAATTGACGTCGTCTGTGGGAATACTCCAGTACATCCATGGCGGGCGTGACAGAAGATCCTCCGGTAGTCGCTGACGACCTTACGCCACGAGATGATACCACTCCAAGCAACATGCTTGGGCTAGAGAACATTACCGCACGAAGGGCCTTAAACTTCGACTCAATTGCCCAGATCTCACCCTCGACTTCAGCACATAAGACAATGCAAGCGATTATGGATCAGGCGAAACAAAACGAACAGAGGTTGGAAAACATGATGGCTGAGAACAAGTGCCTTCGACAAGATTTGGCCTTGGAGATGGAAAAATCCCAATAGGCCGCGTGCCAAGATCCGGAACGACCTCTGAGAAAGGATGGTCGACGACCTCGAGTTCGGAGACATGATAGTGGTAGTGATTCTGACTCATCATCCCTACAATCCAAAAAGAAGGAACGAGTCGAAGTCTCCAGTTCTTCCGAAGGCAGTCTGCATGCACGGAATAAGCGAAGAAAAAATGATTCAGACGAAGAGGATCAACATAACCCCTTTGTATGACGAATCGCAAGGGCAGTGTTACCCAAAAAGTTCAAAGCTCCATCATTCACCTTATACGATGGAAAATCGGACCCCACTGATCATATTCGTTATTATAAGCAAGCCGTAACGCTTCATGCAGACGACGAGGCCCTCATGTATCGACTATTTCCGAGCAATTTGGGACCATTGGCCATCAGATGGTATTATAAATTGGAACCGGCATCGATTAAGAGCTTCCATCAACTCCAAAAATCCTTCAGGGCAAGGTTCATCACCAATGAGGTCCAGCCGAAGCAGGCTGATTCTCTCTAGGCAATGCAAATCCAACCAGGGAAAACCCTACGTGCGTATTCGGCGCGCTATTGAGAATGCTTTAATCTAGTAGATGATGCCTGCAATGACTCCATGGCCATCACGGCCTTTAAAATGGGATTGCATCCTGATAGTGCCTTCCGCAACTCCTTGACCAGAAGGCCCCCCAAAACAGTCTGGTCGCTAATGAAGAAAGTCGAGAAATACTGCAAAGTGGAAGATAACGCCCTGCGGGTCAAAGCCGAGCACAAGGCCAATAAGACGGCCCCGTCTGAAATCGTTTAGCCGATAAATTCTGTACCATCGCGGAGCCTTGAACCACGAAATCGGGCTAAACGAGACAAAGACGAGATTCGTGCTGATCAAATGACCAATGTTCACACCAAGCTAATGAACAACTTCAAGTGGATAGCAGGCGCATACGGCACGCGGACAAGAAATATACGGAGTTGTCGGAGCCGATCAACACAGTTATGTCTCAAGTTCAACACATTCCGTTCTTTAAATGGCCACCGAAGATGGTGGGACCTCCCAACACGAGGAGACAGTATAGGCGGTGCGAATATCACAAAGACCACGGTCATGATACCGATAGTTGTTATGCATTGAAGGATCACCTTGAGGAGTTGGTACAAGACGGTCGGCTTAAGCAACCCGTCCGGAAGAACAACTCAACCAAAACAGTTGCTTTACGGCTGGATTCACCTCTACTCGGCGTAATCTATATGATATACAGCTTGCCGATGGCATCCACGGTACATACAATTTAGTCGCATCCTAACCCCTAAAAACAAATCACACCAGCAAAACGGCCTCATGAAGCTGCGAGTATAATTTTTGATGATTCTGATTTGGTCGACGTAACGCTCCCAAACAATGATCCCTTGGTCATCGAACTACGCATAAACAGATTCACCGTTGAACGTGTTCTCATTGACTAGGGGAGTACTTCGGAAGTTATGTACTACAAGACCTTCGTCAAGCTCGGTTTCACTGAGTCAGACCTGTCTCCAGCTCATTATCCGTTATTCGACTTCAACGCTAATCCGGAATATCCGTTGGGCAAAATCACACTACCAGTTCGGGTGGGCTCTCGATCAGTGGATGCAGAATTTTTGGTTGTCAAGCTTCCTTCACCGTATAATCTCATCATGGGATGAACTTGGCTGCACACCACGCAGGCCGTGCCAAGCACCTATCATCAACTACTTCGCTTTCCGACTGAACGCGGCATTGAGCAAATTCGAGGTTCCTAGAAATCAGCGCAGGCATGTTATCTTCTTGCTGCAAAGACACCAAGAGGGCTATAAGTGAATTCAATTGAGGTGCTGGATCAAGAGAGCCTCGACGACGTTGGGCTGCTCCCAAGTGAAAAGGTAACCGGAGCCCTAGATCGAGTCAAAATTGACGGGAATCCTGACAAGTTCTTCATGGTCGACACTTCCCTGAATAAAGTTGACAGGCAAGAGCTAATTTCCTTCTTACTCAACAACCTTGATGTATTTGCATGGTCACCATATGAGATGCCGGGGGTGGATCCATCTGTGTCCCAGCACCGCTTAAACGTTGATCCCAAATGTAAGCCGATTATCCAGAAAAGCCGGCGTTCAGCTGCAGAACACACTGCTGCCGTTGTCGAAGAAGTTGATCAGTTGCTCAATGCCAGGGCAATCCACGAAGTGACCTATCCTACATGGCTGTCGAATATTGTGGTTGTAAAGAAGAAAAATAGAACTTGGCGTGTTTGTGTGGATTTCACGGACTTAAACAAAGCTTATCCTAAGGATTGCTTTCCCCTCCCCAAAATAGACCAGCTCGTAGATGCAACGGCACATCATCAACGTATGAGCTTCCTGGATGCATACAGAGGCTACCATCAAATTGCCATGCATCTGGAGGACCAAGACAAAACTGCATTCCTCACCCCAAGAGGAACCTATTGCTATAAGGTTATGCCTTTCGGGCTGAAGAATACGGGGGTAACCTACCAAAGACTAGTCACTGCCATGTTCAACGAGCAACTCGGCCGTACTATGGAAGTGTACATCGATGATATGGTGGTCAAGTCCAAAGAAGAGCAAACTCATCTAGCCGATCTAGAAGAGACATTCGGCATTCTTCGCAAATATAAAATGAAGCTGAACGCTTCCAAATGTGCCTTTGGCATCGGATCCGGCAAATTCCTTGGCTACATTGTTAATTACCGCGGAATCGAAGCCAACCCAAGGCAAATCACAGCAATTCTAGAACTCGGCTCTCCTCGGTCGGTCAAGGAGGTTCAAAAGCTGATGGGAATGGCCGCCGCACTAAACAGGTTCATCAGTCGTTCCACAGATCGCTGCCGACAATTCTTTTATACCCTTTGGCAGGGTAAAGCTTTTGAATGGACTCTCGAGTGCGAAGCCGCTTTGGACGGTTTGAAGACTTACCTCCGACCAGTTCCACTCTTGACAACACCTTCGGCAAGTGATCCGCTCATTTTATATCTAGCACTGTTAAAGGAAGAACTAAAGGAGCAGCAGCTAGTTTATTATGTGAGCAAAGCAATGGTTGACGCCGAAACACGTTACCTTCCGTTGGAAAAACTCGCCCTTGCTCTCGTCATGGCAGCAAGAAAACTAATGCATTACTTTCAGGGGCATACCATTGGGGTACTGACAGACTACCCACTCCGCTCAGTACTCCGCATTACAGATGCATCAGGGCGCGCTTCAAAATGGACTCTCGAACTCAACCAGTACAATATTCAATTTCTGCCCAGAACCTCAATCAAGGGGCAAGTGCTCGCCGACTTTGTGGCCGAATTCACTGGATGTCTCGCCGACTTTAAGTCTGATCAAATTCAACCTAAGCCGAACTGGAGAATTTACGTTGGGGACATTTGGCAGTTGTATTGTGACGGATCATCCAACCAACGTGGCAGTGGGGCGGGCATAGAGATCATGGCTCCCGACGGGGCAATAATCGAGCAGGCTGTCAAACTAGGTTTCCAAGCATCGAACAATGAAACCGAATACGAAGCATTGTTGACTAGCTTACAAAATGCACTTCTTCTTGGTGCTCGGCGTCTGCTTATCTTCTGCGACTCAAAACTAGTCATCAACCAATTAAAGGGGGAATACACAACCAAAAATGACCGTATGGCAGCTTACATGAAAACGGCAAATTCTTTGCCGTCAAAATTCGACCATCATGAATTAAATCAAATAACCCGGGATCAGAACACACATGCAGACGCCCTAGCTTGCCTAGCCTCCGCCATCAACTTAGAAATTAAACAGACAATTGAAGTAGGATTCATCCCTGAGCCGAGCATTACCTCCTCAGAGTCAATCCAAATCAATATCATAGAATCAGGCCCAAGTTGGATGGACCCCATCACTGCATTTCTATCTTCCGAATAGCTCCCGATGGACAAGAAATAAGCACATAAACTGCGAAACAAAGCCTTGCGATATTACTTAGATCCGCAAGGAAAGCTCTACAAAAAATCCCTTTCTGGTCTATACCTAGAATGCGTTCATCTGGATAAAGTCGAAGAACTCTTGACTGAAATACATGAAGGTAGTTGTGGTGCACATTCTGGCGGGCGTTCTTTGGCTCATCGAGCTGTAACACAGGGGTATTACTGGCCGACCATGAGAGCTGATGCCGAGTGTTACGTCAAGAAATGTGAACAGTGCCAGAAGTTTTCCCCTCTAACCCATTTGCTTGTTGAGAAGTTGAGCTCAATCACCAGTCCTTGGTCGTTCGCTCAATGGGGGCTTGATATCATCGGGCCATTGCCACAAGCCCCAGGGAACAAGCGATTCTTGATTCTTACGATAGATTACTTCACAAAATAGGTCGAAGCAAAGGCACTAACACATATTCGAGATACTGATGTTAGGCGTTTTGTATGGAAAAATATCATAACACGATTTGGCATTCCAAGAGCACTCATTTCAGACAACGACACCCAGTTTGATTGTGGCGTCTACCAAGAATTATGCAGTACGTATGGTATTCGGCCCTATTTCTCCACCCCGGCTTATCCACAGAGCAATGGTCAAGCTGAGGCCTCCAACAAAGCCATCTTGGACGGCATCAAAAAGAGACTGGAGAAAGCTAAAGGCAAATGGGTCGAAGAATTGCCCAGTGTGTTGTGGGCTCATCGCATTACTCCGAGGTGATCCACTGGGGAAACGCCGTTTGCTTTATGCTTCGGGACCCAGGCAATCATCCCCCTGGAGATCGGCCTCCCAACCTTGAAATCGAAAGTTTTTGATATGGGCCGAAATGACATGTTGTTGGCCTTGGATTTGACTCTGATTGAAGAACGACGAGACCGTGCCCTTGCATCTATGGCATGGTACCAGCAACAGCTCACTCAGTCGTATAATCAATGTGTTCAGCGACGCCGTTATATACCAGGAGAATTGGTCCTCAAGAAAGTACTTCCAGCTGCCAGGAATCTGGTTGACGGAAAACTGGGTCCTAACTGGGACGGCCCCTATCAGATCGATTTAATCGCAGGAACAGGGATATATCAGCTCAAAGACATGTCTGGGAGAAGTCTGCCACGTCCTTGAAATTCCACGCATTTGTGTAAATTTTATCATTAACCCGACTTGTGGGGCATGATAACTTGTTTTGAATGTTTGCCGTGTACAACTTTCGCTTTTATAATGCAAAACTTCTTATCAGTATGAAATTTTCGTTCGGCAAATCAAAAGCCTCCGGATTCGGAGCGCCCTTCGTGGATTTTACGATTGGCCAAGATAAAAGCCTTCGAATTCGGAGCCCCATCCGTGAATGACACGTTTGGGCTGATTAAGCCTCCGGATTCGGAGCGCCTTTCATGGATTACACGATTGGCCAAGATAAAAGCCTCCGAATTTGGAGCCCCATCCGTGAATGACACGCATGGGCCGAGTAAGCCTCCGGATTCAGAGCGCCCTTCATGGATTTCACGATTGGCCAAGATAAAAGCCTCCGAATTCGGAGCCTCATCCGTGAATGACATGCTTAGGCCGAGTAAGCCTCCGGATTCGAAGCGCCCTTCATGGATCACACAATTGGCCAAGATAAAAGCCTCCGAATTTGGAGCCCCATCCATGAATGACACGCTTGGGCCGAGTAAGCCTTCGGATTCGGAGTGCCCTTTGTGGATTTCACGGTTGGCCAAGATAAAATCCTCCGAATTTGGAGTCCCATTCGTACAAGACACTTTTGGGCCGAACGAGCCTCCGAATTCGGAGCGCCCTACGTGGACCGATTAGCCAAGGGAATAAGCCTCCGAATCTGGAGCGCCCTTCGTGGAAACCACATTTGGCTAAGGCAAAACGCCTCCGAGTTCGGCGCTCTTTTCGTGAATATTTTGATTGACAAGTATAAACGCAATTGACGAAAAATGGAAGATGATCCTAGCTGAATTTATAAACATAAATTGAAACAACATGCAAACATTTAAAATAATATGTTTCATTGAATTAATCAACAATACATAATTCGCTTCCAATCTACGTTAGATCTGTACAATATGTTCAGTTTTATTCGGCATCCCCCTCGTCATCGCTCTTCTCGACTTCGAAAGCCGCAAAGGGAAAATGATGACCCTGATATAACGGCGACGTCAAATCAACGCCTGCTGCCTGGAGATTCTTGACCCACCCGTACTTAAATGCACGATTCTTGCATTGGCAGACCTCCTCGGCCAGCTTTTCCTTAGTCTTCTGTATCCCAACTTTTCGACCGTCATGGAAGCCTTGTTCATAAGCCCTGGTCTTTGCAGCCTCTATTGCGAACATGCTTGCCGTATCTCGATTGGCAATCGCATGACTTATAAGCCGTTGGGTCACCCTTTCTTCCACAATCGGGTTAGCTTGGCCGGCCGACTGTGTCTCGGCAGTTTTGACCGACCTTAATTCACGCTCAGCCTTCTCTGTGTGAGCTTCTAAGTGTCGAATGCATTCATCCTTCTACTCTATCTCCTGCCGCGTGGCACGAAGACGCATGCCGATTTCGTAGGCGGTATACAGCCCTTTCACCGCTACATGGATGCCCTCCCGAAACACTTCGAAATTAGGTCGACTGACCATCGAGTGCTGGACTTCTGGTGGAAAAATCTATCGAGCAAACTCGACTGCCACATTTGGGTCGTGAACAATTGAATCTGCTTCTGCCATCAGTTTGTTCCCACAAAAATTACAAAACTTAACGGGCGCAGTGTCACACTGATTTCTCCTCTCGAGCGTAGTAGAAGGGAGCCGCCCCGTTGCTATTTTTCCCTTCTGGGTGACCTACTTCGATGACGCAGGGACTGGTGTTTTTCACGTTCCCTCAACATCCTACTCCCCGTGCACGTAGGCTCGCCACCTCGATTCATCTCTGTGTCCAACTCCATGAGTGTTCTCCCTTCTCCTCTGTTGTTGAAAAATAACCTTCTTGTCATCCACAATCGTCCACACTGCTTTTTCCCCCCCTCAATTTATTAGCTCTGAACACAACAATGGCCCCTCCGCACACCCAGCACCCACCCCATTTATTCCTTACGGGTGTAGCATCCCCGAGGCGATCTCATCAATGCTAAATTTTAAAACCTTCCAGTTCATACATTCGCTGGGGCAAGGCAAATTCATTAATCTATTCGGCCAAATGTACAGGCCTGGCGCCGATCATCTCTTGTGCCCCAGCTACTCCATGAACTAATAAAATTCGGCGTTCCAGTTCATACATTAGCTGGGTCAATGGTAGATTCATTAATCTATTCGGCCAAATGTACAGGCCTGGCGCCGATCATCTCTTATGCCCCAGCCACTCCATGAACTAATAGAATTCAGCGTTCCAATTCATACATTAGCTGGGTCAAGGCAGATTCATTAATCTATTCGGCCAAATGTACAGGCCTGGCGCCGATCATCTCATGTGCCCTAGCCATTCCATGAACTAATATCATTCGGCGTTCCAGTTCATGCATTAGCTAGGGCAAAGGCGGATTCATTAATCTAATCGGCCAGACGTCGACGCCTTCAGCCGATTTGCTCGTTATTTTATCGAATATTCATGTACCTTTCCCAATTGTTAACTGCCGATTCGTTTATTTATTCGGCTTAATAGCGAAGACAAGCATAGGATGTTTAATTGATTCGGTTAATTTATCGAATGTTTAATTTACTCATATGCCGCAAACAAAAAAGCATAAGGAACTTTCATCAATAAATTGAAGGCAAATAGTATATGCAGTAAATTGAAAAGCATAGGAAATTTTCATTAATAAATTGAGTACAAATAGTAGTCATTTTACACATGAAAATTACCTTACATTTAAACTTCCAGTTGAAGTAAAGAAATGAAAATCTACTAACAAAACGTACAAAAACTATGCATCTAAGATGCCTAACAAAAATCAAAGTATCACCCTAATCAATCTTCAGGGTCAGACACCAGTGGCTCAACGTCCACCTACTCATATGGAATCGGCTGTACCAATGTCACATTCACGGCAGTGAGGGCTTTGAGCCAGCCGTGTTTGAAGCCCCGATTCTCAAACTTGGGCACTTCCTCCACGTAGTTTTCCAAGGCAGCGTCCTTCCCAGCTTGGAATGCTTTGGAAATCTCAGAGTCGGCCATTTCCTTTGCCTTCCTCGACTCTTCCAAGTCGGCTTCCAGCTTGGCGATCACCTCATTGCCTAACTTGAGCGCGTCTTCGCTCGCTTTGGCCCTCTCTTCGATGGCCAACCTTAGTTGGTCAGAGTTCCTCGCACTCTCATCTTCGGAGTTGGCTCTCGCACGTTCCTTCGCCACTTTCGATTCCTCGGAATTGGCTCTTTGAGAGGCTTCCACAGCCTTGCTCTTTTCATTTTCAATTTCGGCTATCAACAAGCCAATCTGTTCTATAGCGTCATGTTGACGGCGACCGATTTTGGCTGTCTTTCCCACTGTCTGCAAAACAAGGAAATAGAGTTACAAACAATAAAATATATATATATATATATTTAGGTGGAAGACTGTAGATAAGGCAAGTAATGTACCAATAAGGCCGATTGAGCGGCAAGTGCAATTGACAATAGATCTGGCTCCGCCCGAAATGTGGCTCTGTTAACCGGTAAGGAAATTAAAGAGGCCATGCTCAAGGCCACAGTCGGGTCCTTCAAAGCTGACGCATCAGAGGCGATCAACATGTTCCTTATCTTTGGTTGAACAGTGAACGGAACAACCAAGTCTGATTCCTCAATGCGTGGCCGTTTATCGATTTGGTCCTCACCGGAGACGGCTTCTCGCTTGGCAGGGCACTTTTCCCCCATTTGCTCAGCCTCTTGATCCCCCTGTTCCACTTACTCCGTCTCGGCCGTTTCGGTCTAAGCCGTTTCTTCCTCAATAACAGGTAGAGAGGACTCAACGATGGCAGCGGGTGGAGTTTCTGATCAGAGGGCCTCGGCTCTTCTTCGGGCGGCCATTCTTTCGGCGTTTTTCCTTATAGCAAGTTGAGTGAGCGACTCCCTAGCCATTTTCTCAGGATACGTGCCGGGAAGGTCTCCTAAGTCTGTAAAAATGTCTCCAAATCAGACGCCCCTTCGGCCTGAAGTGGACGGAGGGTTGGATGAATTGAGGCCAGCTTCCTCAAAGGCCAAGTTTAGAGCCTCGTCTACCTCAGCTTCTGACTGGTTCGGCTCCTCGGCGACCTCTTCAGCTACTTGTTCTTCCACCTGCTCCGAATCGGAAGCTTCCAAACCAATCTGCCTTAGGCTTCTAAAGTTGGGGAAGATAAGGGTCATAAGCTGATGTTCGCCCCTCGGAATTGGAATGTTGTTTGCCACCGAAAATGTTGCGTAAGTTGGCTCATATCTCAAAAGAATGTAGGTCGCCCTCTCTTGTTTCTGAGGGCTTGGACAACCAAAGAATTGGAGTGCGATTTTAATTTCCGCAAGTACAGCGTCGTCGGCTAAAACCAAAACTTTCTTCAAATCATTGCCTGCACAAATAAAACGGTAAATACATAGAAGGAAAGCCGAATAAATATATAATAATAAAAAAATAAGGAGCTATATGGCCACTTGGTTTGCCTCTTCGTCTTGGCACGGGATCCAGGCGATCTTCACCCTCGCCGAATTTCCAGTTGCCTCGGACAACGACCATTACATCGTCAACATGCTTGCCAGAGCTGGCAAGCATAGTCACTAAGTGATGGTCGGTATCCTTGGCCTTGAGAAAATAGCGTCCCTGCTGGCCAGAAGATTTGGCTAAGGCATAACAATACTGAATTGCAGGTATACCAAGGTTAATCCTAAGGCGTCGGTTCAACTTTATAATCCCCATTATGATTCAGAAAAAATTTACATTTGGTTGGGAAGGGATTAAACCCTAGTGGTGAAGGACGGCCCTTAAAAATGAGTGAAGGGGAAAACAGACTCTGCCCTTAGCAATTGATAGGAGAGGAAAGATGATTGTACTTTCATCAGTCCTCTCCATGTCAATGGTGCTATCTGTCACGAGTGACAGATGGACGTCGTCGGGGATAGAATAATGGCGTCAGAAACCAGAAATTCGATCTGCAGAAAGGAGTTCTTTCAAGTGTTTTGCCATCCTAGCTAGCCTAAGGATTGTGCAAAACTAAAAATAAACAAGGAAGAAGGATTCGAAATGAAGGAGAAGAGAACTTTCAAGAAGCAGAAGAGATAATGAGAGACAAGAGGAAGTTGCAGAGGTCGCGGAATGGAGGTATATCGAAAGGCAAACCATAAGCTTTGAGTATTCAAAAAACTTATATTCGAAGGGACAACATAGTTTGAAATCACATTAAATGAAGAAAGCGTACGAAGAGGCGGGAAGATGTAATGATGCCTAAAAAGCGTGTGTTCTGACATGCGTTGGAATGGGGTTAACCGCTGTTCTTTCCTTGTCTTTTCAAGTTCGAAACCAAACACGCCGTTCGAAACCAAACATGCTGACTAACTAGCGTTAATAGGATGTTTAGGGGGCAATTGTGGGAGCCAGAATATTGTTGGTATACGTGCAATAAAGCCGAATGACGGTATGAGGACAGTCAAGGACGGAATTTGTATTCGACACTATCCTGGACGATCGCAAGACCGAATAGACTAATCAGCCGAAGAACCAGTTGAACAAAAGCCGAATAAATAAACGTGCAATGGATTGAGGGTGGGCCCGACCCTGAGGCCCAAAAGAAAAATATAAATAGAGGAGCATCAGCCAAAGAAAGGTATGTGAGAACAAGTAAGATTAACTTGAGATATAAGCAACCAAGAGAGTATACACTGACTTATCCGTTGGAGTGCTAATTCTGGCACCCCCGACCGGAGTGTTCATTCCTTTTCAGGTGACTAGCTGAGGATCAAGAGCGTCCTACAGGATCCAGAGAGTATTTCCAAACCACTTCTCCACACACACACACACACACACACATATATATATATATACGTGAAAAATCAAATATTAGATTGTGATGTCGCCTATGCGAGGTTGTCTGCGATTTCGATCTCTCTCTGTGATGTTGATCTCTTTCTGCTGTGAGGTCGATCTTGTTGTGCGATCTGAATCTGTGTGTATAGGCGATCTCTGCGTACGCTCTGTGTGTGTGTGTGTGTGTGTGTCTCACTCTGTCTCTATCTGTCGATACATATATGTATGTATATATATAGATACGCCAATTTGCGTGATCTCTGGTTTGTGTTTGGCAATGTTGTTATAGTTCTTTGTTTTGTGATAAATTTTATTTGTTTGATACTTATTTTGTGATTTTTGTATGTGATATAGTGTAATGATTTTGATTTTGTTGATTTTGTTTGTTGCATAGTGTAATGTGTTTTGAAGTTGTAGTTTGGAATTGTGAATTCTGAAGTTTTGATACTGATATGTTGTAACTATATAATTTTGCAGTTTGAAATTATGAATTGTGAAGTGTTGATACTGATATGTTGTAACTGTATAATTTTGCAGTTTGGAATCTGTGAACAATTGTTTGATGATTTGTGATTTTGTAATATAGAGGGTTGTTTCATGTTAATGTGCAAATACAGTAACTCTTGTGCTGCTATTAAGATTAGTGAGGGATGTAGTTATCATGAAGTTGTTGAGAAAATATTTACGAAGTTCAAGGAGTTGAGTGTTGGTAACTTTTGTTTGGTTTTCTCTATTCCTAGATATTCTAATTGTATTGTTAAATGTGATGATGATTTGGGGAATAAGATGTCAATGGTAGGTTATAGTGGTTCTCATGTTGTTGATGTTGTTGTAGGTAATAGGAGAATTGTGGAGGTTGATGATAATTCTTCTAGGATTGATTCTGTAATTTGTGAGAGCTCTTTGGTTAACGATTGTGATGACTTTGGTGGTTTGTTGCCTAGTTTTTATCCAAAACTAGAAAGAGTTTTGTTGTTTGCTAGTTGTAAGGGGATTATACACAGTGTTAGTCAAGAATTTAAAGGTGGGGTGCCGACATTCCTCATTGCATTGGTTAAGTATGCAGTTGAGTGTGGTTTTGCAGTGAATTATTTGAAGAAAGATGCAACAAGAGTAATTGCTGAATGTATGATGAAGTTGTCTACGAGTTGTAAATGGTTTGTGCATAGGAATTCCGGTATTTTTGTTATTATGAAGTTGGATAATGTGCATACTTGTGGGGTTGTTGCTTGTAGATCTTGTAGCAAAATGGTTAGTTCTAGACTTGTGTCTGATATTGTGCATAATAATATTAGTGATAATCCATTGACTCGTCCTATTGAAGTTAAAAAAAAGTTGAAGAAGCAATATAGTATAGATATTTCTTATCGAGTTGCATGGCTAGGAGTTGATAAGGCAAGAGGTGGATTGTTTGGTGATTTTGTATCTTCTTTTGACCAACTTTGATGGTATCTTGAGATGGGTATGAGAACCAATACCAGAAGTGTGTTTGAATTAGGTGTGGATGAAAGTAGTGGGTGTTTTAGGAGGTTGTTTGTGGCATTTCATGGATGTTTGTATGACTTTCAATTTTGTCGTCCGTTGTTGTTTGTTGATGGTACATTCTTGAAGGAGGCGTTATAAAGGACATTTACTTGTAGAAGCATCAAAGGATGGTAATCAAAGTATGTATTTATTTGTAATTAGTATAATTTTGGTTTGTTATTGTGTTTTGGTAGTTGGTGGATTTTGGTTTCTGTTATTGTATTGTGAGTCTGCTATTTTTTGCAGTTTTATGTTATTTTGTTTTCAAGCCTGTTTCCTTTGGCTTTTGTGACTGTTGACGCTGAAAATCAAGATAATTGGATGTGATTTTTAAGTCAGTTGTTAAAAACTGTTGGTTCAGGCCAGAGATTGACCTTTGTATCTGACCGTCAACATGGATTGCTAGACGCACTTTCAGTGGTTTTTTTCAATGCACATCATGCATATTGCTTGAACCATTTGAAAAGAAATTTGATTGACAAACTAGTGGGACTTCATACTAATTATAAACCAACTTTGATGAAAATATTAGTTAAATGTGCTTATACACCAACTGTTGCTTCTTTCCAACATTATATGGAAAAATTGAGGCGTATTGCTGGGAATGGTAGAGTTGATAGTATGTTGGATGGTTTACAAAATGATAAGTAGGTGAATGCATTTTTTAGAGGGAAACGATATGGTGAGATGTTATCTAATACTGCCGAGTCTTACAATAATTGGATTGGTGGGGCCCCGTGAGTTGCCTATTACTTGTATGGTTGATATGATTAGGGTTCAAATCATGACTCAATTGTCTAATAGAAGAGCTAAATCTAAAAGATGGACTACCAAATTGTGTCCAGTTATGGAAAAGAAGTTGGTGGACTCTTTGAAGCTAGCTAAGCCTTGGGATGTGATTGTTGCTAGTGATACTGTGTTTGGGTTCATTCTTCTATTTCTTTTTATAGGGGTGTTTGGGAACTTAGTTTTTGGATTTTTTTTTTTTTTGTTTTTTTTCACTACAAAACAAATGTCTTACAAAACCAAAAAAAATAAATTCAAACAAAATATTATATCAAACAACATAATCATTTTACTTTTTCTCTCACAAATATTATATCCAACCACAAAAAAACCCAACTATCTTCCCAAACACAAAAAAAAATTTCTCCAATAATATTCTACAACTAAAAAAACCTACAAAAAAATTCACTTCCCAAACACCCACTATGTTGATATTGGTATACGGACTTGTTCTTGCCATGAATGGCAATTGAATGGTTTTCCTTGTTGTCATGTTGTGCATGTTTTGCGTAATAGTGGTAGAGATGTGTATGATTTCATTGATTCTTTTTTTCATGTGGATTGTTTTAGAGAGTCGTACAAGGAATCTATTTATCCAGTGCCTTCAAGTAAGAGATTTGACTTTGATGATGCCGGTAGTTCGATTATCAAACCTTTTATAATGAAGAAGCAGCCCGGACAGAACAAAAAGAAGAGAATACCTTCTAGGGGTGAGAATGTGAAGCAAATCAAGTTTGGGAGGTGCTTGAAATATGGAAATCACAATAAGAAGACGTGCTAGACTGTTATTTGAGGCCATAATCTATTCTTTTGGATTTGTATTTGAAGTTGAGGAATTATGATAATAAATGTGATACTTAGTATTATGGAAGTAATGAATAAAGTTGGTTGCATTCTTTTTTCTTTTTCGATGTGTTCTTTAGTTATTGAAGTTGTTTTGTAACAGTTTTTTTTTTTTTTTTTTTTTTTTAGTTTTATTTTTGTGGAATGCTGAGAAGGTTGTTGAAAATTTCTTATTGAAACTGTATAATCTTACAGTTTTGCTACATGATATTTTTATTTAATATTTCGTAGTGACAAAACTGTATAATTTTACAGTTTTATTTACAATTTTGAAATGTAATTCGTCTATTTGTTTGAGTCATGAAATTGGATAATTTTGCAGTTTCAAAAATTATGTAGGAAATACATATTATAATGCGTAGAAGGCACTCATGATAATGAAACTGCATAATTGTGTAGCATAATTTTTGTTTGAGTAACGAAACTGCATAATTTTGTAGTTTTAAGAATTATGAGAAACAATCTGATGAAACTGCATAATTTTGTAGTTTTAAGAATTATTAAAAATAACCTGATGAAACTGCATAATTTTGCAGTTTTAAGAATTATCAGAAATAACATTTCCTGTATGAATTTATATGCAACCACAAATGTGACGACAATAATAAGCACAAGAACACAAACAAAAAAAAATAACTACAGGAAGAACAACAATAAAAATAAGAGCAACAACAACATCAATGACAATAATCATTTTCACCATTATAACCATAAGAAAATCAATTACCAAAAGCATAAAAAGTACTTGTCACATGTAAAAAAAAATGTACAAAAATATGTTCACATGAATATTTGTATTGTAAAGAAGTTTGTTTATTGTTTCTATGGTTTGGTATGTTTTGTCAACAATTAGTAGTACTCGAGTTTCCAAGATCGGTTCTTATCATTGAGGAATTGACTAATGATTTCTGCTCAAAATTTGACCCACTCAGTTGGTCGAAGTGATTTCTGCACAGGTTGCCAGTTGATATATTGGTTGATCACATTGCAGACGACGATTGCACAATCATTCTTGCAAAGTTTTAGATGAAGTTAATTAGTTAGGTAAAACTGCAAAATTTAGTATATTGAAACATTAGTTATTGAGTTTGTATCTTACGAGTGTAGGGTTTGTTGTGGGCATTCCTCAATTGATGTAATTACTGTCTCGCACTCTTGAGATGATAACATGTTTTCTTGATTGCTGAATAATGCTTTATTCCATCTCAGTTGATGTTGTTGCTTACAAAATAGTTAGTGGGTGTTTTTGTTAGTTATAGTGATGTGCTAAGATGTTTTGAAAGGAATGAAACTAAGTAGAAAATTTTATTTAACTTACAATTTCCTTTGCAATTTCAAAGTGCTTGTTGTGGCAATCTTTTGTTAGCCTCAAAGAGTCATAGTGCCTTCATATCCCATTAGCATTGTCAAATACCACAATCGTCCAATGGTTGTCGTGGTTGATTGGGAAATGGATATATCTGTTTTTCATTACTTCTAGAAAATGGATGTCCATTTTTTCTCTCGGTGCCTGATTTTGGTTTTGTAGTGGAGTCTGTAATTTATATATGTTTGAAATATGTTATAAAAGTATATAATAAGACATATTAAGAAAGTAGAAAATTTTGCAGTTTGAATAATATTGAAAGGTATGTTAATAGTTTTGCTTACATTGATGAGTGTTGAGAAAACGTAAGATCTTCCTGCGTATGGATTTCTTGCAAACGCTAGATCATGTTTCTCAAATTCTTTAATTGATGGTTAGAGTGCCAATTTCATTTCTGCGAAGGTATTAATGACCTGAAACATGTTATATGTGAGAATGTGTTAGGTTTGTGGAATAGGTTATTAAATATGAACAAAAATTGTAAAATTGTGCAATTGGAGACCTACATTTCCATATAAGGCTTCCCTGTTGCACAATCTGCATATATTTGAAAAGTCTATGCAATTTTCATCTTCGATGCCAGACCAGACACAAGCAGTTGATTGTGTGTTGTTGATGAGTTGAATTTGGTCTTGGTCTTTTTTGGATAGGCTATGCCAAACCTTATTTGTTTTACAGAATGAAAGGGTGAGTGGCTTGTTGTAGATTGATTCTTCCTTGAAATCATCATCACTTTTCAAATCAATCGCTACTTGAACTTGTGTCTTCCCTTGATTGGCATCATCTTTTGGCTTGGGTTCAATAGCAGCTTCTTTCTCTTGGCCGATATCTTCTTTCATCATTTCTTTCCCTTGTTCTTTTGCTTCATCAGCACCATCTTTTGGCTCGGGTTCAGCAGCAGGTTCTTTCTCTGTTTTGATTTCTTCTTTTGTCTTTTCATGCTCTTTCTCTTTTTCTTCACCAGTACCCTGTTGGTTTGGGTACATTAGCAGCAGCTTCTATCTTGTTCCTTGTATCTTCTTTGGCTTTTGTCATTGGTTGGTATTCAAAATCTAGCTTATGTGCCTGTTTTCTTGACTTTTGTTTGATTCTCTTGACCATTGATCTTTGTTGGGGACTTCCAGGTTTTTTGGCGAACATTTCCTTTAACTGGTCTTCCTTTTAACGCAATTCAGCCATGAATTTTTGTTCCATTTCTCGCATTTGTGCTCTCATGGATGCTATGAGTTTGTCCTTGTTGTTCTCTTTGGTTGATGTTTGTGCTTGGTCATCGCCTATAAAAATGTTGGATTTTGTTTTGGTTAGTTTAATTAAATTTTGCAGTTTGGTTCAGTATTAGACAAGAGTTTACCTTGTGCATGAAATGTGTCAGATTTCTCTTGGAGTTCTTGTTGTTCTGTCCTTTTTTCTTCTTGTTGTTTTGCTTGTTCTTTTTCTTCATGTTGTTGTTCTTGTTGGTCTGTTAGTTTTTGTTCACTGACTTCTTGTTGTTGGTTTGTTTGTTGTTGTTCTTCTTCTTCTTGGCCTTCTTCTTCATCAGTGTCTTCTTGTTCATCACCTTCTTCTTCTTCTTCTTCTTCATCATCATCATTGTCTTGTTGTTCATCAGCTTCTTCTTTTTCTTCTTCATCAGTCTCTCGTTTTTTTTCTTCATCACTCTCCTCTTTTTGTTCATCACTTTCTGCTTCTTCTTGTGATTCTTGCTTTCTTTTCTTTCTTTTTTATTGTTATTGTTATTCTGATTCTTATTGGTGTTCTTCTTCGAGAAAGTCATCCTCATCACTGTCTAGAAGTTTTTTTTTTTTGTTGCTTTTGTTTGTTTTTTTCGCTTATTGTCCTTTTTGTGGTCATGTTTCTTTGCTGAAGAGTCTGTTAATGTTCTTTGATTGATATGCAATAACTGTATTTCTTGTTCAATTGGGATTAAAACACTTTGGTCAACCTGCATTGGAACAATGTGGCATATATTAGTAATACTATAAAAGTGGTCAATTTCATAACATGATTTGTACTGTGAGTAATGTGAGTTAAGTGTTAAAAATATGTTGTTTGAAACTGCAAAGTTTTACAGTTTCATAACATGATTGTTAGTGTAATGAATATGAAAGGATTGTTGAATAGATTTGTGCGTAGAAACTACAAACTTTTGCAGTTTTATAACATGAGTGATAGGAGTGTTAAATAGGTGTGTGCTTTGAAACTGCAAACTTTTATAGTTTGATAACATGGTTGTCACTATAATAAATGTGAAAGGAGTGTTGAATAGATTTGTACTATGAGAGTATTGAAGAGTTTGAATACCTTTTCAAAGTCAATAAGGTTGATATGTTTCCACTTGGAGTACATTTTGCCAAGGTTCCACTTCATAAACCTTGGGAAGCTTTCTTTGTTGGATAGTCAAAGGAGTTTACTGTGCTCACAGTACCAATATTGTAAAAAAAAAATTGAAATATGTTAGATAGTTTGAAATAGTTGGATGTTTGATATTTTTGTGCGAAGTAGTTGAGTAGTGTGTTTACCAAGAGTAACATGACGCATCCAATGACATGCCTTGGGTTGTTGTTTGCATTTGTCATTGAATTCATCAGTGTGTCTTTTATTGTCTCAACCCAATTGTACTTCTTGATGTTGTTGAGATTGTCAACATAGTTGAGGAAACTTCAACTGAATGTATGGCCTGTTATAGGCATGAGAAGTTTCAGGCACAAGTAAAGGGGGATGACCCTTGCAAGATCTTGACGATCATTGGTTGATTTTCCTTTTTTTGTTTGTTGAAACATTTTGGTCAATGACTTGGCATCCAATCTCTTTACTGATTTGCATTTTCGTTTGTAAAATGCGAGCTCAAAATCCTTTAGTCTTGCATAGCATTTGGTGGTGATGTTGTCTTCTCCACAATCGATACCAAAAATGAGCCTCACATCACTGTTTTTTAGTTTCATTTCCTTTTTGCCAAGTATAAATGCTCTCTTTTTTTTTTGTTGTAGAGTGTTGTCATTTCTGCTACAATGGAATTGTAGCATCTGCACCAAGAGGCCTTTAGTTGTGTTGAGGAGAGAGCATTTATAATGGCCTAAAAAAAGGATTTTTGCAGCTCTGTCTATTGGGCTATTGTGAATTTGACCTCCTTGAGCAGTTTGATTACCGTTCCGATGTTGGAACGGTAATTAAACTGTTGGACTCTCTTTGCAGGGACTGCTCCTTTTTTTTTTCCTTTTGATGCCTTGGTTTGTGTTTCGGGAGTTGATTGACTTTCTTGGAGCTTTCTTTTTTTGGTTGGAGGAGCTTTTTGTTTTTTTGTTGGCTTTCTTTTGTTTGTTTGTTTTCTTTTTTGTGGTTGGAGGTGTGGTTGGTGTTTGTTGTGTGGGTGTGGTTTGTGGTGTAGTTCTTAGGCTTTTTCTTGTAGGTAGTATGGTTGTTTTGTGGGTTTTTTGGTTGTGGTGGTTGGGTTTTTAGTGGAGGGGGAGATGTTGGTGGCATTTCAGTAGATACAGATGAAGGACTATCAAAAGGGAAGACACTTAAATCCCTGATTGGATTTTTGGACATATTGGTTTATTTCTTGCAATATCTTCCAACAGCTATTTTTGAAAAAATGAAAGCAACAGCAGGGCATGAGTAATATAGTAACAAAATCATATAATTTTACAGTTTTATATGCAGTTTAATATTAAGTTATATCTATTTGTTGTTAATAGTTACAAAATTGTATAATTTGGCTGTTTAATTTGCACTTTATAATAAGTTACCTATTTGTTTTGAATAGTGATTAAACAGTGTAATTTTGCAGTTTCATTTACAGTTTGAATAAATTTAGATATGTTACTTGTAGAGTGATGAAACTGTTTGATGTTTCCGTTTTATAAACACTAGCAACAATAAGAACAACCCATTGTATTTTGTAAACAACAACAATAACAACAACAAGATTAAGTATTCAATGAATTGTAGCAACAATACGAAAAAGAAAAGCCAATATTTAACAACAAGAAGAAGCTTTAACAACAAGAATAAGAATAAGGAGTTGAATGTGTAAAAACAGGGGATTAGAATGTTTTAAAACAGGAGATTATATATAAAATAGGATTTATACATTTTGAAGTATGTAAAATATGTTTTACAAGGGTTTTTTTTATGAAAGTGTTATTGAAACGGTATGATATATACAAAATATCAAAGAATAATCTACAAATTAGAATAAAAAATAATAGGTGAAGAGAGATGTTACTTTTTTTTCCTATTTCTGTGAATCGGAAGTTAGAAACTATGAAATTTTTTCAGAGTCGTGATAGTTCTTCATGTTATTGAAAGTCATCGATTGGAGAAAATGAACGGCTTCGGGTTGTGTTGGTGAGAGTCGACGATTGGAGAAGATAAACGGCTTCGTTTCGTGGTTAGGGTAGGGTTTCAGAGGTAATGGAGTCGAACGGTGGAGAGATGGAGGATTGAGAATGCAGAGGCAAGGGGCGGAGATATGACAGTATACTGATCAGACTGGTGTGAGATGATCGTGGGTGAAGGTTGCGCGCGTGTAAATTGGATGATATGTGAGGGTATTTTCGTCTGATTGATAATTTGAGGACTTAATGGAATATTAAATTTGTTTTGGGTCTAGATAGGGAGTAATGTGTTGGGCTTGGACCTTTGGATTAGTTCCGTTCTTTTTTTTTGGGGAACTGACCCAAAAGTCAAAGCTCAACATATTATACACCATTTAGCCCCAAAACAAAGTCAATACTCCATTAAGTCCTCAAATTATCAATCCGACGAAAATATCCACACATATCATCCAATTTACACACACGCAACCTTCACTCACGATCATCTCACACCAGTCTGATTAGTGCACTGTCACATCTCCACCGCTCGACTCTGCATTCTCAGTCCTCCATCTCTCTACCATTCGACTCCACTACCTCTGAAACCCTATCCTAACCACAAAACAAACATGTTCATCTTCTCCAATTGTCAACTCTCACCAACACAACACGAAGCCGTTTATCTTCTCCAATCGACGACTCTTAACAACACGAAGAACCATCACAACTCTGAAGACATTTCATAGTTCCTGACTTCCGATTCTAAAATGTATAAACGCTATTTTACATCACGACCCTATTTTACATACTTCAAAATGTATAAACCCTTATTTATATATAATCCCTTGTTTTAAAACATTCTAGTCGCCTATTTTTAAACATTCTAATCCCTTGTTTTTATACATAAATCTCTATTTTTACACATTCAACTCCTTGTTCTTATTCTTATTGTTGTTGCTTCTTCTTGTTGTTAAATATTGGCTTTTCTTCTTCCTATTGTTGCTACATTTCATTGAATACTTAATCTTCTTATTGTTATTGTTGTTGTTTACAAAATATAATAGGTTGTTCTTATTGTTGATAGTGTTTATAAAATTGAAACATCAGACAGTTTCATCACTCTACAAGTAATATATCTAAATTTATTCAAATTGCAAATAAAACTGCAAAATTACACTGTTTAATCACTATTCAAAACAAATAGGTAACTTATTATAAAGTACAAATCAAACTACTAAATTATACAGTTTTGTAACTATTAACAACAAATAGATATAACTTCATATTAAATTGCATATAAAACTGCAAAATTACACAGTTTTATCACTATATTACTAATGCCCTTCTGTTGCTTTCATTTTTTCAAAAATAGCTGTTGGAAAATATTAGAAGAAACAAACCAATATGCCCAAAAATCCAATCAGGAATTTAAGTATCTCCTCTTTTAACAATCCTTCACCTGTATCCACTAAAATGCCACCATCTCTTCATCAAAAAAAAACTGAACCACCACAACCAAAAACAATCAAAAAAACCCATAAAACAACCACACTACCTACAAGAAAAAGTCCAAGAACTACACCACAGACCACACTCCTACAGCAAAATCCAACCACAACAAAAACAAACAAAAGAAAGCCAACAAAAAAATAAGAAGCTCCTCCAACCAAAAAAAGAAAACTCCAAGAAAGCCAATCAACTTCCAAAACAAAAACCAAGGCATTAAAAGGGAAAAAACCAGCAATCCCTGCAAAGAGAGTCCAACAGTTTAATTATCGTTCCAACATCGGAAAGGTAATCAAACTGTTAAAGGGGGTCAAATTCACAACAACCCAACAGACAAAGCTGCAAAATATCCCTTTTTGGCCCATTATAAATGCTCTCTCCTCAACACAACTGAAGGCTTCTTGGTACAGATGCTACAATTCCATTGTAGCAGAAATGACAACACTCTACAACAAAAAAAAGAAAGCATTTATACTTGGCAAAAAAGAAATGAAACTCAGAAACAGTGATGTGAGGCTCATTTTTGGTATCGATTGTGGAGAAGACAACATCACTACCAAATCCTATGCAAGACCAAAGGATTTCAAGCTCGCATTTTACAAATGAAGGTGCAAATCAGTAAAGAGATTGGATGCCAAGTCATTGACCAAAATGTTTCAACAAATAAAAAAAAGAAAATCAACCAATGATTGTCAAGATCTTGCAAGGGTCATCACCCTTTACTTGTGCCTGAAACTTCTCATGCCTACTTAGTTGGAGTTTCTTCAACTATGTTGACAATCTCAACAACATCTAAAAGTATAATTGGATTGAGGCAATAAAAACACACTGATGAATTCAATGGCAAATGCAAACAACAGCCCAAGGCATGTCACTGGATGCGTCATGTTACTCTTGGTAAACACACTACTCAACTATTTCACACAAAAATATCAAACATCCAACTATTTCAAACTATCTAACATATTTCAATTTTTTTTTACAATACCGATACTGTGAGCACAATAAACTCCTCCGACCATCCAACAAAGAAGGCTTCCCAAGGTTTATGAAGTGGAGCCCTGGAAAAATGTACTCCAAGTGGAAACACATCAACCTTGCTGACTTTGAAAAGGTATTCAAACTCTTCTATACTCTCATAGCACAAATCTATTCAACACTCCTTTTACAGTCATTGTAGTAACAATCATGTTATGAAGCTGTAAAAGTTTGTAGTTTCAAAAAACATATTTTCAACACTTAACTCACATTACTCACAGTACAAATCATGTTATGAAACTGTAAAAGTTTACAGTTTCAAAGCACATACCTATGTAACACTCCTATCATTCATGTTATGAAACTGCAAAAGTTTGCAGTTTCAACGTACAAATCTATTCAACAATCCTTTCATATTCATTACACTAACAATCATGTTATGAAATTGTAAAAGTTTGCAGTTTTAAACAACATATTTTCAATGCTTAACTCACATTACTCACAGTACAAATCATGTTATGAAACTGACCAATTTTACAGTATTACTAATATATGCCACATTAACCCCAATTGAACAAGAAATACAGTTATTGCATATCAATCAAAGTATATCAACAGACTCTTCAGCAAAGAAACATGACTACAAAAAGGACAATAAGTGAAAAAAAACAAACAAAAGCAACAAAAAAAAATAAAAAACTTCTAGACAATAATGAGGATGACTTTCTCGAATAAGAACACCAATCAGAATCAGAACAAGAACAATAACAAAAAAGAAAGAAAAGAAAGCAAGAACCACAAGAAGAAGCAGAAAGTGATGAACAAGAAGAAAAGAATGATGAAGAAAAAAAACAAGAGACTGAAGAAGAAGAAGAAGGTGATGAACAAGAAGACATTGATGAAGAAGAAGGCTAACAACAAGAACAAGAAGAACAACAAACAAACCATCAACAAGAAGTCAATGAACAAGAACTGACAGACCAACAACAACAACAACATGAAAAAAAAAAAAAAAAAACAAGCAAAACAACAAGAAGAAAAAAAGGACAGAACAAGAAGAAGAACTTCAAGAGAAATCTGACACATTTCATGCACAAGGTAAACTCTTGTCTAATACTAAACCAAACTGCAAAATTTAATTAAACTAACCAAAACAAAATCCAACATTTTTATAGGTGATGGCCAAGCACAAACATCAACCAAAGAGGACGACAAGGACAAACTCATAGCAGCCATGAGAGCACAAATGCAAGAAATGGAACAAAAATTCATGGCTAAATTGCATAGAAAGAAAGACTAGTTGAAGAAAATGTTCGCCAAAAAAACTGGAAGTCCCCAACAAAGATCAATAGTTAAGAGAATCAAACAAAAGTCAAGAAAACAAGCACATAAGCCAGATTTTGAATACCAACCAATGACAAAAGCCAAAGAAGATACAAGGAACAAGACAGAAGTTGTTGTTGATGTACCCAAACTAACAGAGGGTACTAATGAAGAAAAAAAGAAGAAATCAAAACAGAGAAAGAACCTGTTATTGAACCCGAGCCAAAAAGGGTGCTCATGAAGCAAAAGATCAGGGAAAAGAAAAGATGGAAGAAGATATCGGCCAAGAGAAAGAAGGTGCTGCTGAAACCAAGCCAAAAGAAAATGCCAATCAAGGGAAGACACAAGTTCAAGTATTGGAAAGTGATGATGATTTCAAGGAAGAATCAATCCACAACAAGTCACTCGTCATTTCATGCCACAAAACAAACAAGGTTTGGCATAGCCTATCCAAAAAAGACCAAAACCAAATTTAACTCATCAACCACACAATCAACTGCTTGTGTCTGGTCTGGCAGCGAAGATGAAAATTGCATATACTTTTCAGATATATGCAGATTGACCAACAAGGAAGCCTTATATGGGAATGTAGGTCTCTAACTGTACAATTTGACAGTTTCTGTTCATATTCAATAACCTATTCCACAAACCTAACACATTCTTATATATAACATGTTTCAGGTCATTGATGTCTTCACAGAAATGAAATTAGCACTCCAACCATCAATTGAAGAATTTGAGAAACATGATCTAACATTTGCAAGAAATCTATATGCAAGAAGATCTTATGTTTTCTCAACACTCATTAATGTAAGCAAAACTATTAACATGCCTTTCAATATTCTTCAAACTGCAAAATTTTCTACTTTCTTAACATGTCTTACTACATACTTTTATAACATATTTCAAACATATATAAATTACAGACTCCACTACAAAACCAAGATGAGGCATTGAGAGAAAAAATGATGGACAACCATTTTCCATAAGCAATGAAAAACAGATATATTCATTTCCCAATCAACCACGACAACCATTGGACAATTGTGGTCTTGGACAATGTTGATGGGATATAAAGGCACTATGACTCTTTAAGGCCAGCAAAAGATTGCCACAACAAGCACTTTGAAATTGCAAAGGAAATTGTAAGTTAAATAAAATTTCTTATTTAGTTTCATTCCTTTCAAAACATCTTAGTACATCACTATAACTAACAAAAACGCCCACTAACTGTTTTGTAACAACAACATCAACTGAGATGGAATAAAGCATTATTCAGCAATCAAGGAAACATGTTACCATCTCAAGAGTGCAAGACAGTAATTGCATCAATTGAGGAATGCCCACAACAAACCCCACACTTGTAAGATACAAACTCAATAACTAATGTTTCAATATGCTAAATTTTGTAGTTTTACCTAACTAATTAACTTCATCTAAAACTTTGCAGGAATGATTATGCAATCGTCGTCTGCAATGTTATCAACCAATATATCAATTGGCAACCTGTGCAGAAATCACTTCGACCAACTGAGTGAGTCAAATCATCAGTCAATTCCTCAATGATAAGAACCGATCTTGGAAACTCGAGCACTACCAAATGTTGACAAAACATACCAAACCATAGAAACAATGAACAAACTTGTTTACAATACAAATACTCATGTGAACATATTTTTGTACTATTTTTTTTTTTACATATGACAAGTACTTTTTATGCTTTTGGTAATTGATCTTCTTGTGGTTATCATGGTGAAAATGATTGTTGTCATTGATGTCGTCATTGCTCTTCTTGTTGTTGTTCTTCTTGTACTTATTATTCTTGTTTGTGTTCTTGTGTTTATTATTGTAGTCACATTTGTGGTTGCATATGGAAAGATTGTTTCTAATAATTCTTCAAACTGTAAAATTATTTAGTTTCATCAAGGTGTTTCTAATAATTCTTAAAACTGCAAAATTATGCAGTTTCATTAGGTTGTTTCTCATAATTCTTACAACTGCAAAATTCTGCAGTTTCATCACTCAAATAAAAATTATACTACACAATTATGCAGTTTAATTGTCGTGAGTGCCTTCCACGCATTATAATATATATTTCCTACATAATTTTTGAAACTGCAAAATTATTCAATTTCATCACTCAAACAAATAGATGAACTGCATTTCAAATTTGAAAATAAAACTGTAAAATTATACAGTTTTGTTACTACGAAATATTAAATAAATATATCATGTACTAAAACTACAAGATTATACAGTTTCAATAAGAAATTTTCAACAACCTTCTCAGCATTCCACAAAATAAAACCAACCAAATCCACACACCAAACAAAAAAAAAAAAGGAGAGAAAAAAAACTTTCACAAAATAACTTCAATAACTAAAGAACACATCGAAAAAGAAAAAAGAATGCAACCAACTTTATTCATTACTTCCATAATACCAAGTATCGCATTTTATTATCATAATTCCTCAACTTCAAATATAAATCCAAAATAATAGACTATGGCCTCAAATAGTAGCCTTACACATCTTCTTATTGTGATTCCCATATTTCAAGCACCTCCCACACTTGATTTGCTTCACATTCTCACCCTTAGAAGGTATCATCTTCTTCTTGTTTCATCCGAACTGCTTCTTCGTTATAGGAGGTTTGATAATCGAACTACCGGCACCATCAAAGTCAAATCTCTCACTTGAAGGCACTGGATAAACAGATTCCTTGTACGACTCTCTAAAACAATCCACATAAAAAAAAAGGATCAATGAAATTATACACATCTCTACCATTAGCACGTAAAGCATGCACAGCATGACAATAAGGAAAACCATTCAATTGTCATTCATGGCAAGAACAAGTCCGTCTACCAATATCAACATAAAAAAAAATAGAAGAATGAACCTCAAGTATGGTATCACTAGCAACAATCACATCCTAAGACTTAGTTAGCTTCAAAGAATCCACCAACTTTTTTTCTATAACTGGACACAATTTGGTAATCCATCTTTTAGATTCAGCTTTTCTATTAGACAATTGAGTCATGATTTAAACCCTAATCATATCAACCATACAAGTAATAGGCAACTCACGGGCCCCACCAATCCAATTATTGTAAGACTCGACAGCATTAGATGACATCTCACCATATCGTTTCCCTCTAAAAAATGCATTGGCCTATTTATCATTTTGCAAACCATCCAACATACTATCAACTCTACCATTCCCAGCAATACGCCTCAATTTCTCCATATAATGTTGGAAAGAAGCAACAGTTGGCGCATAAGCACATTTAACTATTATGTTCATCAAAGTCATCTTATAGTTAGTACGAAGTCTTTCCAATTTGTCAATCAAATTTCTTTTCAAATGGTTCAAGCAAGATGCATGATGTACATTGGGAAAAATCACTGAAAGAGAGTCTAGCAATCCATGTTGACAGTCCGACACAAAGGTCAATCTCTGGCCTGAACCAACAGTTTTTAACAATTAACTTAAAAACCACATCCAATTATTTTGATTTTTAACATCAATAATCGCAAAAGCCAAAAGAAACAAGCTTGAAAACAAAATAACATGAAACTGCAAAAATTAGCAGACTCACAATACAATAACAGAAACCAAAATCCACCAACTACCAAAACACACTCACAAACCAAAACTACACTAACTGCAAATAAAATACATACCTTGATTACCATCTTTTGATGTTGTTGCAAGCAAATGTCCCTTGTAACACTCCTTCAAGAATATACCATCAACAAACAACAACGGATGACAAAATTGAAATCCATACAAACATCTATGAAATGCCACAAACAACCTCCGAAACCACCCACTACTTTCATCTACATCTAATCTAAACACACTTCTAGGATTTGTTCTCATATCCATCTCAAGGTATCATCGAAGTTGGTCAAAAGAAGTTGCAAAATCACCAAACAACCCACCTCTTGCCTTATCAACTCCTAACCATGCAACCCGATAAGAAATATCTATACCATATTGCTTCTTCAACTTTTTTTTAACTTCAATAGGACAAGTCAACTGATTATCACTAATATCATTATTCACAATATCATACACAAGTCTAGAATCAACCATTTTGCTACAAGATCTATGAGTAACAACCCCACAAGTATGCACATTATCCAACTTCATAATATAAAAAAATACCAGAATTCATCAACACCCTTCCATGCACAAACCATTTACAACTCGTAGACGACTTCATCATACATTCAGCAGTTACTTTTGTTGCGTCGTTTTTCAAATAATTCACTGAAAACCACACTCAACTGTATACTTAGCTAATGCAATGCGGAACGCCGGCACTTTACAGTCAAATTCTTGACCAACACTGTGCATAATCCCTTTCCAACTAGCAGACAACAAAACTCTCTTTGGTTTTGGATAAAAACTAGGCAACAAAGCACCAAAGTCATCGCAATCGTTAACCAAAGAGCTCTCACAAATTACAGAATCAATCCTAGAAGAATTATCATCAACCTCCACAATTCTCCTATTACCTACAACAACATCAACAACATGAGAACCATTATAACCTACCATTGACATCTTATTCCCCAAATCATTATCACATTTAACAATACAATTAGAATATCTAGGAATAGAGAAAAACAAACAAAAGTTATCAACACTCAACTCCTTGAACTTCGCAGATATTTTCTCAACAATTTCATGATAACTATATCCCTCACTAATCTTAATAGCAGTACAAGAGTTACTGTATTTGCACATTAACATGAAACATCCCTCCATATTACAAAATCACAAACCAGCAAACAATTGTTTACAGATTCCAAACTACAAAATTATACACTTACAACATATCAGTATCAACACTTCATAATTCACAATTCCAAATTGTAAAATTATACAGTTACAATATATTAGTATCAAAACTTCAGAATTCACAATTCCAAACTACAACTTTAAAACACATTACACTAAACAACAAATAAAATCAACAAAATCAAAATCATTATACTATATCACATACAAAAATCACAAATTAAGTATCAAACAAACAAAGTTTATCACAAAACAAAGAATTATAACAACATTGCAAACACAAATCAGAGATTACGCAAATTTACTTATCTATATATATACATACATATATGTATCGACAGATAGAGACAGAGTGAGACACAGACACATAGAGAGAGAGTGAGAGAGTGTACGCAGAGATCACCTATACACAGAGATTCAAATCGCACAACTAGATCCACCTCACAACACAACAAGATCGACCTCATAGCACAAAGAGATTGGCATCACGGAGAGAGATTGAGATCACAAACAACCTCGCATAGGCGAATATTTGATTTTTCACGTATATATATATATATATATCAAATCAAAGGGTAATACAGTTATTTAAAAAATAAGAAAATAAAAAACGAAATCTCCCAGTACAAAACTTAAAAAATTGTAGACCTAGTAGTCTATTAAAAATATAGTAAGATTAGAAGGAAAATGCAACCCGTAAGACTACATAGTAATTTTCTTTTTTCGAAAAAAAAAAAAATCAAAAGTTGTACCTTATGTATGGGACTCACACCATACCGCTCCATGTGAACCCACACCCACTCGGACCCTCTGTTTCCCCTACGATTCATCCCCACATTCGTGGTGACTACGAAAGTAAACCCCATTTTTCTCTTCATCACAGCCTCTCCTCCTTGCGATTCACACTCTCACAGCACTCTCTCTCTCTCTCTCTCTCTCTCTCTCTCTCTCTCTCTCCCTCTGTGCAAACATGAGCAAGGGACCTGGACTTTTCTCTGATATCGGCAAGAAAGCCAAAGGTAAATCACTCATACTTTACCCTCCCTCTCTCTCTCTCTCTCTCTCTCTCTCAAATTCGCCATTGTTGTGTACCAGTGTGTGTGTGTTTGCGTTGTATTTACGGAATTCTAATGTATTGCTTGAATGTAGATCTGCTGACAAAGGACTATGTCTCCGATCAGAAATTCTCCGTCTCCACTTACAGTGACACCGGAGTGGTATGAATTCATTTCTGTCTCTCTCTCTCTCTCTCTCTCTCTCTCGGATTCTTCTTCTTCCAGATCATAAATTAGGGTTTTCAGAGATTGTGCCACAGTTTTAAGTGAGTTTTACGTGAATAATCTATTTGCAATATTTTTTTTTTACCAATTTGTGATGGAATCTCCATTATTATGAATTATCTGTGTGATTTATGCTGGTGTTCTGTATAATGAAGGCACCGCTAGTATTTGCTTTGCTTTTACACTAGACTTGTTTTTAGAAGAGTTTGTAATCAATGTGCTTATTAAGATATTTATTTGAACATCAGGAACAAGAATCCTTATCTTGACCATTACTCCTAGATCAATGTGTATATATTTGTACAAAGTGATTGGTGATTGCCCTTACAGTCAAAGCCCTCAACCTCAAGGTTAGTAAGCCGAGTTTTAACCACTGAACTAGTGTTTCCCTGATTCTGGTGTTTACCACTTGGACTTCCTTTTTCTTGGTAAGTTATTTTATTACCAAAAATAAGGTTTTACAGAGGGCGCAGTCAACATATGAGAGCTAATGCCTAATTGTTCAGCCCGAAGTCATTTTCTTGAAGCAGAGAGAAAGATCAGGTTGTAAATTATAGATTTGTGAACTTGGTGTGTTAATATTCTTTTTCAACTTTTCATTTTGGTTGTGTCAGTGGTCTAAAATTTGAGAGGACTATAGCATTGGTATGCTGCTAATATGTTATTCCTTTTGGACCTCCTTTTAAAAAAGGAGAAGTGGCATTCTTTTTGGATTAGGAGAGAGCTGATCCTTGTGCCTTCTCTAATCATCAGATGGCTTGTTCCAATGATGTAGGCCTTTCAGTTGCTTTCACATATTTGGTAGATAAATATTCTTGTGTTGCCTGTTTCCAAGGCTTCATTAACTAAATTTACCAGCAACTTAATAAAAATCTATTCGTATGGGGTTGACAAAAGTGAAATTGAGCTTTCAGTTTTTCTGCAACAAGGATTATTCTGAATAAGAAAATTAAAGAAGCTCTAATATCGAACTATTATAAGAACATACCAGTGGTAGGTGTTCCTAGTATGTCTTTATTGTTAAGTCATCATGTAAGGTACGAAGCACTACTTGCCAGGATCTGGATGGTAGAACGGAAAGGAGGAAAATTACTAGCATTCATTTATGAAATGAAAAAAAGATAAAGAAAATTCGGATAATGATAATTAAATACTCATGGATTTAGGATATTGAGAATTGTCTCTTGTCTTTCCATTTCCCCCCTCTTTCAATAGGTGTCGTGTTGACTCAAAGTTTGAGTATAAAAACAAATGCAAAATTATGATGGACCTCATGGTTTCAACTATGAGTCTTCTTTTACATGTTTGTTTTTGTGTTTTTCCTTTTTTATTTATTTGTTTATTTATTTGGTAATTGAGCATTTCATTACCAAAAAAGAAGAGATACACAACGGAGCTCAATACAATGCCCTTGGGACAACAAGCACAAAGACCATGGCCACATGCTCCTGGAGATAGCAAACAAAAAAATAAAAAGACCTAGCCACTAATTGAACTCTCACAACCAGAGAGCTTAGGCCAAAATTAAATGTCCTCTCACCCCAAGAGGATAAGGTAATTAAGCAATCTTGATACCTCCTTTCCCCAGAGCCAACTTCAATCCTTTGAAAAGCAACCTTTACTATTGTGAAAATTGAAAAGAAACCTTTTAGGAAAATAATGTAATTAGATTCTAGGTTTGAGGTACAGATGCTTCTCTGCTTTGTGATTGATAGGAAATTTTGGAGAGAAAGCCCTTGTTGTAGTCTCTAAACAAACTCGTTGATATAGTTTCAATGACTCGAGGGATATGATCGGGGAAGAAGCAAAAGCTAGATACATTGGCCCCATTTGTTGTAACTGTTAAAACAGATTATAGATTATGACTTTAATCAGAAGCTGTTAATCTGTTTAGTGTACCTGTTGAATTATAGATGTAAGTTGCTGAGTAGTGTTTGTTAAATAAGCTGTGAAGTAGCTTTTTCAATTAACTTTTATTTTTTGTTATTCACTACTTGTCTACATTTCTCATTAAAAATAATAATGATCATCCATAGTCCATTTGGGCCTTTTTCTATTTTTAAAAAAATAAAAAATAAAAAAAATTTAAGAATATAACCGTAAATTAACATGTCCATAGCAGAAGCTGATAATCAGAAGCATGGGATGAGCAGCTTCTCAGAATCAGTTTTTTTGAGTTCAAATAAGTTGTTAGAATCAGAAACTGTTTGAAATAAGTTTAACCAAACAGTCCAAAATAACTTTTCCAAAGCTAAAAGGTATAAGTTGGCTAAAAAAAATCCAAACAAACACCCCCATTGCGGATGCTATAAATGTCTGGTGGAACTGTGAACTGAGTGTAGAAAATTGTAAGAGAGACAAGCATGCTCCATAAAAATTGGCTTAATTTGAAAGTTTAGCTTTAGCACCCTCTTCCATCTCTCTTTTTGGTACTTCCCCCACTCTCTCTTCCTGCATCCCTCCAAGCCCCTTGCATCTCTCCGTTGCTTGGTCTGCATTGGAGTAAGACTGAATGAGGCTTCTAGGTGTATGTTGTTTAATGGTGATATACTGATAGTTGATGAAACTATGGTAAAAATAAACAGTATAAGAGTTCCCAAATCGACATTTATGGTTCATGGCTGCAAGATTCTCTGAAGTGTCATTTTTTTTGGAGATCAGTTGTAAAGAAAAGGAAGCTTGAAGGTGTTGCTGTGGGACTGGAGTGAGATGAATGAGTCCAAATTTTAGTTTGAAGTGTTTTGTGATTTGTTTTATACATAACAAATTGAAGGTTTAGGACTAATTTTTTGATTTGGGTTACAAAAATGAATTGGTGGCATGACAAGACATATTAGTAGTATCAGGATTTTAAATGTAATAGGTTATTGATATTCTGAGACCAGATCAGAAAAGGTTATTGGTGTGGTCTTAAATTTAAGTTTAAGTAACGACTACTTTATTGAAAAAATATTAGCTGAAATAGAATATTCTGAAAAAACATAGTTGTTCACAAAAAAATAACAAGAAAAAAAAAAAGGACTGGATGGCCAATAATAAGACTGAACTGAACCCACCACTACTTGAAAGCTGGTGCATTTATCCCACAATATGTGACTGATAAGCTGGAATGGTAAAATAGAAATTTGTGGTGAAGGTAGTATTTGGTAACTTATTTTATTATTGAAATGTCTTTCACCATGATTTTTTATTTCGTTGACATGTCTTTTAATCAGAAAATCTTTGAGCTGAAATTTATTAAATTTGGGTTTTGGTAAATGAAGCTTCTGAACAAAATGAAAACAAAAATAAAAATCAATTGAAGGTCAACAGCAAAGATTAAGTGACGGTGGTTGTCATCTCTGAAATAGTAATGCAATGACCATATAAACAGGCATTTTATGTTGGCTTTATAAAACTAAAAAAATCTAACCTACCAAACTCTCTCTCTCTCTCTCTCTCTATATATATATATATATATACAGGGAACTATTACTGTTATTCTTGTTATGTTTTTCTCTTGGAATGTTCCATGAAACAGTATATCTTGTGGGCATCTTAATATTTGCTAGTGATAGAATAGGTTGATGCAACGTTGTCTTCCTTGTATTTTGCAGGGTCTTTTCGCAGTGATTGGTTTTTATTAATGATGAATTTTAGTTTTCTATATTGGTGAATGGTGACCTAGAAACCTTGTATTTTTATTCGGAAGTCACAGGATAAATAAAGTATCTGGTTTTTTTATAATGCTTTTAATTAAATTAAATGTATTTGGTATTCTATCCTTCTACCAGTTGAAAGTCTTGTCTGTATTCTTTTCTTAAATAGCTCCCAATTCCTGGACAATTGTTCGTTGATGGCTGATATGTATCCTTGTCAAATATCACTTGAATTTTTTTTAATTCTTTTCCCCATCTTAATTTGAGTTGTTTAATTTTCATATTAATGGGGAGCAAGAACTCAATTCAACTGCTCTTTTTTTTCTTTTCTTTTTTTTGTCCTCTCCCTCTCTCTCAGGCCATCACATCAACTGCGGTAAAGAAAGGAGGACTATCTACTGGCGATGTAGCAGCACAATACAAATACAAGAACATTCTAATTGATGTCAAATTTGATGCGGCATCAAGTGTGGGTTTCTTAATACCTCAGTCTTCTAAAAGTTCAATACACTTGTTTCGGTGACCATATCCTCTTATGACTCTGTTTTGGCAGATCTCAACTACTTTAACTTTCACTGATTTTGTTCCCTCAACAAAGACTATTGCTTCATTCAAACTGCCTGATTATAACTCTGGCAAGGTATGTATCTAACAAACTCCTATAGGAAATATGAGGTGTTGGTATCTTTTCAATTTCTGAAACTTTTTGTGTGTTTTCTTATGCAGCTGGAGGTTCAGTACTTCCATCACCATGCAAACTTCACTACAGCTGTTGCTCTGAGTCAATCTCCTACCGTTGATCTTTCTGCAACCATTGGTAACCCGAATATCACTTTCGGTGCTGAGGCTGGTTATGAGACCAATTCCAGTAAATTTACGAAGTACACTGCTGGCATTAGTGTGACAAAACCAGACTCTTGTGCTTCAATAATTCTGTAAGTAATGGCGGTACTAGTTTGGCCCAATATAAGGAGTGAAATTGTTCATAAATTCTAATGTTTAGTTGCTATGGTGTTCTCTCAGGGGTGATAAAGGAGACTCTATAAGGGCATCGTATGTGCACTATATGGATCAAATAAAGCAGAGTGCTGTTGTGGGAGAGATCACTAGAAAGTTCTCGACAAATGAGAACACATTTACAGTCGGTGGATCATATGCAGTTGATAACCTGACAGTGGTCAAAGCAAAGCTCAACAATCACGGGACGCTTGGGGCTGTCTTGCAGCACCAACTTGTACCAAAATCACTTCTGACCATCTCTAGTGAGTTTGACACCAAGGCCTTGGACAAAACACCCAGGTTTGGTTTGGCCCTTGCTCTCAAGCCTTGATGATGATATCATGCTTTTGAAGTTTTTGTTTGGGTCACATTTGAAAAAAAGGAGCTCTCAATAAGTAGTTCCACAGAGATATTTGTTTTAGGATATTAATTAATGACTCTGGATGGATACTTAGGCCGTTCCACTGTCATTCTCTCTCTCTCTCTCTCTCTCTCTCTCTCTCTCTCTCTCTCTGTATTTTCTTCTATTTTTCTCTTCCAAGCATCTTGACGTACTTGCATATTTATTCTCTTGATTTGGAGGAGCTTTTTGTTGGGATTGGCAAAAAAATTTCTTATCGGCTTTCTTATGAAAGTATGTTTTGGGATTTTGGATGTCATTGGAATATACCACTGATGGAAAACAGTTTTTGCTCATGCTGTCTTCTTACTTTCACTTTGGTATTATTATTTTCTGTTCTTTTACAGTTTATACGGTGCAGAAGTTGGTTTAATTGATTGCATTAGTAGGCTAAGTAAGAATCTGCTCTGCCCATTAGTAGGCTAAGCAATGAATACAGCTCTGATGAAATTGGTGTTTGTGTTTTTTTGATAAATTCGTGATCGTTTTGTACTTTTGGGGGGGCATATTATTTGGAACTCAGTACATTTTTTCATTCTACTTATTGCTACAATTCTTGAAGACACTATTAACGAGTATTGTTACATCCTCTAGTACATTATTTCCATTTTGACCTCTAATGAGCTGAGAGAGAGAGAGAAGGAGAGTAGAGAGATAGGGAGAGGAGTTTGGGTTCCTTTTTACATGGTCTATTCCATGTCATTGGGAGTGCTTAATTAGAGCTTCAAAACATTTTTTTAGTATTAACATGGGCAAGTTGTATTGAAGTCTTTGATTGTTACGAATGAAGTTCTAGGAGACTGTTTATGTTGCGACTTTCGATATGAAAGTGATTTGGCTTTTAAGTAGTGGCAACTTCCCACTAATTCAATTAATCTTCTATTCATAGCTACCATGCAAATTGAATATCTTTCAACTTTTAAACAAAATTTTAAATAATTTACTATTCACCATATTTATAGCCTTTCAATTACTATAAAACTGCAAACAATTATATCAACATAATTTTAGTTCAAAAACAAATTTGAAGGCATTTGTTTGTTTGTTTGTTTGTTTGTTTGTTTGTTTGTTTTTTTTTTTTTATGTTTTTGAACGAAATAAAAAAGTTCAAGAAAAGTACAAAGGAGTTCAAAAGATCAAATCACATGAGTAATGAATTTAATCAACCATGTGACACTCAAGTGAAGGTTGAAACAAAAGCAAGAAAAGTTAAAATAGAAGTATTGGACAAGATAAATAAAGGGTAAATTACATTTTATCTCTTTTATATTTGGTTACTTTCTTATTTTGGATCTTAAAATTTATTTTTTCTCACTTTAATCCTTCATATTTCAAATTTTTCTTAATTTACTTCTAAAGTTAATTTCTGTTAAAAATTAAGGAAAAATTACTCAAAAATTCCATTTGGAAAAATGTTGTTCCATTTAGTCCTAGAAGTTTTCTTTCAAAACAATTAATCTTTTTGTTTATGGTATATTTTGGAGTTTACTTGTTTACCCTTGAGTGGGATTTTGGTTGTGATTTTTTCCTAATGTTTGGATGAGTTGGTTATGGTATGGTGTTTATTTTTCAAATTTTTGTGGAGGATTACGTGGAGTGATTTGTGGGGTTAGTGATGTTTAGCCATTTGATGTGGGGGGCTAATGTAGAATCATGGTGGTGTTGTTGGTTGTTATTTTATTTTATTTTTTTGATTTTGTGACTGATGTTTGGGTGGGCTTATTAAGGTATAATGTTATGTGTCTAATTTTTATTGTTGGGGTTGCGTAGAATGATTTTTGGGGTTGATGTTGTTGCCATTTCATGCAGTTTTATGATGTGGAACTGTGGGTCATTGATTTAGGGGGTTTGGATTCCTTTTTTTTTTTTTGGTTCAATTGCTGTTTCAAGTGCTGTGTTGTTGAAAGTCTGTGCGGGCATTTGTAGGTCTGTTTCATTGCTGTGTTGGTGACGTGCTGGGCGACATTTTTGTAAGTTAGTTTCGTATGTTGTTTTGTTGTTGGGTCTGTGGGTGTGTCTTGAAGTATGGAATTAAGGTGCAAATGTTACGTTGCTATTTTAGGGGTGTAATTTTTTGTTTTTAATTTTATTTTTATTTTTTGCACTGGATTGTTCAGGGTTGAATGTTGATTTATTTTTGCACTGGATTGTTCAGGGGTGTAGTTTGATTCATTCTATTCTGTGTTGATTCGTAATGTTATGTGGTGTTGGTTTAATCTATTGCAGGTATAGAAGGTGCAGTGGTGTTGTTGTGTCGTTGTTATGTACGTATGGACAGACCAGTACGGTTGTTCGCCTTCATCAAGCTTTGACGTTTGCACAGTTGGTTAATAGTGTATGTAAGAAGTTTGATAGCTTGGGGTGGGATTGATAGCTTGTACATCATGTGGTTTTACTGATGTTGGCAAACATTTTTCAGCCAATTAAATCCCAAATTTAATTCTTCTGGTAAATATTACTGATGTAGGTAAACATTACCGACATTACTAAAAATTAAAGCCAGGACTTGATGATTGTTAGGTTGGTAAACATTTTTTTCGTAGTGCTACTTTACCGTGTGTTGTTAATGGTTCGATGTGGTGTCAATGTGGACTCCGTTTTTTATGCTGTTAGTGGTTGGATTAATTTTTTGTGATTGTAACAATCCCAATCCATGATTAACGTTAATCCATACTTAATTATGCCTAATAAGTAATTAAAGTTAAATTTTCCATCATATGTTGTGTTGTTTGTGTTTATATTTGTTTAACATAGAAAGATTTGTTTATGTTTCCATTTCGGTTTGCGAATTGAGGGCTTTATTGGCATCCGATTCAGAAATTGACTTGATTTATATGTTATTTGAGATTTTTAAAATTTTATGATAGATTTAATTGAAATTTAATTCAGAACCAAATCATCAAAATCAAATTAGTGTAATAGTTTACTTTAATCAAAAACTAATTAATCTCACTAATTGTACCTATATAAGCCATATGTTGCCTCATACCACCACTATACACACACACTCCATCATCTTTTGCCATCAAACGTAGGAGAGAGAGAGAGAGAGAGAGATAAGTATAAAAAGCTTGAGCTCAAGAGAAAGGGAGTTTGGATTGGAAAGAACTTAGAGCATTTGACTTGGGAACTCAAAACATCTACACATCTAGGCCATAATTGAGCACCTAAGGTCACGCACCGCAAGATATTTGAATTGTCTACTTTGTTCGTCTACTTGGAGCCATCTGTTATTTGTGAGTAATAACTTAGTAAAGTTATATTTAAGTTAAATTATTTTCTGTATATGGAATAAGATCTATTCTATGAAATGTCATGTTTTATACTATGAATGATTGTCAAACTCTCACAAATGTTTGTGGCATTTATGCTATGATTCAAGTATGTTATCTGCACCTGAACCGAAGGTTCCTTATGGAACAAACAAGTTATATGTATCCGGCTGGAGGTTTCTTTATGGAATTGACAAGTTATCCGTTCCCAGTCCGGAAGTTCCTTTATGGAACTGACAAGTTATCCGTTCCCATTTTGGAGATTCCTTTATGGAACTGACAAGTTATCCGTACCCGGCTGGAGGTTCCTCTATGGAACTGACAAGTATGATCTATGATGCTCTGTAAATGATTTGTTAGCGCTAACGGATGTACTAAGGACAACTAAGCATGAACCCTGATTTCTATATATGCTATGAACAAGAATACGAATGCGAATCTGTCTTCAATATGAACTCTGGTTTCTAAATTAGTTTTGGGACATCATTCATGTAACCCTTTACTCTGTTATTATTCATTGGGCTCTCACTCATTATTTATTTATTATGTATGTAGGTGAGCAGGCTCGTGACCAGGCTTAATATGATGCCTGAAGAATTTTGTGTTTGTCAGCCACCTATTGTGCCTCTCAAGGTGGTTTCGAATTGGTCAAGCCTTGTGGCCATGTTTTGTGAATATTTAAGACTTTGTTTCTTTTGGCTCACGAACAAAAAGTCTGTTTATATATACATGGGATGATGTATGACTACTATACCTTTGTGACGTCATATGTATGCGTATAATGTAAGATTATCTGTCCCATATATGTCTGCACAGCTCGATGGACTATGTATATTTTTATATATTTGCTTCCTCAACCCCTAACATATGTCATTCTATTTAGAGGCCTTAGGTAATCTAAGGATTACTGGCCGGTTACGACGCTAAATCTACAAGGACGGGTTTGGGTCGTGACAGAGTGGTATCAGAACACGTTTTCTACCGCACACATGAGTCCATACGAGCTTAAGATGTCCTAGTAAGAAGTAGGGGCATTCCATCTGCATGTGTAAGTGTGTGTTCGTTAAAAGTGAAAACTGAATCTAACCATAATCAGATGACATTGAAACAAATGATCTGAATGCTGTGAAAGAGACTATTTGTCTATGTTTATAGTGTTCTGTTTACCTATGGCAAATGGAAAATACAGGAAGTCATGGGTCAGCTGAATCATCTGAGGCTTGAATGAGCTGCATGGAACAAATGCTTGCAGCTTTAATTGGGGCAATGAATCAACAACAGAGGCAACAACCCTTACATCCCCCACCCCCACTGATACAAGCTGAACTGGATAACAATGATATTATCAACTTGACCTAGAAGTTCATGAAAATGAAACCATCGACTTTCTTAGGTGGTATTGAGCTGTTGAAGGTAGCAACATGGTTGCTTGAGTTGGAAAAATTATTCGAGGTCTTTCCCTGCTCTGAGACTCAAAATGTTCTTTTGGCCACCTATACCCTAAAAGATAAAGCCCGTAGATGGTAGTTGCTAATCCGAAGCAATAATGGGACTATGACATGGGCTCGTTTCAATGAGATCTTTTATGATAAGTACTTTCCTCAGTGCTTCTGGAATCGAATAGTTTCTGAATTCCAAGAACTTAAACAAGGCAGGATGTCAGTGGCCGAGTATGAGACCAAGTTTACTGAACTGACTCGATTTGCTCTACATATGGTGGATACTGATTACAATAAGGCATGGAATTTGAAGGCGGATTGGATTTGGAAGTGTTTGACAGAGTAGGCGTCTTGAAATTGCCTACTTATGTGGAAGTTTTAGACAGAGCAATAATGGTGGACGCCACCTTAGCAGCAATGAGACAAGCCAAGGCACCAACAACAGAATGGAGAAGCAAAAGGTCTAGACCCAATTTTCGAAAGGGCCGTTCATTCTTTTCGAACAAAAAGCAAAATACCAGATCTTCGAGCAGTTCAAGTCAAAGCAGTGGGTCTACGCCAACCTGTTCAGAATGTAGAATGAGGCATAAAGACATGTGTCATTTTGCACCAGGTGCGTGTTTCTAGTGTGGCAAGACCGGTCACATGATTAGAGATTGTCTAATGAGGTTCGACAATGCTAACCATCCGGTAGCAAGTTCAACCGAATCCACTCCTATAACGAGGACTACTGCAAAAACAAATGCCAGGGTAATACCGAGAATGAAACACTAAGACAAGGAAGAGTGTTTGCACTAGTGCCTGGGGATGTACAGAATATTGAGTTAGTCATGTCAAGTATGATCCCTATCTGTGCTCAAAATTCCTATTGTAACAACCCTCGTCACTGTTTACCGAATAAGCACTGATTACCGATAAACTGAACTAATTATGACTGATAAGTGAACTGAATAAATTACTGAACTGACTGACTGAAACTGGAACTGAATCGATCAAGTATACCTGTTGTATTGCATTTCTATCTGTTTGATTTATTTGATTATCTGTTCATGTTTTTGTGTTTAAACTGCTAATTGAAGGCCTTATCGGCGGCCGAATTGGAAACTGATTAGCATTTTATGACTGTCATAATTTATGTGATTTTATGGTATAATTATCTGAAAATTTATTTGGTATGACTAAATTAGACTTAAATAAGCTAAATTGCATAGTTTGACATATTTACCTTAATGCCATTGTGAGTGGGCCACTATGTGATCAACATTTGAGCCTTATTACACACTTAGGCACACATTTTGCTCAGCTCCTTCCTTGTTATTGCCGACCAAGAGTGAGAGAGAGAGAGAATTGAGTTCAAATTTGAAGATTGGCTTGTAATTGGAAGATTTGAAGTATAGATTGCATAGTTGAGCTTGTTCATCTTACATTCAAGACCTAGGTAAGAGAATTCAACCTTTCATTCATGTATTTGAGCTTGTTCATGCTTAGTTCTTGAGCCTCTAGTGATTTGAGCCTTGTTTTGGTTCAATAATGTTGAATTAGAGATTAATTGGTGCATGCATGTGCATATTGTCAAGTTTGGAGGTTGTTCTTCATGGATTTTTGCATGCATGTCCATGTTAATGCTTAGGACCATGTTGTCATCTTGTTTTTCAAAGAATTGAGCTCATTTGAGGTAGCATTGAGGCTTGGAATTGTTTTAAACTCATGCATGTCATGTTTATAGCATGTTCATGAAATTGGTTTAAAATTGGGTTTGAATTAAACACCCTTGGGCTTTGATTTCTTAAATTGAGCTTTGAATCATGTTATTCTATGGGTTTGCAAGAGTTTTCCAGAAAATGGGCCCAAGAGGATCGAATTGGGAGCATCAAATTTGAGTTTTGGACTTAGAACACAAACCTGGGTTTTCCAGATTTTTGCCTCCCGCTCGAGCGGGGAAAGTAGCGCTCGAGCGGGGAAATCGAGCTCCCAGTACTTTGACCTGTTTTACAGTCCGCTCGAGCGGAAGAAGTAGCGCTCGAGCGGAGAAATCGAGCATCCAGTACTTTGCACTGTTCATCAGTCCGCTCGAGCGGAGAAATGTACGCTCGAGCGGAGTATTGAGTGACACGCTCGAGCGGGGAAAGTGGCGCTCGAGCGGGTACCTTTGTCTGCTTGTCCGCTCGAGCGGGGAAACCTGCGCTCGAGCGGGACTCTGTTTTTCTGAAAATTCTGAAACTGTTTTCTGCTCACATCTTTGCATCCTCATCTCATCCTAGGCATTCTTAGGCCTAGTTTAAGGCATCTTATTGGGGATGTAGATGTAGAACACACCGAGGCATTTAGGGATTAAGTTATTATCTTTCCCAACTATGAACTTAGAGTGTGTTCAATCTGTTAACTGTATAGGGTTGGCATTCCGAGGAAACGCGCTCTAACCTACTGTAGCCCAGAACTCTGTGAGTAACAATTGTGTAAAGATATGTTCAAATGATTATCTTCTGAAATACTGAACTGAACTGTTTACTGAATTGATATTGTTGACTGTATGAATGTATGTCCTATATTCTGAACTGTACTGTGGCATCCTTAGCAACTATTGTTACTGTTACTGCTACTGATTGAGAAATCTCTGCCATCGACGGTTTGTGAACGGATGGCCCCACCGACGGTTTATGAACAGGTGGATTTGTCTAATAGACTCGGTTCCCATGCTGGAACCACTACTGTTTACTGATTGATGGCCATCAATTATTGTTCGGTCTTTTAAGACCTATCGTTACTGTACTGCTATGCTAATGGATGTACCACATATTACTGAATGACAGATATACTGAACCAATTAACTGTTTTCATTACTGTAAGGACATTCATTCTTAACTCCTTTACGCATTATGTTATTCACTGGGCTTTAGCTCACTACTCATATATATATGTAGGTGTACATGCACCAGATCGAGGCTAGAGGCGTCGGGATTAGCTCCAGTTTTGTCAAGCCAACCACTGTGCCTCACTGCGAGATTCCAAGCCTATTGAGTCATGGCTTAGGGATTTTGGTTCCCCGTCTGTCTCTGTACCGTTTTGTAATACTGTATAGACTGTACTGTACTGTTAGTGGGGATTGAGTCCCCGACTTGAATGATTGTATATATTGTAGATACTGTTTTGTTACTGACTGTTTATATGAATGCATGAAAAATCTTTTTGGCATACAGACTGTCACAGCTCGTTGGACATTATTTTATTACTGTATTGGCTTCCGCCAGGCCCTGTACTCTGTTTTACTGTAATACTGTTAAGTAGGCCTTTGGTAATCTCAGATTACTGGCCGATTACGGTGCTAAACCCATAGGGCCGGGTTTGGGTCGTGACACCTATGTACTGATTGATTCTGGTTCTACGCATTCATTTGTATCGCATGCTTTCTCTCGGAAATTAACTAGACTGTTAGAACCTCTGAATTGCATATTATCTGCGTCTATACCATCTGGAAGTTCTATGATATATGCTTATGTTTATCCGGCATGTGATATTGTGATTGGTGATATGACATTGTATGTTGATTTGTTACCTTTAAGCATTGATCATTTTGATTGTATTCTGGGTATGAACTAGTTGACTAAATACTGTGCTACCATTGACTGTGCAAGTAAATCTGTTGTGTTTAGACCACCTAGTATGCCTGAATTTATTTTTACTGGAAATGTGGTAGTTCCCCCACCATACTTGATTTCATTTATGAAAGCTAGGAAATTATTGAAAAAAGGTTGTCGGGGCTACTTGTGCTGTGTATTGACTGTATCTTCGGATAGTACCAGTATGGAAACTATTCATGTGGTTTGTGACTTTCCTGATGTGTTTCCGAATGACCTACTCGGGGACTTAAATGATAGGGAGATTGAATTTACGGTTGATGTAGTACCTGGAACACAACCTATTTCGAAGACTCCCTATAGAATGTCAACTTCTGAACTCAAAGAGTTGAAAGTTCAACTCCAAGAACTCTTAGACAAGAAATTTATCCACCTAAGCACATCACCTTGGGGTGCTCCAATCTTATTTGTAAAGAAGAAGGATGGGTTTTTGAGATTATGTATAGACTATCATGAATTGAATAAAGTAACCGTGAAGAACAAATACTCATTACCCCGAATAGATGACCTGTTTGACCAACTCCAGGGAGCCTAAATATTTTCTAAAATTGACCTTAGATCTGGGTACCAACAATTGAAGGTTAAGGCAGAAGATGTAGAGAAAACTGCATTCAGAACTAGGTATGGGCACTATAAATTTTTGGTAATGCTGTTTGGGGTGACTAATGCACCTGCTGCCTTCATGGACCTTATGAACAGGGTATTTAAATCATATTTAGTTGAGTTTGTTGTTGTGTTTATGATGATATTTTGATTTACTCCAAAAGCAGAGAAGAACATGAGAACCACTTGCGAAGTGCTTTACAGATTTTGAGAGAAAAGAAGTTGTATGCAAAATTGTCCAAATGTGAATTCTGGCTTGACAATGTAGCATTTTTGGGCCATGTAATTAACAGGGACGGTATCTCTGTTAACCCTCAGAAAATTGAAGCCATTGTGGATTGGCCAAGACCAACTAATGTGTCAGAAGTTAGAAGTTTTCTGGGACTTGCAAGTTACTATAGAAGATTTGTGAAAGATTTCTCAAAACTTGCTATGCTATTGACACAGTTGACGCAGAAAAATATATCGTTTGACTGGAACGATCAACGGGAGTCAGCCTTCCAAGAATTGAAAACTAGACTGGTAACTGCACCAATCCTAACTTTACCAAACGGAACAGATAAGTTCCAGATTTACAGTGATGCTTCCTATAAAGGCTTGGGGTGTGTCTTGATGCAAAATGGAAAAGTAATTGCTTATGCCTCTCGGCAACTTTGTCCTCATGAAAAGAATTATCCAACCCATGACCTTGAACTTTCCACGGTGGTTTTTGATTTGAAAATTTGGCGACATTATCTGTATGGCGTGACTTGTGAAGTGTACACAGACCATAAAAGCCTCAAATATTTCTTCACCCAAAAAGAATTGAACATGAGACTGAGGAGATGGTTAGAGTTGATCAAAGACTATGATCTACAGATTCTGTATCATCCAGGAAAGGCAAATACCGTTGCAGATGCATTGAGCCGAAAATCCATTGGGAACTTGTCATGTCTGCTCACCGGCCAGAAGGAATTGTTATGTGACCTGGAGAAGAATGAGATTGAGATTGAGATTGTGATACGTGAACATGGGGGAATCTTAGCTGCCATTTCCACTCAACCTGCAATCATTGAAGAAATCAAAGAAAAGCAACTTGAAGACGAGGTCCTGAAAAAGATTGTAAATGAACTTGACTCAAAACCAAGACCACGATTTGTACTTGAGAACAATGTGTTGAAATTTCATAATCGCCTTTGTGTGCTAGGTTGTTCTGATTTAAGGAAACGTATCATGATTGAAGCTCACAACTCTAAATTTGCCTTGCATCCGGGGAATACAAAGATGTATCATGACTTGAAACAAAATTTCTGGTGGCCTGGGATGAAAAAGTATATCGCAGATTTTGTGGCAAGATGTCTACAATGCCAATACATTAAAGCCGAACATCAACAACTCGCTGGTTTGCTACAGTAGCTTCCAATACCGGAATGGAAGTGGAAACATATTACTATGGACTTTATTATAGGGTTACCTCGCTCCCCTCGAGGTATGGATTCTATTTGGGTCATTGTTGATCGTTTAACTAAGTCTGCTCATTTTTTGCCTATCAAAACTTTCTATAATGCGGATAAGTTAGCTAACATTTATGTGAATGAGATTATGAGATTACATGGTATGCCAGTATCCATTGTATCTGACAGAGGTTCAAAGTTTACGTCAAGGTTTTGGCAAAGATTGTAACAGGCTTTGGGAACTGAACTGCGGATGAGTAGTGCTTACCATCCACAGACAGACGGTTAATCCGAAAGAACTAATCCGACTTTGGAAGATATGCTACGGATGTGTGTGTTGGACTTCCAAGGAAATTGGGAGACTTACCTTCCTTTAGCCAAGTTTGTATACAATAACAGCTATCATTTAAGTATTGGGATGGCTCCTTATGAAGCTTTGTATGGAAGAAAATGCCATTCTCCTATCTGTTGGGCTGAAGTAGGTGATAGACCATTGTTGGGACTAGAACTTATGCAAGAAACAACGGAAAATGTGAAATTGATCCAACAACGCTTGAAAACTGCACAAAGTTGCCAAAAGAATTATGCAGATGTCTGAAGAAAAGATAAGGAGTATGAAGTTAGGGATCACGTGTTTCTCAAGGTGACTCCAATGAAAGAACAAACGCGGTTTGGTGTTAAGGGCAAATTAGCACTGACATACGTTAGGTCATATGAGGTTCTGGAGAAAATCAACCTGGTGACGTATTGGGTAGCCTTACCGTCAGTTATGGAGCATATACATAATGTCTTTCATGTCTCAATGTTACGGGATTACTTACGAGATCCGCACCATGTTATCGAGCCAACACGTGTGCTTTTAAAGGATGACTACCCGTACGAAGAAAGGCCAATACAAATTGTAAACCGCTGAATTAAAAAGCTAAGGAACAAGGAAGTACCGTTGGTAAAAGTTGATTGGCAAAACCACGGAGGGACCTATGCAACTTGGGAAACGACATGATGAGAAGAAACCATGAATTGTTTCCTTTAAATCTAGTATTCTTCCAAAATAGAGGTAACTCGAGTTTGGAGGACCAAACTCTTTAAGGGAGAAAGACTGTAACAATCCCGACCCATGATTAACATTAATCCATGTTTAATTATGCCTAATAAGTAATTAAAGTGAAATTTTCCATCATATGTTGCCTTATTTGTGCTTATATCTGTTTAACGTAGAAAGATCTGTTCATGTTTCCGTTTCGGTTTGTGAATTGAAGGCCTTATCGGCATCCGATTCAGAAATTAACTTGATTTATATGTTATTTGAGATTTTTAGATTTTTATGATAGATTTAATTGAAATTTCATTTGAAACCAAATAATCAGAATAAAATTAGTGTAATAGTTTACTTTAATCAAAAACTAATTAATCTCACTAATGGTACCTATATAAGCCATATGTTGCCTCATACCACCACTATACACACACACTCCATCATCTTTTGCCATCAAACATAGGAAAGAGAGAGATAGAGAGTTAAGTGTAAAAAGCTTGAGCTTAAGAGAAAGGGAGTTTGGATTGGGAAGAACTTAGAGCATTTGACTTGGGAACTCAAAACATCCACATATCTAGGCCATAATGAAGCACCTAAGGTCACGCACCACAAGATATTTGAATTGTCTACTTTGTTCATCTACTTGGAGCCATCTGTTATTTGTGAGTAATAACTTAATAAAGTTATGTTCAAGTTAAATTATTTTCTGTATATGAAATAAGATCTATTCTATGAAATGTCATGTTTTATACTATGAATGATTGTCCAACTCTGACAAATGTTTGTAGCATTTATGCTATGATTCAAGTATGCTATCTGTACCCGGATTAGAGGTTTCCTTATGGAACTGACAAGTTATCTGTACCTGGCTGGAGATTCCTTTATGGAACTAACAAGTTATCTGTTCCTAGTCCGGAGGTTCCTTTATGGAACTGACAAGTTATCCGTTCTCAGTTCGGAGGTTCCTTTATGGAACTAACAAGTTATCCGTTCTCAGTTCGGAGATTCCTTTATGGAACTGACAAGTTATCCGTACCCAACTAGAGGTTCATCTATGGAATTGACAAGTATGATCTATGATGCTCTGTAAATGATCTGTTAGCGCTAACGGATGTACTAAGGACAATTAAGCATAAACCCTGATTTCTGTATATGCTATGAACAAGAATACGAATGCGAATCTGTCTTCAATATGAACTTTGGTTTCTGAATTAGTTTTGGGACATCATTCATGTAACCCTTTACTCTGTTATTATTCACTGGGCTCTCGCTCATTATTTATTTATTATGTATGTAGGTGAGCAGGCTCGTGACCAGGCTTAAGTAATGCCTGAAGAATTTTGTGTTTGTTAGCCACCTATTGCGCCTTCCGAGGAGGTTCTAGATTGGTCAAGTCTTGTGGCTATGTTTTGTGAATATTTAAGACATTGTTTCTTTTGGCTCACGAACAAAAAGTATGTTTATATATGCATGGGATGATGTATGACTACTATACCTTTATGACATCATATGTATGCGTATAATGTAAGATTATTTGTCCCATATATGTCTGCACAACTCGATGGACTATGTATATTTTTGTATATTTGCTTCCGTAGCCCCTAACATATGTCATTCTGTTCAAAGGCCTTGGGTAATTCAAGGATTACTGACCGGTTATGACGCTAAACTTACAGCGGCAGGTTTGGGTCGTGATAGTGATGTTATTTTATTGTCCTTGGGGTATGGAAGCGTATAAATATTTTTTCATTTTTTCTTGTGGCCAATCTAGTGGACGTTTGTACGGATAATTGCGAGCATAGTGTTCTTTCACTAGACCTACGTTTAGACCACATTAGTCACATTAAGATAACGGGAATACAAAACACACGTCCACAAAGACACTTATCAACCAACACAAAAGAAGCAAGTATAACAACACACAAATACCCTTAATACAATAACACGCTATGTATGTGTTCCAGTTTTGAACGACAACAACATTAGTCACAATCAGCACCCTAAATACAAAACTATTACACTTCTCCCACCCATATACAAAACCATAGATACATGACAACTAGTATCAACATCGTAAAGAGGTAGAACTCGTAACATTTACTCTACAATGTGCCACATATAACCATAAATAAGTACGTAAATAACACAAATTCCAAAACATGTACAGTATGTCAAGCCAACATTCCCATGTAGACGTGATGTTCGAGGGGTTTATTCGTCAACCATTCATGATCAAATCATAACGAAACAACACTTTACCCAAAAATAAACATGACACATTCGGGGAATTATGAAATTAAACGATAACACCACTATGAGGTGCGCAACCCACAGTTCGTAAACACGCATCACTCCCCTCCCCCCCCCCCCCCCCCCTCCCCCCGGCCGCAGTAGTGAAAAACATGTACCATAGTTCAAGAAATTACGCCAAGACATTCGACATACCATTACGTCGACCACTTGCAAACATGGATGTCACAATCATTACATATCACTTAACATTACTGTCATTAACATCACACGTACGTACCTACCTCAACCTACACACACCCAAAAACTAGGGGAGCACAAGCACATTACATCACATCGACACTACAAACTCATTATCTGTTAAAAACATTGCACGGAATGCCAAACACACACCACCATATGAACAATCACCACATATAAGAAACTGACACTTCCTCTTCTCATGATGTTGATTCATTGGGTGCCAAGGTAGAGTATAGAGAACTGCAACATCCACTTTATTTTGAGAGAACACTGTTTTGACAAAAATGATTCATATACTTGTTCCTAGAAAATAATAACAATATACAAATCAGCTCCTGAGCTACATGTCAAATTAAAACATGATAGAAGATAGTACATGTATCATCAGAATCTGAATCCATATAGCATTATCAGAAGGGGAAAACAATCTAACAGCAATGGTAAGCCTCAAAGAAAACCTAAACAAGACACAAATCAGCTCTGCTTAGTGATAACAATTATGGAACAACCATAAGGCAATCACTCGCACATGCAATTTATGCAGCAGGATATAAGCTAAAAGAGAAATTTCTACCGCGCAATCTCACTCAAATTCAAGACTACCACACCACCTGTTTGGGCAGCTGCCATCACCCGGTCTCTCCCATGGAAGGGCAGGGGTTCAACCCCCACTAGGGGCGTGGTGGAGAATTTAGACTTTGGGGTGCCAAAAATGGGCTCGTTTGGAGATGATGACAAAAAAAAAATCAGGACTGAAACACGCACAAACTACAAACAAAAGAATGAAAATAACAAAAGAAGTTAATACCAAAAATTTGATATAAAACAATACAAATTCTGCAGAAAACTCAAGAACATCAAAATCAAAACCCAACAATTGCAACACGAGGAGTTGAAATATGAATCAAAACCTAACTTGAGCTAATAATAGGGCCCTTTAAGACTAGAGCCAATAACCATGAAACAATAATCTCAAAACTTAAAAAAGCTAACTCATCCTAGTAAAAAAATGGAGTTATTACTTAGGAATCTTAAGACTCTTCTCACAACTACAATGCCGTTAAGCAATTGAATACTTCCAAATAGGAACCGGTCAACCCCCTATAAAGGTCGTACATGTAAACCAACAGAGCGAAATAGGCACAACAAAAGAGCACTAAACCATACTAACCTAGGAAAATGAACCAGCCACTCCATAACCAAGTCATCCATAATATCAAATAAATCATTTTCCTCTTGGTAAGTTTACCAAGGGCTATAGTCATAGTAACCTCTCATTTATCTACTTCAACCATTTCCAAAACACCTCAATAAGAACTACTACAACCATTTCTGATATTCAAACTGTCATAAAGGGATCTTGAAATAGTTTCTCTATGTATAAGTATAACCATAGATGGTCATGGAATCACTACTACCATCAGAGTAATGTTCAGCAATCATATGTCTTGCTCTCATAACTACAGATTATAATAATAAATCTGAGCTCATGAACACAAGGGCATTTCCATCTACCAATCCTATATAAAGATTCACTGAAATTTAGCTAAAACAATAATAATATCAAAATCACATGACATAGATATCGAATTTAAATATAAAGCATCAAGATTTAAGTATGAAATCAATTCCATAACTATCGACATTAACGCCGAGAAAAACAAAAAAACAAAACAAAGTCTCAGAAATCCAAATACTCAAAACATAGCGAACTTCCAACAAAATCATCTAGACATCTATAATAAAACTCGAACCCAATAAAAGCAAATACCAAATAGATATCCAAATCAATCGACGCTCTGCATGATATCCTCGGCGGTGAACTTGGTGCCCTTGTCCTTATCGGCGGCGGCGCGACCCTTGGCCTTGCGATCGAGCAGCGACTTGCGATCCTTGTCGAGGCGGAGCTTGGTGATAACCACCTTGGAGGGGTTGACTCCAACGTTGACGGTGGATCCATTGACCTTCTCGCGAGTGATGCGTTCGATGTGAATCACCCATTTCTTACGGTAGACCTGCACGACCTTGCCTTCGCGGCCCTTGTAGGTTCCTCTCACCACCTGAACTTCGTCGTCCTTGCGAACCGGCATCGATCGGACGTTGTACTTGGATCGGAGATCGGCCGCCAGAGGCGAGCTCATCAGGACGCGGCGGACGCTCGACGGCGCTGTGAAATGCGCCTTCCTGTTCTTGCGGCGGGAGCTCGAAACCCTAGGATTGTACTTCATCTTCTCTCTCTTCTCTCTCTGCAACTCAGATGACGGCAAGCAAAGGAAGGAGACGAAGCTAGGGTTTTTGGGGGAGTATTTATAGTGGTTTTTTTTTGGTTTCAGTGTGGATTCCCAACAAACGACATCGTCTCAACAAACTATGTTGCCTAGGGTTTCTCTGTGTTGGTCTTGGCCCAACATGATAGAAGTTCACATTGGTTTCGGCCCACATGTTATTTTTGGGCCTCATTAGTTGGACTTGACAACACACAAATCAAAAACAGTGGGCCCAATTACAGGATTTAATAGTCAGTCAATAATCCACTCAGAAAATTTTGGGTGGGGAATTGTGTCGTGCAGAGTAATTTGTGTAGTGTGAGATTCATGTTTAAAATAAATTTGAATTACAAGATGAAAATTCTGAATAATTTCTGACTTGATAAGGGTGAATTTGTAGTATTACTAATTAATAGTGACAAGTTGGCAGTTGTATTTTTTTATTGGACAAATTATACTTTACTCTCTTTATGTTTAGTTATTTTCTCACTTCAACTCTTTAATTTTTTTCCTTACTCTTTATTTTTAGTTATTTTCTCACTTTAACTCTTTAATTTTTTCCCTTACTTTGGCCTTTTATACGTTGGCTTTTGGAGTAAATTGTGTATGAGGTATTTGGTATAAATTTTGGTAAATCTTTTGAGAACTATAACATTTTTATTCATGTTTTATGTTTTTTTTTTTTTTTCAATTTACTCCAAAAACTAACTTATATTCAAAATTAGATAGAAATTAACACATTAACAACCACGTAATATAATAATACTTTATTATATATAACTCATTCCTATGACACAAATTCAAATTCTAATATAATAATATATGTTTTCTATCATGTGACAGTTAACATGATATTTTGTATCTAATTTTGAATAAGAATACTTCAAAAAAGCCAAAATTAAAAAATAACCAAACATAAATAGAGCAAAGTGTAATTTATCCTTTTTTATTTGGATGACAAGAATGATTTCAAATTATGCATAGTAATTTAGACTAATAATATAAATTATATTTATATTTTTTATACCTTAATTTACAATGCATTCAAATGTGAAGCTAAATAATAATAGATGGAGGTAAAAGCAATCACAAATCATAACTTCAAAGCAACAAAATAAATTTTCACTTGCATCAAAATGAATTTGAAACCGTACTCGGAATTTAAATTTAGGATAAATAATAAACCCTAAAAGCAAAAAACAAATATCTTTTATTTTGTACTCATTATTAAGAAAAGAAAAAGAACAAAGAAGGAAGCACCAACAAGAACAATCAACGGAAAACATAAAAAAAGAAATAGCCAACAATATCAAATACCTAATATTAAATATCGGTTAGTACCAAGTCATTCTCTATTGCAGCACGAGTTAGGCTAGTACCAAATCATGCTCCCAAAGCTATTACAGGGTTCGAAATTTTCAAGCTCGAATTTGCTCCGAAGCCAAAACGACGTCGTTTTGAAACTCTTTTTTTTTTCTTTTCTTTTTTCTTTCTCATTGTTTTGAAGATGAAAAGAGAAGAGGAAGCAGAAGTAGAAGAAGAAGAAGAAGTAGAAGAAAAGAGAAGAGGAAGCAGAAGAAGAACATCAACATCTTCATCAACACATCATCAACAGCCAACATCTTCATCAACATCATCAACACATCATCAACATCTTCAGATCAGATCCACTAAAAAATATATATATATATCAACAACATCTTCATCATCATCATCATCAACACATCATCATCACCCAAAATAATATATATATATATATATTCAGATCCGATTTAGATCTGAATCTCTGATCACCGCCATCACCGTCGATCTTTCTCCTTCGCCATCACCGTCTTCTTCTCTTCCTCCTCATTCTCCCCATCTTTTCTCCTTCTTCTCTCTTCCTCTTCTCTTCTCTTCTCTCCTTTCTCTCTCTCGCCTCTGTCTGTCTGTGTTCAAAAACAAGAAGAAAAAAAAAAAAGCAAGAAAAGGAAGAAAAAGAGGAAAAGAAAAAAAAAAAAAGGAAACCCAAAACGACGTCATTTTGAGTTTCGAGCCAACGATTTCGAGCCCTCAAACAATTTTCATCATACTCTACTGTAGCACGGGCAAAGACAAGTACTTATCTGACACCAAGATCCTTGGAATACGTGGTTCACATATTTTGAGATAGAGAGAGGGCAATTTTTTTTGCTATTTTGGAATTTTTGAAGCGTGTCAATTTATTTACTATTTATTTTATGCCAGTAGAAATAAGGAAAGTCTTTTATCGATAAGACAAAATATGCCTTTTTGCTTTAACACCAATATTAAGAGCACTACTTTATGGACCGAAATTTGATCAAGATATATTGGGCAATAATGACCCTTCCTTATTACAATCGAACAATCACGTAACAAATCAATTATTTTCATCTATTGATTAACTACTTTCTATCTCTAATCTACGCACAATTATTATGACGAGAAACTATCTTATGCACTCTTAAAATTCTTTGACATATAATATACATTAGTTTTAAGAAAATGTAAGCACTCTAAGTTTCAATCGTTCAAGTTGCACTAACTATCACAAAACTCATTCTCATTAGTTATGAGTCACTCATTCCCGTGCCACTAGAACTTAGAACGATTTTTAACTCATCTTAAGAGAGTGCTGATGAATCTCTAATTTTGTAACCCGTCAACACTTCACTCTAATGGATATAAGAACAATTGCTGTCTAATTGCCTCCACCCTCGAACTCCGAAGCATTTGGGTTTAATACAATCTAATAAACCATAATTTGATTTGAGGGACAGAATCCAAAACCAGATTTTCCAAATAATCCAAGGGATAGTAGGGTAAGAAATCATATTCAATATATTGCATAACAGTTTTCAAATTAAGAACCAAAAGGTTTCCAAAGATATTTAAGGGAAAAGAGCATTTATGATTCCTGACAATCAAGCAATTAATGCACCCCAACCTAAAATCACAAATAACAATTAACCAAAGCTTAAGAGTAGCAGCAGCAGTCACAGAATTTCTCAACCCAATTCCAAAACCCTAGTCCTCTCAGGGGAAACAGAATCAGAATTCCATGGAAAAATTGAGGGGTTGGAAAGATTTAGGAGTGGTGGACACCATCTATGAGGAAGATCTTGAGGACTTCTCCACCTCCCCTTCTCTCTCTCCTCCCCTCTCTATCCCTCCCACTCCCCTCCATTCTACTGTACAAGCATGGTAATTTTTTTCCCAATCTCTCTCTCTTCTCTTCTTTTTGTTTTATTTTATTTATTTATTTGCATATCAATCTATGTCTATTGATTTTCTTTTCTTCTTGTTTATTTATTTATTTTTTATTTTTTGTATTTTTTATTTATAAAAAAATGTGACATAAGGTCGCTGGCCAGGGGATGTGAAACTGATGTCTTGATACACATTGACGGCTCAAGTTTCTACCTTCACAAGGTAAGTGATCTAAATTTTTGTTGTGTTTCCTGTAAAATTAAATCTTAAATTGGTTGAATTGATAATAAAAACATTTGTCTCTAGATTTATATTTTTTTATTCCTCCCCTGCTGCTTATTTATCAGAAAAGCTGTGACCCCATAAAAATGTCCAGAAAATTATCATAAATTGTTTATCAATGTGTATATTGAAAGTTACACTTTAGGTGAATCCAGACCATTGATGTGAAATTCAAGGTCTTTCCTGAGTTTTTTATTCTGAGATGGTAACATTGTTGGTTAGGGGCAACTATGGAGCATTTTGGCAATAATGGTAAAAAGTCAATTTTTTGGCTTTTTAGCTTTTTTACTCAAAACAACTCAACTTTTTGTCAAAAAAGTCAAAAAATCAGTTTTTTACCAACTTTCCAAAACACCCTTATGTAGGTTACAGATTTTTTTTTACTCGCATATTTTTTCCTTAATCAATGAATATTAATCCCAAGGTACAATTAAATTTTGTTTAACTAAAAAAAATATATAGTTTTAGTTTTTTTTTTTTAATTTAAAAATTATCTTTATCATTAATCGGTACAAAAATTAATTTGTGAGCAAATTGCTGGTTTTATAACTCTTTTTATGCCAGATATAACAATTATCAAAATGACTTGCTTTTCTATAAATATAAATTGAGGGTCGAAATTTGACAGATCAAAGGAATGCATATGTATATCAAATGAAAGTTTTTAATATTAAAATAAATAAAAAATAAACTTTTCATTTTGATTATAGTAACTTACTAGAAAATCAAATATTTAAGGTTATGTTTGAAAAACAATTTTGAGAAAAAAAATGTTTCAAATTTTAAAAATATTCACTAAAAACAAAAAAATACGAAAACCAAAAAACTGAGTTTTCAAAAATCTTAATTCAAAAAACTCAAACCAAACTTAAGTATTTGATTTTAAAATTTTAAAATTTAAAATTTTAAAATTTTTTGAAAACTCAGTTTTTTGATTTTCGTGTTTTTTTGTTTTTAGTGAATATTTTTAAAATTTTAAACATTTTTTACTTTTCTAGATGCACTTTACTTAGATGTATCTAAAAAGTAAAAAATTTGCGAAAAAATATTTTTAAAATTTAATAAATACATAAAAATACAAAAAAATGTACTGAATTCTTGTATTTTTTTTTTATATTTTTGGTATTTGGTGAATTTTTAAAAGGTTTTTTTCACAAATTTTTTATTTTTTAGGTATATTTATGTTAGGTATGTCTAAAAAGTAAAAAAAAATTGCTTAAAATATTTTAAAAAATTAGTAAAAACAAAAAAACACGGAAAACAAGAAAGTAGAATTTTCTGAAAAGTGTTTTTGGAAAAACACAACCAAGCAAGCTGACACAATTCTCTATGATTCAGTTGTTAAAATGCGGTTGAAATGAAAATGTATGGGAGAGTCAAAAACCTCTCATAATAAAATTTGAGTTATGTTAGTAACCTCAAATATTCTACCAAATCTTATGAGACCTACACACATATGGATTTGTGTGAGTCCCACCTCATGTGAGAGGTTTGGTAGTATATTTGGTAGAATGTTTGGGATACATAGCATTTCTCATAAAATTTAATGTATTAATGACAAGTATAAAAATGTTCTTTGAAAAGTGCAGCACATATCACTATTATCAGAATATTAAATTTTAAAACAATATAACTTTTGATGTAAATGTCGATTTTTAATAAAATTAGTATTTTTAAAATCATCTCATCAAGATCTATGAAATAAAATCCATGGTAATTATGAAATTCTATATATTACAGTTGAAATTGATGTAAATAGTAATAGTAACATGTTATTCCCTCTCATAGTAACATGTTACTCTATTTGACAGTTATTCTGTTTGACAATAAAATGTTACTCTGACAATATTATCTAAGGAAAAAAAACATACATTTACTTTGTCTTTACTCAATTATGTGTTTTCTTCTTAAGGAGTTTATGAATCAAAATAAATTAAGTTGCCATTTTCACCAAACAAGGTTCAATAGAAAGGATTTTGGCTAAATTTTTCAAAATGTGATTCCTAATTTATCAATCTAAGGAATTATTTCCCTCAACCCTACTTTCCCTAAGAGCATCTCCAACCACATCCTCTTCTCAAGAGGATGGAAATAATATTTTTTGTTCAAAAAATAAATATAGAGGAGGTCACTATTCATTAAAACTCCAACCACAAACCTTCATTTCCTTCGTTCAAACTCCAATCAAAAAGTAATTTTTGTTCATTAATAAATATTTAATTTTAAAATTTTTGTAAAATATATTTAATATTATACTCATTTTAAAAGTATGATTTCATACTTTTTATTGATGTCAATTTTATAAAAATTAAATTTACACATTAAAAGTTATTTCGAATATAATAAGAAATATAGAGTGAATAGTATTTTAGAATCTCCTTCATTTTGTTCATCCTCCCTTCATATTTGAAGGATCAATCCATCTTCCTTCATTTGGGAGGAAGAAATGAAGGATGGGTTGGAGCTCAAAATTAGGAAGGATCCTTCATATTTGAAGTTTTGAAGAATGGGTTGGAGATGCTCTAAGTAATCTCACATTCAGATTTTAATTTTGAAAATGTTAAAATAAACATTTAAATGAGATAATTTTTTCCCCTATATAAGATACTTAAATTATCTAAACACTTCAATGAGATTATCAACTATCAAATTATTAGGAATGAGATTCCCAGTAATAAGATATTCATTCTGATTCCTACTATTCAAATATATCCTGAAGGTTTGCCACAAGTAAGCTACAACCTCCAACGTTTAAAAATAAAAATAAAAATTCCTCAACTATTTTCACTTTATTTTATTTTTTGTCACACAATATGCATCCATGGGAGTTAAATAGAATTTAGATGTTAGTTGGAAAATGAAAATAACAAAGGGTATCAACTTTTTTTTTTCTTTTTTCTTTTTCTTTTTTAGGGAGTTGAATTCACAAGTTCACACAATAGAGTAGTGCTCCGTAATCACTTAGATAACTATCGGTAATTCTAATTTCGTGTAATATGTTTTTTAGAAGTTGTAATATGACTTATGAATAGCACAATATTTTTGACCAATGAGTAAAACATTTTTCTAGTAAATGGGGCAAGGATTTGGATGCAATTTCATTAGGTTTATGTATATAATTACCTAATAGTGCAATTGGTTATACAACAATTTCATGAACATAATCACAGACATCATATGTGGGATTCATCATTTGTCTCACTTCTGTGTCATATTATGTGAAAATTATTTACAAACTATTTATGCTTAATTATCTAAGAGCATCTCCAATGGTAGTAAGCATTTTACCTATCTAAATATTACTATAAAATATACATTTTATTTTGCCTGTCAATTTTTTCATATTTCTACTCCAACCATGCTCTTTATTTTAGCTATTCATCTAAATATTATTAACTTCATAGAATGCCACATCGGCAACAAAGATGGAGGGAAATAATTCTAATGATTAAATACATTTTGTCTAACCTTGAAAGCTAGTTACATGTAGCTAGTAAATATGAGACGAGCCAAAATGTATAATCATATGTCTAGTGCATTGGAGTTGAAAAAAGTGAGTCACATTAGGCATTTTGACTAACAAGCATCATATGCCTAGTGAGTTGGAGATGCTCTAACTAGTTCGTAAAAACAACTCCCTATTCTTATTTATTACAATAGGCTAATACACACAATAAAGTCAGGAAAATATTTTTGTAAAACTTGTGTAACGTAAAAGTAATTCAAGTCTATATGATCTTACATGCAAAATATTTATATTTCAACATTCATCTTTAGTACTTATTGTTCACTAAAGCTTCGTTTGGCAAGGAAATTTGGGGCTATTTTAGTCACAAAAGACAAAATATACTATTTTAATCATAACAAACAAAACATCACATCTAACCCAACTCACTTCTCAAACGGAGGCTAAAGGTATCTCAATATAAATTGGATTTATTGTAAAATACATGTAGGTTTAGGTCTCGAAATCAAGCTAGATAAGCTTAACTCAAAAATCAAACGGATCTAATCAAATTTGCTGTTTTAAACCTAAAATCAGAGGGAATAAAATGAAAATAAAGTTTGATGAGTGATAAACTTCTGTAATTAATATAAAATAGTGGCCATTTATATATACATATATATATTTTTTCAGGATCCACTAGCAGCGAGGAGTGGCTACCTCAAACGGCAACTCGACAAATTGTCCGAAATAACCCTATCTCCGCTGTTAAACATAACGGCCGAAACATTCACTCTCGTGGCCGACTTCTGTTACGGTCTCCACGTCGTCATAACGCCCTTTAACGTCGCTGCTCTCAGAGTAGCGGCGGAGTTGCTCGAAATGACGGAGACTAAAGGCTGCGCCGCCGCCGACGGCGAGAACTTGAGGCAGAAGACGGAGGAGTACTTCTGTTGGGCGGTGGCGCTCAGCCGTGAGTACGTGTTGATCGTGTTCCGATCGTGCCTGTCGCTGCTGCCGGAGGCGGAGAGGACGGCGGCTCTCGCCAGCAGATGTGTTGAAGCGTTGAGTTTGTTGGATGACGGTGACAGCGTTATGAGTTGTACCGAAGATTTGAAAAGGGTGCGAGCTGAGGATTTTCAAATAGTCATCGAGTCCATGCATTGTCGGTTGACTGCAAATCACGACCTTCTTTACAGAATCGTTGACCTTTATGTCAAGGTAAGAATTATTTTTTCATTATTTTTTGTATTTTTGGATAAATATACTTCGAGTTTCGTATTTGCATTTTATGTGTTAAATATGAAAATGTTGGCCTAAATTCATGAAGATATTATTTTTAAATTGCTTTTGGATAAAAAAAATTTGAAAAAAATTTTATGAAAAGAAAAAAAAATGGATGAATTTTTTTTTTTTTTTTTTCAACTTTCCCGTTCCATTTTTTTCTTTCATAAATTTTTTACATTAGTGATCTAACATACCATTAAAAAAAATTAGACCTTCTTACACGGAGAGAGCTAATAAACATTATTAAAATATTAAATATTCATGTGTCATATTGAGCATTTTTTTTTTTTTTTGTTCGATTCAAATGTGTCATATTGAGCATTAAATAAATATGACACGTCAAATATACATAGCATTTGCTGGGTAACTTGATGTGATATATTATTATTTTTAATTATAATATTTAATTGCTTACCTATCTTTTAAGGTTCAATATTAGCTGTCGGCAAAATAATAGGGGTACAATTTAAATATGTAAAAATAATTAATTAATTAATTAATATCATAATACATTTATTATTTAAGTAGTAAGAAATTTCTTTCTTAAACTCCACATCTTAGTTTTGATTTGTTTGGCCCATCTCACTTAAGATTCACTCAAGGCCTAGCCCGAGGACTAGGAATGTAAAGATGGCTTGCGACCCGTTTGGGCCTTGGCCTGAATCCAGCCCGAGACCTTAGGCTTGAACTATAATTTTGAAGCCCGACTCTTGACCTGACCCATCAGTCCGCTTAAGGCCCACTGAAGGTTCGACTCGAGGCTTGGCCTGCCCGAGGCCCAATATCTTTTTTAGTGAAAATTAATAAACTTTTGGTTGAAAAAATAAAGAAAAACAAAAAATTTGTTCAAGCTTGCCAAAGCTCGAGCCTAGGTCCACCAGCTCACCCAAGACCCAAATACCCTCTGGTTTGGACCTAATAATAGGGGTACAATTTAAATATGTAAAAATAATTAATTAATTAATTAATATCATAATACATTTATTATTTAAGTAGTAAGAAATTTCTTTCTTAAACTCCACATCTTAGTTTTGATTTGTTTGGCCCATCTCACTTAAGATTCACTCAAGGCCTAGCCCGAGGACTAGGAATGTAAAGATGGCTTGCGACCCGTTTGGGCCTTGGCCTGAATCCAGCCCGAGACCTTAGGCTTGAACTATAATTTTGAAGCCCGACTCTTGACCTGGCCCATCGGTCCGCTTAAGGCCCACTAAAGGTTCGACTCGAGGCTTGGCCTGCCCGAGGCCCAATATCTTTTTTAGTGAAAATTAATTAACTTTTGGTTGAAAAAATAAAGAAAAACAAAAAATTTGTTCAAGCTTGCCAAAGCTCGAGCATAGGTCCACCAGCTCACCCAAGACCCAAATACCCTCTGGTTTGGACCTAATTTTCTAGCTTGTGGGCTAGTTCAGACCGATCCAAATTTTGGCGGGATCCCGTGATGTCTAACATTAGGGGTGTAAATCTAGCCTGGTCTGGCCCATGTCAGGCCTCCGGGCTCCCACCAAAATTCGAGTCAGTCCGGGCCAACCCATGGGTCAAAAAATTAAGCCCAGGCCCAAGCCTAGAGGTATTTTGGCCTTGGACGGGCTGGTGGGCCGGGCCTCTGGCAGGCTCAATGGGCTTGGGCCTGGCCTAGGGCTTATGCCGAGCTTGGGCGGGCCTAACTATTTTTTTTTGTTTTTTAAAATTTTTTATACCAAAATTTTATTATTTTTCATTAAAAAATACATTAGGCCTTGGCGCGAACCGGGCCCTAAGTAGGCCTTAAGCAGGCCGATGGACTGGGACACTGGCCGGGCCAAGCGGGTCGGGTCCATAGGCAGGGCCGGGCTTCAAAATGATGGCCCCAGCCTAGGCCCTGGCCGAAAGGCTCGAGCTGGGCTCAAGCCTGGGCCCAAGCGGGCCTAAACAGGCTTGGCCCATCTCGGGCCACCCACAGGCCGCGGGTCATTTTTACATTCTTACCTGACATTGGCTAGGTTTGGCCAAATTTACACTCCTACCGAGATCCAGTGTCATTTTTTGTGGAAAAAACATAAAATTTTGGTGAAAAAAATAGAAATTTTTTTTTAAAAAAATGTTCAAAACCCTGCCCAAGCCTGAGCCCAGGCCCATCGGGCTGGCCCGTCCAAGGCCCGAATAACCTTGGGCCTACTCTTAATTTTCTGGCCCATGGGCCCAGCCGGCAGGACCCCAAATTTTGGTGGGAGCCTGCGAGGCCCGACATGAGCTGGCCCGAGCTCGTGCCTAGGTGGGTTGAGCTGGCCCAAATTTACACCCTAATTGCCCCTATAATTTTGAAAATTACATTTCACCCCCTGAGATTTATAATTTCATAACATATCGCCCATTTTATTAATAAATTATCAAATTAATTAACATTTTTTAATTGTATTAGAAAAATATTTCAATTAATAATTTAGATAATTTTATTATTGTATAGAAAAATAATTATGATTTATTTTTTTTGTTAATTTTATTAAATAAAATTTTTTAACAAAGGAATATTTATAACTTTTCAAACTACAAAGATAATTTATACTTTAAACAAACTCAGGAAATGTATATATAATCTATCCTAATTTTTTAAATTATAACTTAAAAAATATAAAATTATACAATTTTTTTCTTTAATTATAAAGTTCATCCCCTTTTATGTGATGTTGACAATTTTAAAAAGAAAAATTCATTTCAAAGAATTAAACAAAAAAAATTAGCGAGTTTTGTTAGTAAAATATTTTTCTTGTAATGATTGTACAGGAGCATGGTGGGGAGCTGACAAACGAACAGAAAACCCGAATATGCAATTCCATAGACTGCACCAAGCTCTCCTCTCATCTCCTCATGCACGCTGTCCAAAACCCTGCCTCACCATGCCTCTCCGATTCGTCGTCCAAGCCATGTTCATCAATCAGCTCAACACTCGTCACTCCCTCATCCCCGCCTCCGACCACCACCGCCACGGCACCACCACCACCACCACCACCACTTTAGGCGCAATTCTCCAACGCGACGCCGCGCTCCGCCAGGCGGCGCAACTCAAGGCGTCGATGGACGCCACCACCTCCCGCATCCAAACTTTAGAGAAAGAGCTGGACGGAATGAAGAAGCTCCTCCACGAGTCTGCGAATGCGGGAAATCGATTTGCAATCCGACCGATCTGCGAGCTTTCGATTCAGCTCCGAGAATAAGATCGAGAGAGATGACAAAGGATCGGTTTCTTTTGGCGGGTTTCGGACTTTTCCGAGGAGAGAGAGAATCGGAGGAGCATCGTCTTCGTCGGGCGGGTCGGGTGATGGAATTAGTGAGAGGGTTGAGAAGAAATTTGGGCGAAACTTGATTAGTAGATTGAAGAATGCGTTTCGTTCGTCGAAAAAGAATTCGGAAAGCGGAGCTCCGAGCAAAGTGGTCAAAGTGGTTGGAGATGGAGGAGAAGAGTTTGGGAATGGGGATGTTACTGTGATTAAAAAAGATGTACCTTTTCACCAGCGTTCTCGCTCTTAATGCTTTTTTTCTTCTATTCTTATTTTTTTTTATTTGCTCTCCATTTTCCTGGCAATATGTGATTGGTACAGTTAGCTAGTGTTTGATATAATTTTAGAATTATAATTTGATGATAGAATTATATTTTGAATTTGTGAATTTTGGAATTATGATTTAAGTGTGAAAATTTTATTTGATTATAAGTTTTAAATTGAGTTTGCAATGTTTGATGTGACATATAATATTTGATTTAAAAACTTACAACTCATAATCAAATACATAGCTCAAAATTTTATTCAAAATTCATAAATAATTTTTAAAAAAATTCTGAAAATATTTTTTATTTAAAATATAAAAATAACATGTGCAAAAAAAAAAATGTTTGGTCAACCGGCCGAACGTGTGAGGAGACATTCGAGAGGATGACCGGCTAAACATATTTTTAAAAGTGTGTGTGGAATTAATTTTTGAAAATTTTAACCAAACACAACACTCAAATCAATGTATGGAATTACGTTTCAAAAACATAACTTAGTTTTTAAATTGGAAATTCATTTCTAAAACTGTTAAATTTTTTTAGGCCAAAAGCTTAATTATCTATTTAAAAGTTTAATTATATATCTATTTGTTCAAACGTATCTATTTGTTATGACTTAAACCAAACCAAACCAAACCAAATTAAGCATTAAGTCCTATCAAATAGAGTCGGCTACATGAATCCTTATTCTCCACTCGATTCTATCTAAGGTCATTTCATTAGTCAAATTAAAAAGATTCATATCTATATTTATTACACTAGTTTACGTCAATTTAGGTCTACCCCTTCCCTTAACATTACCATCTAGTGACACTGTATCGCATCTCTTTACTACCGCCTCTATTGGTCTCCGTTGTAAATGTCCAAATCATCTCAATCTATTCTCTTTCAACTTATCTTGTATCGGTACTATTCTTACCTATTCTCGAATGTACTCATTCCTAACTCTGTCTTTTTTAATCTTGCCACATATTCATCTTAGTATTCTCATCTCAACAACACTCATATTCTCCACATGTTGTTTCTTAGTTGCTCAATCCATATAATATCGCTAGTCTAATGGCCATTTTATAGAATTTTCCTTTTAGTCTAATGGGTACTTGTTTATCCCATAGTACTCTAGACGTACTCTTATATGACGTATTTGTTCAAATGTCTAATTATCTATTTAAATGTATACACGTATTTTATATCTATTCATTTATCTATTTAATATCATTTATATGTCTAACTCATCGTCACGTACGGCCGTCGCTGTTGAATATACTAGCAACTTTTTCGACAATTTTTGGTATTAATAACTTTTCTAATGCTTTTTCAACGGATGTTTTTATCACTAAAAAAAAATTTGTGTTTCGAAATGCTCTCCAAACACATTTTCACTCATTGATTTCAGTGTGGTATTTGTTTTGAGTTTTCAAATTATAATTCCACACCCATCTTTGAAAACTCCTTTCCAGGTGGAAAAATTTGGCTAACCTAGTCGTCCTCCTGGACATCCCCCCGGACATCTGGCCGGTTGACCGGAACAGTGTTCGATTTTTTTTTTTTTGGCACCTGTTATTTTTATATTTTAAATAAAAAAATATTTTCAGAATTTTTTTAAATTTTTTATGAGTTTTGAATAGGATTTTGGATTATGTGTTTGGTTATGAGTTGTAAGTTTTTGAATTAAATATCCTATATCACATCATTTATTTCAAACTCAATTCAAAACTCTTTTCAAAACTCATAATCAAACAAATTTTTCACACTCAAATCATAATTTTAAAACTCACAAACTCAAAATGCAATCCTATTATCAAATCATATTTAGAAAACTCTACCAAACGCTACCTAAAATTTTAATTAAATGATATATGACTCAAGAAATAGACTTTTCACCAGTTAATTTTTAAAAATTTTGTTTATTTATTTATTTTCTCTCTCGCGGTAGTATAGTAATTATGTGAGTTATCTAAATAAGGGCTACATTGGGATGCGTGGGCCAATTGTCTCGATGAGTGGGCCGAGCCGAGGCTGGGGATTACACTCCCCGTCCCTGATCCCTAAAGGCAAAAAATCTCTGTCCCCACCCCAATCCCCAACGGGGAAACCACTACCCCCCCGCCTCCGCCCCCTAACGGGTATTGGGTTTCCCTGACCCCCGAAATATTCCCGACTCTTTTTCTTTCCTTTTTTTTTTCTTTTTTGAATTTTGTTCAACACAAGAACAAAAAAAAAAAATTTAATCAGTTTTATGTTTCATCATCATCAACAACAACAATTTGAGCATGATATATATACAAATAAAATTAAAAATATATATATACATGATATATATATATCTGAGCATGATGGTAGAGGAAAAAATAAATCTGTGTTCTTGCCTATTCAATTTGAACATAAATTGATTTGTGTTCTTATCTATATGATATATATACAAATAAAATTAAAGTATATATACATTTTTACCCATTCCCTCAAATTGCACACCCATATTTCATCTATAAGAAACCAAACAGTAATGGAAACAAAAACATACAAGAAACCTGTTGCCCAAAAAGTAACCTAAGAGGGGGGTGAATTAGGTTTCTACAAATTAAAATTAATAATACCCCTATAAAATTAACTACTAGTACAACAAATTATTAACAAGCACAATGATGAACTTAGCAGTAAATGATCAAGCAAAATAACAATGAAGTATAGCTAACATACAGGGTAAATCAAATGAGTAATACATGAATATCAAATAGTTATAGCAGTAGTAGGAAAGTAAAGGGATTAGAAAAGAGAAGGCAAACAGATTTATAGTGGTTCGGCTTCAACTAAGACTACATCCACTCCTCAAGCTTCACTTGAGATTTTTCACTATCTTCTACCTTCACAAGGGTGCTAGCAACCTCATAAACATGGAGCAATTCTCCACAGATTTTACACAGACTTTACAAGTCCAAACCCTTACAAATCTTAGGTGATTCACAATCACTCTTAAGATTTCAAGAATACAGTGTTTGCAACACTTTTACAAAATGAAATGTTATTTTTGCTTTCAAAGAAGCTCTCAAAGGTAAATATGCTTAAAGCTAAGCTCTGTGTGTTTTCTAAAGGAAAAGGAAATACAAAAGATTTGCTCTTCAGAGAATAGAGAGATGAGATTGATGATAAAATCACACAACTTTTCTTGGCTCAAATCTTTTGAATTTCTGATGACCTCTCATAGGTAGATGGGCTTAAGGCTATGGCTCAGTGTTTGATTTTCTGAAGAATGAGTGATTAACTCAAATGAAGAACACTTTAGGAACTCTGAGAAGATGAAATAAGTGAGTGATGAATGATATAGAAATGTTTTGCTTGTTGTCTCTATATCCCTTTCTTCAGCAGGAGTACTTCTATTTATTAAGAAGAAAAACATTGATTGTTGTCTGTTGCGTGTGTTAAGAAGATTGAGTAAGATTTTGGTTAAATCTACTTTACTCCAATTTGCATTCCCCATGCATGATTAGATCTTGAAAGAGTTGAAGATAGGTCTGATTGAAGACAAGTAAATTTGAAAAAAAAGAGCCATAGCAGTACAGAGTGGTGGTCCACCTGGATGTCCAAAGCCAAGCTTTGTTCGTATGGGACGTCCGCCTGGACGTCCACCCCGGATGTCCGGTGAAGTTCTGATCAACAAGGATGACTGTCGCGGTCATCGAGCATATTGCTGGTCTGACAGCCGGAGCGAAGCCGGACTGAACTAGAGTGAAACGGACTGATTTTGGCCTAGTCGATCATCTCCTCGTCCGCCAGACGTCCACTCGGACGTCCGCCTAGTGTATTTTTAGCCTCTTTTCTTCTTCTGCTGCTGCTGCTTGTGTTGTGTTGCTGCCATTTTTGGGCTGTTTGTTGTTGTTTTTGCTGCTATTTTGTTGATATTTTTGGGTTGATTTGCTGCTATTTTTGGGCTGTTTTGCTGTTGTTTTGGGGCTATTTTTAGACTGTTTTTGCTACTGGTTTTGCTGCTATTTTGTGCTGATTTTCTGCTGTCTTAGACTTTGTTTTAGGCTGAAATTAACACCTGTTTAAGATCATTTGAACCTCTAAAGAGATAGATTAAATTGATATGGATAAAACATAATCAAAATAATCATCAAAACACAATATGGCTAACAATCTCTCCCTTTTTAATGATGGTACACCATGATATTTTGATTTGTTTGGGAGTAAAAAAAACTCCCCCTCAAGTCATGCTCTCCCTGAAAGTTTGCTTCTTATAAATATAAACATGTTTAGCACATTAGCAATATATAACAGTATAATCATAGCATGATTGATAAAGATACCAACAGATAAACTTAGGAGATTTAGGAAAATTTTTGTCTAGGCTTTAGATACCAAAAACAAAATATACAGAGCACCAATTTTCCTTAAACAGTTCAAGCACACAACAACATCATTTCTCCCATAATTTTTAAATCATAACAAGTCCTTCCCTTGTGACATTATTTCAAACCCCTTGTGACATAATCTCAATCCAAAACATTTAAGCTCAAAACATCACAATTTCTCCCCCTGTGACCATTATCAAAAACACAAAAGATATCACAAAATAAAAATGCCATGAGTGCAATAAGGAGAAGTTCAAAAGGTCAAGAATGAGGCACATTCTGTTTTGTTTTGTAAGAAAATATGGCAACAATGAGTCAATGAAGAATTCATGATATTTCATTCTATTTTCAAGCAAGAGCCAAGAAGATATCAAATTGTTACTAAGGATATGTGAAGCATTTGAGCATGATACCAAAACAATCAACTCCTTTTTCTCCCCCAGTGACATTTTCAACAAAATCAAGCACAAGTAGGGAGTATGGTACAACATATAGGATGAAAGAATATAAGTCTCATTATAGCACAAATAATCATCTATATCAAGGTAGCTCTATGATACCAAAAAAAATCATAGCACATAATGATCATACAATTAAAGCTCATACCATTTGACAATAATGGGCAAAAAAAAAAAGATAGCAACATGTGAAGGTTGCAAGCCCATAAGTTTGATATCAAAAACAGAATAGAAACTGAGGGGATTTTTTTTTTTTTTTAAAATAATCGAGTTTAAATTCTTTCCCTTGTTTCATTTGGCAAAATCAATAGGAGATATGATAAATGAAAGCTCATAACTAAAATGTTCTCCTCAATAATATCAAATAGGATGCCAAATGTTACCAATAAAGATGCCAAAATGATACCAACATGCAATCTACCAAGGATACCAATATGCAATCTAGAAGATTTAACAATCATAGCTCAAGCATTATGTAGAATACCAAATATTGCTCATAATAGGTTAAACTCAATATAATCTCATGGAGCTATTGTAATTCCAAAAAATGAAGCATGTTCAAGGTATAGCAATCCATATGCCAAGAAAAATCATAAATTTCAATATATAGCACACATTTAAGCATATTCATGATTTTTAGGCAAGAGCATCATCAAAGATTATACATTGCAAATCATATGAAGCATAATCAATCCTTTTCATATCAAAGTAATAACAGTATTAGCTCAAAGGATATAAAATAGAATTTTTACCTTAAAAGCTTAAGAGAGTATATGAGGCATACGTTAGGTTCAAGAAATAGAAGCTTTTCAATCTTCAATTTTCTTTCATGAGGAATTCATCTAAAAAGGGTTTAACAAGTATGTTAGCAAAATGATTTCTTCTCCTAAGTTGGTGCTACCCTTTTCTATTGTGATTTTGTGGAAATATAGCATTCATAGAACAATCACTATCACTCAATAAAAATATAGCACAAATCACTTCTTATCACAAACTAAAAAGGTGGAAAATAATTCAATGATCAAACAAGAGTTTGGAATGCTATTTTTTAGAATTTTCAAGTTATAACGCATAGCATAATATGCATAAGAAAATAGTTTTATGCTCTTTGTTTTATTAAGAAATGATGCAACAATTTTATTTAATCACATAACATTATCAAGAGACATTTTAATCAATTCAATTCACATGCTCAAGTGTGATAAAATATTTTAACTCAATATAGAACACAACATGAATGCTATAAACAAGGCATTTTCATCAATTCAATCCACATGCTCAAGTGTGATAAAATATTTTACTCAATATGGAACACAACATGAATGCTATAAACAATTAATTCAACAATTTATCACTCAAAAGCATTGCATGAGATATATGCCAATATAATCCATATTCAAAAGATATTCAATAGGATAGATACAATGTCTTTACAAACGTATGATACTTCATTTCATTTAGACATTGTTGATAGATTATCATTAATAAATTTCATAACTCAATCAAATATTCCAATGTATAACATATAAGCATGGAATTTTCATTTTGAGCATATTCTTGAGATCACAAATATACAATTTTCAAAACATAGATAGTATACATCTCAAAACATGCTATGACATCGAAATTGATTCTACAAAGATATTACTCAAAAAAGAATTAACATATTAGTATGAAGTCATATGAATGATGTGAAAAGTGTGAGAATATGTTGGTATGCTCACAAGTGAAAAATCATTTTATTTTTATTTTTCATGGCAATAGATGACAAAATGTAGGATAATCAATGTATACAAGAATCATTCATATTCTAATAGGCAATCATCAAAGATAATATAAATCTCAAATATGAGTTCAATGATGGTTTGAAACAGAATATGATTAATCCAATTTTAGTACAATTAGGTTACATGAAAGTAATGATCAGACACTACCTATTGTACACAAATCACATCTTAAAGAATATAGAACTTTAAGCTTAAAGGTGTGTTAGAAGTTGTACTTTCATTTACCTCTTTGGAACACTACAACAAAAATAGTCTTTAGAGACGAAAACTAATGACGAAAATAAATTTTGTCACGAAATACGTATCTTTTAATGATGAAAATAATATTTCGTTTCCAAATGTACCATTTTTAGAGACAAAAATCAAATTTCATCACCAATCTAAATATATAATAAAAAAATTAGGTGACGAAATTATTTTTCGTCATTATTTATATTTTTTTTGTCATCGGAGATTTTGTCGCTAATTTTTCGGAGGGTACCAAAATTTTGAGACTTTTGGTGACGAAAAAATTGGTCACCAATTATAAAATTATTAATGACGAATATATTTTTGTCACAAATAATTTTTAATATTTTAATATCATCTAGTGACAAAACTCTTTTTGTGGCCAATATTTTTATCTTTGGTGAAGAAATAATTTTGGCACCAATAAATGATTTAGTTGGTAAATATTTTAGAGGGAAATAAAAATGTATTGGCGCCTATAGAAGCAGATCAAGCAATCGGTTCTTCTTCTTCTCGCCCAGTCTGCATATGTTTAAAAATAAATAAATAAATAAATAATTAAAAAAAAACATTCATGCTTGCTTTTACACACACAGACACACATAATAATTTTTCCATCAAACCTAATTTCACACACACACACACACACACACACACCTTATACTCATTCACACACACAGTTTCTCACCGCTGCTGCTAACATTTCGTTGATTCACACACATTGCCGCTGTGCCGATCGGCTCACCGCAAATCTTTCAAACCCTATGCCTCAAATACGACGAGAAAGTCCTTCCTTCGATGGGCAACGAAGTCCTCAAGGCCGTCGTCGTTCAATTCAACGCCGATCAGCTCCTCACCGAGCATCCCAGCGTCTCTGCATTGGTTCGCGAGAGCTTGGTTCATCGTGCTAAGGATTTCAACATCGTTCTCGATGACATTGCGGTCACGCACTTGTTGTATGGGGCTGAGTTCTCCAAGGCCGTGGAGCAGAAGTAGGTGTCACATGAATATCTCTCTCTCTCTCTCTCTAAAAATACATCTGAATCGAACCTTTTCATTTGTGAATTGATCAAGTATTTTTATTCTATTTGATTCTTAATTGTTTTATATATCTATGTATAATATATGCGACTCTGTATGTACATCTAAATTTATGTCTTTTGAATTTTGGTGTTCTACTTCAAAATTAGAAAACTTATTTTATTGATTTTTATTTATTTATGCCAGTATTTTAGGAAATTTAGTCAACCTCCTCTTGTATGAATCTATAGTTATTGCTTTTGATTCACAGATAAAAGGAATTGAAGTTAAGGTTTCATAAACTCTTCGTCTGATTACCATTATTTAGATTCAAAATTATAGGTGTAAAATGGAATTGAATAATCGATGGGATTAAAAACACAGTTCAATTGTAATTGAAATTGGAAGTCTATCAGATTTTCTGGTTGGTTTTAGAACTTCCATTCTGCTAATGTATCCCTTGTGCACTTGATGCTAAATTCCTATTCTTCTAATGTATCTCATTCTGCTTATGTATATATCCTATTTTGTTTATTTTATAGGCTGCTATTGTTCTAATTGGTTTGATGCTTGGTTCAACCTAAACTTCATCTATATTCTTCCATGGTCATAGGTTGTGACACTTCATGAATTAAATTCTCTGATTTGTGGCACACATAACACAAAATTTGGTTTTATTGTAAGGGTCTTTGTTTGAGTGAGCTTTTTGAATTTTTTATTTTATTTTTGAATTTTTTTTCAAATATGGTGAAATAAATGGGGAAAAGTTTCATTAATTTTGGATGATTTTCTCTTTTGGGGGGTGGAAATAATTTTTGAAAATTCAAAATTATATTTTTTGGTGTTTTTTATTTATTTATCAAGCTACTCTGTTAATATGTTAATAAGTCCCTTGTTTGGTTATGGTATAGATGTATTTGTCCCAAGATGCAGGTTGCTGAATTTGTTCATAGCAGTGACAGATTTTCTTGTTGGAAATAAGCTCTCTGGCTAATTTTGTGCTGTTATATTTTTGGTTGTCTTTACCTTTTGGCAAACGGGTATAGTATCATTGTTGAAAAGGAAGAGATCTCAAGTGGCCCATGTTCATGAGTTCTTAAAACGGAAAAGTCGTCACTCTATGGTGTCTGTTCTGGTTATGTGTGAACAACTTCCCAATCCAATTGGATCACCTCTCCGAGGGGTATCTGACAGCAAGGTTTCTGGATTAGAGTCCAATGAATCAGAGAGAAGTTTCTCAATGGTACTTAATAACTGAGACAGTACGGGAGTTTCATGTGAAAATGGAATCTCATTGAATGCATCTGGACATAATTCTGATGCATCTCTTATTAACTACAAACAGAAGGAGAACGAAATTTCCAGCATGTCAGGGTTACCTAAGAATGATTCTGCTGAAACATTATTTGCTGTGCCGTTCGTAGAGGAGGAGAAGCAACCCAGAGGTATGCTTTATCATAAATGCAAACTAACCCAAAGTTATATACTTTGCTTCTATCTTCTGTAGTATCTATTTTGTATTATTTTAAGATGATATTCCCCAACGTTAATGAAATAATGAGTTCATCTCATCTCATAAATAGTGGTTTGAAACTATCAAGTTCTATTTTAAGTGATAATTAACATGATGACTGAACTATATTTTTGTTCTTAGGAAGCCAGTAGTACCTATTTTACCTAATCATGAAGATGAAGCATGTAATTTTAGAATGGTTTCCATTTCTATGTCAGCATTAGAGTGCTGCTACAAAAGAATGCTTGAAAATCTAACCATTCTACACAACTTATTTAATTCTTTTCTACACCAAAGCAACACAAATTTCTTTGCACTGGAGTAATTGTATTGTATGTGTTAGTAGTTTGAAACCACCAATTTCTATGTGAAGTGATAATTAACATGAGCACTGAACTATATTTTGTTCCTAGGAAGCCAGTTATACCCATTTTCATGAAGATGACTTTGGACTGCAAATTATTTGAAGAGCTAGTATTTCAAGAAGCAGTTTCCATTTCTTTGTCTGCATTAGAATGCTGCAAAGAGATGCTTGAAAACTAGTATTAGAATTAGGTGTTTATTTTTTCTTGGAATTCGGGTTTCTTATGGAAAACATTTTGTACCTGCTTGTAAACTGTTAGAAATTGGGCGCCCATGTGGCATGACCCTTTGAACCTTTTGAACCTGAACATTTTGAACCTTATCCATGTAAGTTTGAATTTGAATTCAAAACTTATTTGGATAACCATTCAGGATATCTATATCTATCATATCAATAGATATGGATAGATGGAAGGATAGATATTGGTTGTTATATCTGATTATATATTTTATATATAATATATTTAATAGATCAGATATATATATCAGATATACGTTATGTGGTTTTTATCCATAACCTTTTTTTCCCAAACTCTCTCTCTGACTCTCTCCCATTAAAACAACGATCAAGCCTCTGCACTGTGACTTGTGTGGGTGATATTTATTCTGTAATATCACTCCATTGCTAGGTTGACTGATCAGATTCAGGAAGCACGTGATTTACCCACGAGATCCTTCAATTCAGACTCTGTTCTAAAGGTATGATTCTGATATTTTATCCACTGCATTATTATGCTTTATGATTTACATTGGTATCAGAGCATGAATGGGTATTTTCGTGTTTTCTCTAATCATGTGTATGTTTTTTATATATATATGTACACATTATATACATGAATGTTTATAAAGGAGGAAAATTTCAACTCCCATTAGATTGAGAGTGTGGTACACCTCATTTTTATGTTCATTAAATGTGATTTTTGATGTCATAAATGTTTTTGTTGTGAAAAATGGATTTCGGGAGTACTGAAATCGGACCAGAAAACACCCTAGAAGGCGGCGCGTGTGCCTCACGCGCCAGATGACGCCGTCAGCGGCGGGCACGCGCTGCCACGCACTCTCACGCGTTGCCACGCGCTCTCACGCACTGCCACGCGCCTACACGCGCGTCAGCTGCGCTGTCCACTCGCGCGCCGTCCGCGCCACGCACGCGCGTTGTGCGTTGAGCTGCTCGCTGGGCCATTCTCTGAGCCGCTCGCTGAGCCGGCTTCTGAGCCGCCTGCTGGGCCTCGCGCTGAGCCGCAGATGAGCCGCGCGGTGAGCTGCGCTGTTTTTCTCCGCCGGCTTGGCTGCTGAAGTTAAGGCTCTGTTTGTTTTGTTTTTAATTCTGAATCGCGTTAAATGGTCATAATTAATTTGTTATAGCTTTGTTTTAAGCGTGGTTAGGACCATTAGACTCAGAATTAAATTTTCTATATTCTGTAAAAGTTTCAAAATTTTATGAAAATAAAAAATGTTTTTCCTGAAATAATAATTCATTATTTCTGGTTTAAAATGCATCTGGTGTTGCATGATTAAGTTTCTGGGGCTGAATTTTTTTATAGTAGACTACTGTTGTAGTTTACTATTTACTGGTATAGTTATAGCATTTTACCAGATTCTGGAATATTTATTTCTAATTTTATGTGTGTTTATTAGTTATTTAAAATTTCAGAAAATTTCAGAAAATTCCAGAAGTGATATAGTTTCTGTTATGGCATAATTTGAATATTAAATACAGCATATTGTTATTTTTTGCCTAGAGTTTCTAATATGTTGTAATGAGAATAGCATGATTAATTGTTATTTGTTTAAATTCCATTATTAATTGTGACATAGCATGAGTTGGTTGTGAATCTACATTATCATGCTATTGTGTGGAATTAGAATTTTTTATCATGCTTTTAGACATGCTATAGTAAGTGGAAGGTTATTTGGTTGAGAGAAATCTTTGTAGATTAACTCCCGAAAATCAATAATTTGGACATAAGTTAAATTAAATTTTGGATAATTGTCACTTGTGGCGCAAGAGATGATTACGAGCATAGCGGATTTTCGATCTTGCGACTTGTGTAATATTGTTACAATGTAATCCCATTCTTTAGATGAGCAAAAGTCTTGGAGACTTTAGGTCAAGCCTTAATTGAGCCAAAGTAAGGAAACATGACTCAAAGTCGCCGTGATTTTGTTGCCTTGTTTGGCATAATAAAAACTAATGTGTCCGCTATGGTTAGCGGCACGCTACGTAGTTTTGGTTGGCGAGTTTTGGAGTTATGAAATTAGTAAGCCCTCAATAGATCTGTATATGATCTTGACTATTGAGTTATGCGGATTAACTTTGTAATTTTGACTTGTAAATAATGTTACATCATTGGATGAAGTAACATTCAAGAGTCACGTCATCCAAGAAATGCGAGCTTATATAAATTAGTCATTAAGTATAAGATGAGTAGCCAGTATGAGCAGTGTTTTGCTCTCTACCCAATTATTGGGAGTGGATGGAGCAAAATTTCATGCACTATAATAGTGTGCGTTGAAATATCACGTGAAGTTAAAAGATTAGCGCTTAGAAGCTACAAAATCTATTAACACTATGTGAAAAGATTAGCGCTTAGAAGCTGCAAAATCTATTAACACTAAATGAAAAGATTAGCGCTTAGTGGCTGCAAAATCTATTAGCATTGCCAACTTGTCTAAGTCTAGACACTTACTGTTTCCACACTTGAGTGTGAGACATGAGGAGGGGCTTCTTTGTATGATTCCTTAGCTAGGCTAACGTTCTTGAATAACGTTTACCACTAAGCGCAAACGTTGCAGCATAATAATGAAAAGGTCAAGGCCGACAAGGTTGTTATGACTCTAAGAATTTGACGCATGGCTCGTGACAGCATTGTGTTGAATTAGACTCTTTAGCCTAATTCACGCTTAAGTTACTTCAGGAGCTGTCGTAGTTGATAGCTTATTCTCTCCTTCTTGTGGATAGTAGAATTAATTGCAAGTAACTATGAAGCGAGAAATAGATATGGCAAGAGGAGTATCGTCATCTTTCAACTAGATGCAGTAAAGTGTATGGAGAATAAAATTGACTTGAAGGTGCAGGGGATTAGCACTTACTAGTTAAATTTGCGATTTAGGCGCACTTGATATCTCCATGACATCCTTTTATGATCTAGTGAATATGAATTAGTCGTGAGTCATTACCTAGTTGGGCCTAAACCTTTAAAACTTGTCTTCGAGAACTCACACATTAAGATGATTGGAATTAGTTTATGACATTGGTCATGAACCAGCGGCTTATTGTACTTAATCACATTAATGAGATGATGACACGATGGTTTGAGTAGGCCTTCTCGGGCCCACTCGCTTGTGACATCCTGCTCTCATGTGAATGTGTAACTTTGTTCGCAATAGGTGTGCACAAGTAAGTAAGAAAGCCGTAGAAGGTCATTTGTTGTGGCGCATTTAGTCCACTATGATATTTGTGACTAGATATGTGTAAGGGTATGATAGCTAAGCCTCAATCTCGACACATTTATAGATCACGATACGCATCTGAGTCAAGACTATTTGATCTCCCATAAGTCAAAAGCTTTGAGATGATTTTTGACATTGCACATATGAGGTCGAGATCAATTAGATAAGAGCTTTTGTGCTTTTAGTTTTGACCAAGGTGGCGAGTATCTATTTGAGTTATTTTTTAGAAAGCTCTGTGAAGAGAAATGGATGCTTGGAAAATTGATTATTCTTAATACTCAACAACACGATGATGTAGTAGAGATAAGGAATTAAGTATTGTTAATGTTAGGTGGATGATGGCGCAAAATGTTTCCCAATTGGGAATTGCACTTTAGTTTGTTGCCTATATCCCTAACTAAGTGCCCTCCATATCAGATTTTACACTCCATTTGAGTAATGGGTTAGCAGAGAGCTATCTATGGGCGATCTGTAACCGTTAAGCAGCTTATCTTTATTTTACTTCTCATAAGATTGCGAAGTTAAGACCCAGGGTTCTATTGTGCATTATTGTATGCTGTCTTATAAACACATAGGGTTATGTGGCGCATTATTGTATGCTGTCATGTAAACCCTCCGGGTCATGTGCATATAGGTAAGCAGCTTTGTGGTAGTGTAACTAAGTCACATAAAGTTTTCTTAGTATAGGTGACGTGAATAGAGTTTTGGAACTCTATAAGATAGAGAATTCTAAGCATAGCGCTTTTATGTAGCCTAGTTGAGAATGGAAAGAAATCTCCAATATCCCAGGGATAGTGGGAGCGATGTGCCTACTAATGGATTACTCCATTAGAGAAGAATACTTTACATTCTTAGTTGCGTGGTAGCAAATGTGAAAATTTTCCACGTCATCACTGGGTGATTGAGAAGGAAACATTCGTGATTGCTCCGCAAGATGATAAAGAGGATAATGCCAAAGGCTCTAGTCTCCTGTTTTTAGAAAGTGGATTAATGTTGCACGGTTTAAGACAAAGTCTTTGAGGATTAACCATTTCTATAATTTGGTTGACTTTCCATTATGATGTGAAACTGTTCTAAAGTTATGCGTAATTTGGATAGTCATTGTTGAGGCATAAGGCTCGCTAGATACCGAAAAGTTGCACCATTGAGGAAAGTGTAGACCATGAGAAGACTTCCTCCTGGGGAGTGAGGTTATTGTGACTTAGGCTATGATTAACGTAAGTTCGGAACATTGATTTGTGGACATTGTGACCCAACTTTCTCGTTAGAGAATTGGATAAGTAGATCCGTAGGGATTTACCTTCTGCTTTTATGGTGAAAAATTAGGGGCGCAAAAAGGTTGCTAGTTCCAATAAATCTTTTACAACCTAAAACAGTTATCCAAATAGTGGTTCTTAGATTTCGTCAAGCCATGATAGGCAAACGATGATCGATGAAGACCACTGAGGCATAATCAATGGTCCAAAAGAAGTTTTTCCTTACTTAGTCATTATGAGCCAGGAATTTATAGAGTTGTCGCCACCTAGGGTGGGCAGTCCTCTATTTTAGATATGATGGACATGGGTGATGTAATTTATATGCTCGGATGTACGATCCTTAGGGATTGTTTTGGGAGAATTCCTGTTTTGTCTTCGATGACTTACATAAGGAATATCCTAGAACGATTCTAGATGCAAAATTGCAAACCCATTGACTTACCTATCAGTAAAAGCCAGAGCTTTAGCTATTGAGTGAATCCTTGGATTGTCTTTGAGAGAAACAGATGACTTATATTCCTTGATCTTTGCTTTGTTGTGGGACCTAAAATACGCTTTGTGGGCGTATTCGGCATGATAAGTGTTATCTTTGGTAAATAGTCAACTGAGTTGTTTAGACATTGACCTTGCTCATTAGACTGTGGATAGAATGCTTTACTAGTAGTATATTAATTTGCTCCTTGTAAGATTCAATGCGCTAGTTGGGCGCATATGCGCTAGTTGGGCGCATCAAGAATGAACACAAATTGGTCACCAAAATATCTTTAGAGAGGTTATTGCGTAAGAGGTAGTGATCTTAAATCACTTCATGTGAGGCGCACATGGTGGATTCTGTTGTATATACCTATCGCAAGAGGTGCTGATAAGGCTTATGTTTGGAATCTAGAATTGTGATCTTGAATCACTTCATGTGAGGTGCACATGGTGGATTCCATTGTATATACTTATCGCAAGAGGTGCTGATAAGGCTTATGTTTGGAATCTAGAATTGCACAAGCTGTGGTCATTTTTTTTAAATCGATCACTTATTTTGAGATGATGGGATGTTGACACTATTATGGTTTGTGTCATAATGATTAGCAAATGATGATGTCAGCAAGCAAGATTGGCTCACTCACACGAGCAATCGCCCTTGGCGCTTGGGAGCGAGCAAGGATAAGACTAGTGGTTTATTTTTTACTTGGAGCCAAGAGAGGCTTAAATAATCCACTATGCATGTCGCCTTGGTTACAACCAAGATGAGGTCGTGTTAAGGACCAAACATGGATGTTAGTACCCATTTTCCATGTTGTGCCTATTATGATTAGCCAGATGCGAGATCTCATTTGGCGCCTGGAAGGCGAGCAAATAGAGAATTCGGGTTAGGCGTTAGAAAGCGACTAGACTAATATATGTACGGTGTATCGAGTATGACGTCACTCTTTATGGAAGAGTTATTCCACCGTAGCATGTATTCATACTATATGTGCTTGGCGACCGAGTAATGAGGTGAGAGAATGGATCCCTGTTTCCTCACCGTGTGAGTCTTACGTGTCATTATTGATATGACTTTCATTTATGTACCCTTTTGTGACTTTTGACTATGTCATAAGGTAAGGGGTTGATGTTCTGCTACTTTGGTATGTTGCCTGCGGTCATGTATGATTCGGCCTTAAGGGACATCACTGGGAAAGCGGTCAATCCTAAACTAAATGGCATAAGGGCAAAGGGAAGATCATCTAGTATTACACCACTGTTGTATATTCACTGCCAGCAACTCACATTGCTCTGTATGAGAGGCGAATTGAGTGTGAATATATTACAAGAATTGAGATGGTCAAACATGCTCTTTTTGAGGGATTAGAGATGTTTTTTGGACCGGTGTAATTAGATGGGTCTAGGGTATATGAGACACTATTTTTGTTCTTTTTGGGTTGATGTCTCTATGCTGGCTCATTTTGAGTTTCTAGTATAGAGCTCCCACATGCAGGTGTTCTCAGCAGTCGCATGGTGCATTGGCTAGTATGAGATTGTTCTTTTTTGGAAAGATTGAGATAGAGATGTGGCAGTGTCATGCCAACTCATATATGAGTGGGAGATGTTAGAAATTGGGCGCCCATGTGGCATGACCCTTTGAACCTTTTGAACCTGAACCTTTTGAACCTTATCCATGTAGGTTTGAATTTGAATTCAAAACTTATTTGGATAACCATTCAAGATATCTATATCTATCATATCAATAGATATGGATAAATGGAAAGATAGATATTGATTGATTATATATTTTATATATAATATATTTAATAGATCAGATACATATATCAGATATACGTTATGTGGTTTTTACCCATAACCCTTTTTTCCCAAACTCTCTCTCTGACTCTCTCCCATTAAAACAACGATCAAGCCTCTACACTGTGACTTGTGTGGGTGATATTCATTCTGTAATATCACTCCATTGCTGGGTTGACTGATCAGATTTAGGAAGCACGTGATTTACCCACAAGATCCTTTAATTCAGACTCTGTTCTAAAGGTATGATTCTGATATTTTATCCGCTGCGTTATTAGGCTTTATGATTTACATAAACCTTATCTACATATCTTATTTAATTTTTTTCTAAACTAAAGGAAGACAAATTTCTGTGCACTGGAATAATTGCAGAGTATGTGCTTTTTCCTTGGTTGCTTTAGACACAAAATAGGTTCTTTAATATGTGTAGCTTGTATATTTAGCAATGCTTTTCCTTCTTAGTAAGTGTATATTTGGCAATGTTGGGAACACGTGTATTAAAAAGAAAAAGGAAAACAGGCAATTAGAGAGAGAGAGAGAAAGAGAGAGAGAGATTTGTGTGGTTGGTGGGAGGTGAATCAGCTGAGGGATGCCTCGTGGTAAGATGCTATGCACTGAGTGATATAAAATAGAATGGGGAGAACAGGGAGAAAACTCATAAACCGCTACAGCCTAAAAATACTTGCAATATTATTGAACCAAAATACTTGCAATATTATGGGACCATTGTAACTTGTAAAAACTTATATAACTAACATGGGACTCCTGGTTGAAAACTAAGTGAAAAAATGCATTTTTCTAACACTTAGGCTTGAAAAAAGGTCATCGGGGAGCCAAAATCATGTAACAGCCACGAGAAGGCCTGAGGAACACCCTGAACACCTCGAAAGGGACCAATGTAAGTTATGGAAACTTACGGAACTAGCACGAGACTCCCGGTTTGAAAACTAAGTCAAAAAATACATTTTTTCAACAGTTAAGATTGATTAAGCTTGAAAATAGGCCATCAGGGAGCCAAAATCGTGTAACAGCCACGAGAAGGCCCAAGAAACACCTCAAACACTTCGGGAGGGGCCAATGTAAATTGTGAAAACTTACGGAACTAGCACGGGATTCCCAGTTTGAAAACTAAGTCAAAAAATGCACTTTTTCCAACACTTAGGCTTGAAAATAGGCCATTGGGGGCCAAAATCGTGTAACCGCCACTAGAAGGCCTGGGGAACACCTCAAACACCTCGGGAGGGACCAATGTAAGTTGTGGAAACTTACAAAACTAGCACAGGACTTCTGCTTTGAAAACTAGGTCAAAAAATGCACTTTTCCAGCACTTAAGCTTGAAAATAGTCCATCGGGGGCGAAAATCGTGAAACAACCACGATAAAGTCCGAGGAACACCTCAAACACCTCGAAAGGGGCCATTGTAACTTGTGTAAACTTACGAAACTAGCACGGGACTCCTCGTTTTGAAAACTAAGTTGAAAAATGTATTTTTTCAACACTTAGGCTTGAAAAGAAAATAGGCCATCGGGGGTCAAAATCATGTAACAAACACAAGAAAGCCCGGGGAACACCTCAAAGACTTTAGGACAGACCAATTTAAGTTGTGCAAACTTACGAAACTAGCACGAGATTCCCAGTTTGAAAACTAAGTCAACAAATGCACTTTTCTAACACTTAAGCTTGAAAATAGGCCATCGGGGGTCAAAATCGTTAACCAACCATGAGAAGGCCCGGGGAACACCTCAAACACCTCGGAAGCGACCATTGTAACTTGTGGAAACTTACGGAACTAGCACGGGGCTCCCAGTTTGAAAACTAAGTCTAAAAATGCATTTTTTCAACACTTAAGCTTGTAAATAGGCGATCAGGGGGCCAAAATCGTGTAACAAGCATGGGAAGACCCAGAGAACACCTCGAACACCTCGGAAGGGACCAATGTGAGTTGTGGAAACTCACAGAACTAGCACAGGACTCCCGGTTTGAAAACTAAGTCCAAAAATGTACTTTTTCACACTTAAGCTTGAAAATAGGCCATCGGAGGCGAAAATCGTGCAACAGTCACGAGACGGCCTGGGTAACACCTCAAACACCTCGGGAGGGACCAATGTGAGTTGTGAAAACTTACGGAATTAGCACGGGACTCTCGGTTCGAAAACTAAGTCCAAAAATGTACTTTTTCACACTTACGCTGAAAATAGGCCATCAAAGGCCAAAATCGTGCAACAGCCACGAGACGGCGCGGGAAACACATCAAACACCTCGGGAGGGACCAATGTGAGTTATGGAAACTTACGGAACTAGCACGGGACACCCGGTTTGAAAACTAAGTCGAAAAATGCACTTTTTCACACTTAAGCTTGAAAATAGGCCATCGGAGGCCAAAATCGTGCAACAGCCACGAGACGGCCTGGGGAACACCTCAAACACCTCGGGAGGCCAATGTGAGTTGTAGAAACTTATAGAACTAGCACGGGACTCCTGGTTTGAAAACTAAGTCGAAAAATGAACTTTTTCACACTTAAGCTTGAAAATAGGCCATCGGAGGCCAAAATTGCGCAACAGCCACGAGACAGCCTGGGGAATATGTCAAACACCTCGGGAAGGACCAATGTGAGTTGTGAAAATTTACGGAACTAGCATGGGACTCCCGGTTTGAAAACTAAGTCGAAAAATGTATTTTTTCACACTTAAACTTGATAATAGGCCATCGGAGGCCAAAATCGTGCAACAGCCACAAGACGGCCCGGGGAACATCTCAAACACCTCGGGAGGGACCAATGTGAGTTGTGAAAACTTACGGGACTAGCACGGGACTCCCAGTTTGAAAACTAAGTCAAAAAATGAACTTTTTCACACTTAAGCTTGAAAATAGGCCATCGGAGGCCAAAATCGTGCAACAGCCACGAGACTGCCTGGGGAATACGTCAAACACCTCGGAGGGGACCAATGTGAGTTGTGAAAACTTACGGAACTAGCACGGGACTCCCGGTTTGAAAACTAAGTCGAAAATTACACTTTTTCACACTTAAGCTTCAAAGTAGGCCATCGGGGGCCAAAATCGTGCAATAGCCACGAGACGGCCTGGGGAACACCTCAAACACCTCGGGAGGGACCAATGTGAGTTGTGGAAACTTACGGAACTAGCACAGGACTCCCGGTTTGAAAACTAAGTTGAAAAATTAACTTTCTTACACTTAAGCTTGAAAATAGGACATCGGAGGCCAAAATCGTGCAACAGCCACGAGACGGCCCGGGAAACAACTCAAACACCTCGGGAGGGACCAATGTGAGTTGTGAAAACTTACGGAACTAACACAAGAGTTCCGGTTTGAAAACTAAGTCCAAAAATGCACTTTTTTACGCTTAAGATTGAAAATAGGCCATCGGAGGCCAAAATCATGCAATAGCCACGAGACGGCCCGGGAAACACCTCAAACACCTCGGGAGGGACCAATGTGAGTTGTGAAAACTTACGGAACTAACACGGGACTCCCGGTTTGAAAACTGAGTCCAAAATTGCACTTTTTCACGCTTAAGCTTGAAAAAAGACCTTCAGGGGCCAAAATCGTGCAACAGCCACGGGACGGCCCAGGGAACACCTCAAACACGTCGGGAGGGACAAATGTAAGTTGTGAAAACTTATGGAACTTGCACCGAACTCCCGATTTGAAAACTAATTCAAAAAATGCATGTTAAATTGTATATTTTATGGATAAGATAATAATTGTCTAACTTGCTCTTTTTTTTTCTTTTTTGTGTTTCATTTTTTTGCAGATTCAAGATTTGATATGGACATGGTTGGTAATTTGGAGGGCAGATGGTAGCTCATTTTGTGTTTTTATTCATATTACCTTATATATATTTTGGTTGCGTTGTAAATTTTATATTTTTGTTGGTATTACGGGGCATGTTGGGTAATCCACCCTTGATATTTTATTTTTGTTGATATTAGTAGAGATGTTTTGTTGTTGGATATTAGGAGATGTGTTTGGTAATCCGCATGCGGTTGATATGATATTTTTGTGAATATTAGTAGACGTTGTTTGTGGATATTAGGAGACATGTTTATATTCCGCATGCAGTTCATATTGTATTTTTGTGGATAGTGTTGAAATTCGATTGTGATGTTTATGAAAATGAACAGATTCTTGTATTGATTTGTAATAGATATTTTATTGAACAGGTTATTGAAATGCGCAGGGAATTGTTACTGAAAAGAAAAAATTTCGGAAGAAAATAGTACCCCAATTTTCAAATTTTTTAATTTTTATTAGTGACGAAATAAAAAATGTCGCTATTAGTTTTCAACAAACATGACGAATAATTTTGTCACTAATGATATAATACCAAACAAATAATTTCGTCACATTTGCTGAATACTTCGTCGCTAAATTGAAATATTTGGTGACAAAATATTTTTTGTCATTGAAGAATTTTCTTTTCTACTCATTTTAGTGACGAATTTTTTTGTCACCTTAATCCATATCATTGGTGAGGAAATTTTCGTCACTAAAATTTATTTGGTGACGAAATATTTCGTCGCGAAAAACATTTACAATAAAATATTATTTAGTTTTAGCGACGAAATTGATGTTATAGAGGACAAAAAATTCAACATTCGGCGACGAAACATTTCGTCGCCAAAAATCAAAAATAGGCGACGAAACTGTTTTTCTTTACCAGGTACTTTCAGCGACGACGTATAGGCCACGAACGTGGTGACAAATTTTTTTTGTCACAGATCACTTTAGTGACGAAAATTTGATGTCTGGAGACAAAATCAATTTGTCACCAAAGGCCTTTTTTGTTGTAGTGGAATCTTTACCCATCTATTACCTCTTTTGTTCATCTTGGTGATTTTCATTTCATTATTCTTTTTCTTGTAGTGGCTAATTTTGCTCTTTATATTAAACACTCTTGTTGTACATTTCCTATCCAAGCTCTTGGTGTTCTTTGAGATTCCACCTACAAAATATCTTGATTTCTTTCTTGGTACCCATACTTTCTTAGGTCCATGGAGATTAGTCTCAAGAACATTTAATCTCATAAAAGGTGTAAGAGGATCAAAATCAATGCCTACTTTATCAAAAACACATCTTTTATTTCCAAGAAGTTTGTTGAGGTTTTCTTTTCGTTTTACAAAATTTTCAGGTTTTGTTTAAGTCATCAACTTTCTTTTTCAAATTGTTTTTCTCATTGGCAATAGATGTAAAGTCATTTGTCAAAGTAGCATTTTTCATTTTTAAAACATCAGCATCCTTTGAAAGAGAAGTAACTAATTTATTTAATTTACAATTCTCAGCACAAACATTTCTAAATATGTCATGTAATTCATTGAAAGCACTTTCAAATTCTATATAATTAGAAATTACCTCATCTTGAGTGGATTCTTCTTCTCCAAGAGCCATGAGACACAAGTTGTCTACTCCATCATTTTCTTCCCCAAATAGTTTCCTTTTTGCTAACATCCGTCATTGAAAGTTCATGAGCCATGAGTGAGCCTAGGAATTCTTCAATGCCCAATTTTGTTAGGTCTTTTGCTTCTTGGATAGTCGTAACCTTAGCTTCCCATTGCTTTAGCAAAGACCTAAGAATTTTTTTCACAAGCTCACCATTAGTATAAGATTTACCAAGAGATTTTAGAGCATTAATAATATTGGTATATCTATAAAATATCTCAAAAATATATTCAAATGATTCCATAGTAAAGAGTTTATAATCATAAATAAGTATGTCAATCTGAGACTCTTTTATTTGGCTCGTTCCTTCATAGGTGATTTTAAGTTTATCCCAAATCTCTTTAACAGTAATACACCCAAAAATTCTATTGTACCCACTTGCATCTAGTCCATATACAAAAATAAGCTTGGCCTTAGCATTCGCTGGTAGGAGTTTATAATTATGCTCATCAAATTCATCTTCAAGTTTAGACACACAAATATTTTCAACTACCTTTGTAGGGATTTTAGGACCTTTTGTGATAATGAGCCATAAAGCATAATTGCTGGCTTGAAGATACAAATTCATTTTTTCTTTCCAATGATTATAATTACTACCATCAAAGAGAGGTGGCCTATTCCTAGCTTGTCCTACAACAGAGTATGTACTATATATGGTTGCTATGGATCAAAACTCTAAGATTGTTAAATCTAAACAAGAGCCCCAGGCTCTGATACCAATTGTTACCCAAAAAGCAATCTAAGAAGGGGGTGAATTAGGTTTCTACAAATTAAAATTAATAATACCCCAATAAAATTAATTACTAGTACAACAAATTATTGACAAGCACAATGATGAACTTAGCAGTAAGTGATCAAGCAAAATAACAATGAAGTATAGCTAACATAAATGGTAAATCAAATAATTAACACATGAATATCAGATAGCTATAGTAGTAGTAGGAAAGTAAAGAGATTAGAGAAGATGAGACAAACAGATTTATAGTGGTTCGGCTTCAACCAAGCCTACATCCACTCCTCAAGCTTTACTTGAGATTTTTCACTATCTTCTACCTTCACAGGAGTGCTAGTAACCTCATAAACGTGGAGCAATCTCCATAGATTTTACACAGACTTCACAAGCCCAAACCCTTGCAAATCTTAGGTGATTCACAATCACTCTTAAGATTTCAAGAACACAGTGTTTGCAACACTTTTACAAAATGAAATGCTATTTTTGCTTTCAAAGAAAGTTTAAAATAAATATCTCTCCCAGATGGATATACAAAATGAAGCTCACTGATTTTGTGTAAAAAAGCTCTCAAAGGTAAATATGCTTAAGGCTAAGCTCTGTGTGTTTTCTAAAGGAAAAGGAAATACAAAAGATTTGCTCTTCAGAGAATAGAGAGATGAGATTGATGATAAAATCACATAGCTTTTCTTGGCTCAAATCTCTTGAATTTCTGATGACCTCTCACAGGTAGATGGGCTTAAGGCTATGGCTCAGTGTTTGATTTTCTAAAGGATGAGTGATTAATTCAAATGAAGAACACTTCAGGAACTCAGAGAAGATGAAATAAGTGAGTAATGAATGATACAGAAATGTTTTGCTTGTTGTCTTTATATCCCTTTCTTCAGTAGGAGTACTTCTATTTATTAAGAAGAAAAACATCGATCGTTGTCTATTGTGTGTGTTGAGAAGATTGAGTAAGATTTTGGTTAAATCTACTTTAATCCAATTTGCATTCCCTATGCATGATTAGATCTTGAAAGAGTTGAAGATGGGTCTGATTAAAGACAAGTAAATTTGAAAAAAAGAGCTGTTGCAGTACAGAGTAGTTGTCCACCCGGATGTCCAAAGCTAAGCTTTGTTCTTGTGGGACGTCCACCCGAACGTCTACCCGGATGTCCGTTGAAGTCCCAGTCGACAAGGATGACTGTTGCAGTCATCGAGCATACTGCTGGTTTGACAGCCGGAGCGAAGCTGGACTTGTAACATCCCGTATTTTGAGGTATTAATATTTAGTGAGTGGTATTGGTGGTTTATTATAATAATTTAGTAGTGAGATTTTTATATAGAAATCTAAAAATAAAATTATTTATTTGTATTTATCATATCTCTTTTATATTTATCTTATTGTTATTTATTCTCATTTAATAATGAATTTATCAATTTTTTTTCTAAATTTCCCCATCACGTGGAGAAAATAAATAATTATAAATAAAATAAAAAAACAAACCGTGGGCAACCCATAGTTTCTTGATCTACCATTTTCATTTGCATTAATTTTTTAATCTTCTCTCTCCCTTTTATTTCCTCTATAAACGAACAGAGTGAGGGGGCTCCTCACATTCTGTTCTTCTTCTTCATTCATTCTCTGCATCTACTCTCCTCTTCTCATAAATTGTGTAGAGTAGAAATATTAAGTTTAGATATGGGAGTGTTTAAAGTGAAAATGAGTATTTTATAAAATAAATAAATAAATTGAGAGTTGTAGATTTTATTAAATTATACATACTTCATGTCTTAGAAGATTGATCAATGCTATTTTTGGAGATCCATGGAGCAATTTCAGATTTATGGTGATGGAATTAATTATTTTGAGGTAAATTCGGGTTGTATACAATATGCTCTATTTAAATCTCTTTGCAAAAAAGTTCTCTATTTTTAGTTATCCTCAATTTGTAATCCACTTGATTATTGTGGTTATTAATAGATTTTGTAAAATCATTTGTTGTCGAATCGTTGATATTCTGATCATTTGGTAAAATTCTTTACAAATATTTCTGTGTTAAAATGGTGATTTATCTGACTGAATGACATGTAAATACTCCATACATGGATCGAGTGAATCTTATTAATTGTTTACACCAATATGCCCAGATAAGCGTGGAGCTTGGGTGAGGTGGGTGAATAAATGAATTTATTCACTGGTCAAGTATTGAGTAGAACTGGGTATTTGGTCCTAGATAAATTATGGTTGATTTGTTGTGTAATTTGGTAAATTGCTTGATTATCGTATCGTTGATTTAATGTCATAAATTGTTGGATTCTTGTTAATTTATTATGTATCCGATCCTTGTATTCCTGTCATATTGTATACTTCCCAAATTAATTTATTTTTTAGGTGCGGAGCAAATTTTAGCGGAGATCAAAATTAAGATTAGAAAGATTTATTAATATAGAGATTTGGGACCCACCACTGTAATTATTAAATTTGGAGATAGTTGTAATATTGTTTATTTCGAAGATAAATGTACTATAGAATATTTTGGAGAATACGGTACAATTTGGAGACAATTTGTAGTTATTATTTTTTGGAGCAAAACTTATATATTTTTTGGCTATTTTAGTGTATTTAACGACCCGAGAGTGGGGCGTTATAGGACTAAACTGGAGTGATACGAGCTGATTTTGGCCTAGCTGGTCGCCCCCCCGAATGTCTGCCCGGATGTCCACCCGGACGTCTGCCTAGTGTATTTTCAGCCTCTTTTCTTCTTCTGCTGCTGCTTATGTTGTGTTGCTGTTGTTTTTGCTGCTATTTTGCTGATGTTTTTGGGTTGATTTGCTGTCATTTTTGGGCTGATTTGCTGTTGTTTTTGTGTTGATTTTTTACTATCTTAGACTCTGTTTTGGGCTAAAATTAACACTTGTTTAAAATCATTTGAACCTCTAAAGAGATAGATTAAATTGATATGGATAAAACATAATATATTGATCAATTTAATTTATCAAGAACAAAATCAAAACATAATCAAAATAATCATCAAAACACAATATGGCTAACAAAACCCATCTCATCATAGTTACAGAGATAAATCGAGGTATAAAGTAACAACAACAATCATAAAAAAAAAAAAAAACATACAAGAAGCCAGATCTCCCTCCCCAAAAAAGTACAGTATCTGAGAGAGAGAGAGAGAGAGAGAGAGAGATTCATTTCTTTCAATTTCTATAAGCAACCAAGCACAAAATCAGTTAGCTTCTACGGCCAGTATTATGTAGATCAAAGAGATATGAAGGAGATCGGAGAGATCCAAGGAGATTAGAGAGATCAGAGAGAGATGAAGGAGATCGAGGATCTGGCTACACGACAGGCATGAGGAGTGAGATCCAAGCCATGTGAGGCAGATCGGAGATGAGCAAATTGCGACACAGAGAGAGGTAAAGGAGATCGGTGGTGAGGAACTGGTGATACAGTCATTGTCAATGTAGATTTGTGCGATTCACCCATGGAGATCGAGAGAGAAAGAGAGAGTGTAAGTGAGAGACAACAACCCTGAAATAAGTCAACAAAACAGAGAAACATATATATATATATATATGGGTAAAATAGTAATTTTACTTCAAGGACAAATGGGGACGGGGACGGGGACAGGGACGGGGCTGGGGCCGAGGCCGAGGCCGAGGCTTGGACACTTATCACCGTTTCCGACTCGAAACTGATCGGGGATTGATTTTCGAATACCATCCCTGCCCCGTCGAGGGTATTTTTCGTTAAAAATCACTCAAATCGGGGTCGGGGGAGCAGGTCCCCATCGGGTCGGTTTCAAATTGCCATCCCTAATTCTACCGTATATTTATTTATTTTTTAATTTTACCTATATTTTAAAAGGCACTGACCGAAGGGTGTTGTTGGGGTAGGGGCCCACCACGGGTCTCGTTTCGATAATCCGAACTTTTCAATGTATAGAACTCGTCAAGTACTATATGCTTGTAAAAAAATCACGTTGATCGGATATCGATAGCTATCTCATCGAATCAATTTTCTATCAACTGTTTATTTGTTCACCGTCCATTTTTTTTATTATACAAAACTGATTTGATCACGTAGCTATCGATATCCGATCAACGTGATTTTTTACAAACATATATTACTCGACAAGGTCTACACATTAAACGGTTCGGATTACCAAAACGAATCCCGTGATGGGCTTCCACGGACCCAACAGCACTATCCAATCCAATCTAAGACTAAAGGGAAGCCAGCCTATTTTAAAAATGAGATAAATGCCCCTCTATATTGTATCTCCTTGTATTCATTCATATTCTTTTTATGGGCTCAAATTCAAAGTCATATCGATAATTCGAATCGTTTATTTTATAAGTTTCGTAATAAAGGTCATTCGTATAAAAAATCAAGGGCAAATTACAAACACCCCCCTTGAGGTTTGGTGAAAATACAGATTCCCCCCTAAGGTTTGAGAAATTACAAATTGCCCCATGAGAGTCAAATTTTCATAACAAATTAGGGGAAATTATGGGGGAATCTGTATGAAAATAAAAACCTCATGGGGCAATTTGTTATGGAAATATAAACCTCAGGGGGCGGGATGTAATTTCTCAAACCTCAGGGGGGAATCTGTATTTTCACCAAACCTCGAGGGGGGTGTTTGTAATTTGCCCAAAAATTCAATTTTACTGAATATCTATAAACATAAGAACAAATCATATTTTATTTTATAAAATGAATAACAAATAGGATTATAAACTTAAACCATTCATTTTGTAAAATAAAATGTGATTTGTTTTTGTGTTTATAATTATTTGATAAATCTAATTTTTTCTTTGGATAACTTTTACTGTAAAGCCTATGAAGTAGACAGTTTGGATCATCAAAGTGAGTCCAAATTGAGACTCATAAGAGAAGTATGGATGGGTATGGATAAATGAAATATGGAGGAGAACTTACCTCTTTAAAAATACTTTCCAAAATTGTCTCCATCAAAAACTTTAAGAAAAATTGCATTTAAATAGAAATTTCATAAAATAATCTCATTTTGATGAAAAAACTTATAGATTTACTTTTTAATGTTTTAAAGTTTTCCACTAATATACAATTGTTTCTCCCAAATTTTACTGAATATTTTTCCAAAATTTTAAAACATTAGTTTTACCAATAAAAATTGTTTTCAAAATTACCCATTATTATTTTATTTATCTGTATATCTTTCTATTCATAGTGAAGTAGCCATTTTTACAATGTATGTGTGCATTATTTTATCTTTCAAAGTTCTTTTGTATTTTAGTTTAAAAAAAAATGGTTCTTTATCTATAGCTAAGGACGGTCTTCAATGATCCAAGCCTTTACCAAGCTGTTAGCAAAAATCTGGTTTGGATAAAATCAACAGGGAAGAGTGGACAGGAAAATCAAGTTTCATAAACAAACAAACTGATCAAGTAATGTGGTTAGTGTCCTATGCCTTGACAGATTCAAGGACTTCTTTGGAGGTTGTAATGTGAAGAAACAAGTGCAAATAAACTGAAATGCGATTAAACGAACACTTAAACTTGTCACTTTAATTTCAAAAAATCAAATTACAAGCTTAAAAATAATTACAATCGACAAGGCCAAACTGAGTACAAAAGTTGAATTACAGATGAACTATTCCTAAGTTAAGATAGACTACTCCTAGATAGGTTACACTACTCCTAGATTTCACATGAGTTATGAATTTGATTGAAGATCTTTGCTCATGTTCTCTTTGCTTATTTATAGACTCCATCGTCAGTTTCAATAAACTACTTAGAGCAATTTTTGTTCTCTTTATGCCACGATTGCCACGTAAAAGAAGATGGTGGTTGCCTCAACTTTTGTTGGATGTGGTGGCACCCTTTGATGCCTATAAAGTGGGCAACTAACTTGCAAGAAACATATTGCTGCCATACTGTGGGGATATATTTCTGAGTACCAACACGTGGCATGGTGACGCCGACGTGTCAGCCGAGGTTCCACGTGTCGAGGTAGTTACGCCGAGGTGATCTCATAGTTGCCGAGATTATCTCCGAAGATATCGGAATCCGAGATAAGCGGATGAAGGACAAAGAGTCCTAGATTGAGAGAAGACTTCAGTTTGGATAAAGGTAAAACTCTTGGAGAGTTTCTGTCTTGAACCCCTTGGGAGTTGCAGATTAGCAATAATCCAGAGTCCATTGGAGTTAGGCTCCTATTGGGACTAGGATTGCATTGACTATAAAAGAGAGGCACCCCCATGGGTCTAAGGTATGTTCTGAATACTCAAGCTTGTGAGTTGAATACTTGATTATCTTTAAGAAATATACTGACTTGATCGTCGGAGTGGCCCCGGGTGGAAGAACCACCGCCGGAGCCTTTTCTTTCTGTGCAGGATAACAGGGTGCCATCTGTTCTGCTTGTGTTCTACAGCTGAATTACTAAGGAGGGCAGTGTGATCGGAAAATCACTCACACAATTTGGCGCCGTCTGTGGGAATCAAAGACAAATAGATGGCCAGTAACGCACAAAACGAAAAGGTTGGGGACGACACTCCCACTGGGAGTGGCAGGCCTATCGACCTTGATGTCGAAGGAGACAACCACAACGAAGAAACCCGTGGCCAGGGGAACGAGGGAAAAAATGTCGGCCAGGAGGGCGACACTTCGAAGAAAACGGACCAGGGCAGATACTACAATGAAGACAACCTCCAGGTATGGAGAGATAGGTGCCTACGAAGGGATGAGGAAGTAGAAGAATTAGCAGACAAGTTGGCTGACCTACAGTCGGTCGTCAACTTTATGATGCAAAACAATGTCATGCAGCCACCCTTCCCACTGCATGACACACCAGTCCCAGCAGCCAATACCCAGAAGGGGGGACAGATCCCTTTAGAACCCCGGCACGCCAGGAGTAGAAGACAATCCCACCAAACCTCCAGGGAGGTCAGACAGGAAGAGCCGAGAAAAGAGAGGTCACAGAGGACGCATCATACAAAGGATCAGGGGCACAAAGAACATCGGCATATTCAAGGACAGGCGCTCTGCTTTGACACAACCCACGGAGAAAGATCAAAACGAGCCCATCACGAGGCCGAGAGTAGTATACCAAAGAGACTGAAGTCCACAGACAGCCGAGCTCCGGGGAGGAGTAAAGAAGACTTGAGAAACTACCTCAAGAGGAAGGAACAGAATGCTGAAGCCGAGGTAACCTCACCCGTCAAGCCGAGAACGCCGTTCTCGGTAGAACTGGACAAATTTGAAGCACCAAAAAGATTCAGCATGCCAAGGTTTCAAATATACGATGGTAAGTCAGACCCTAACTTCCATGTTGGACTATTTTTGAATTCAATGGCATTGTACAGTGGAAACGAGCCACTACTCTGCAAAGTGTTCCCCTCGTCCTTTGGGGAGATTGCATCAGATTGGTTCCATAAATTACCAAAGGGAAGCGTAAAGACATGGGAAGGCCTGGCCGAGGTGTTTGTGGCCAGGTTCATAACAAACAAACTCCAGCCATTAAGAGTGGACGCGCTGATGGCTTTAAAAATCAACAAAGATGAAGGCCTGAGGGCCTATGCAAAAAGGTACTACGAGGTGTTCAATCGAATCCCTGAATGCAACCAGGAGGTAGCGGTCGTATCTTTCAAGAACGGCCTGAAAGATAACTGTTCACTACGAAAATCTTTGGCAAAAACATTGCCAAAGAGCATGGAGGAGCTCATGGCAAGAATCGAGAAGTATGCGCGAGCCGAGGAGGATACATCGGCCCACAAGGAAGTCAAACAGGAGAAAGGGAACGCCTCGCCAAAGCAAGGCCGAAGTAACAACGGATTCAGCAAAACAGAGATGGAGTTAAGGACCAAACAGGCAGTAACCACTGTATTCCGAATTCCAATTCAAAAAGTCCTAGGAAAAATTCGGAACCAGCCCTATTTCAGAACACCAGCAAGGGAACCAGGAGAGTTCATGGGAAGAAATATGGACAGACATTGTGCTTACCACAATGAAAACGGACATACAACACAGGGTTGTAGAGCCCTAAAAACACACTTGGAAGATCTGGTAAGACAAGGCCACCTGAGAGACCTTATCGACGAAACCAGAACAAGAGAAGAACAGGCAAGACTGCCTCAGGCTCCAGCAACCCCACCACCACCGCAACCTCGAGCAGAAGGACCTCGGATAGTTAATGTGATCCACTCAAAGGTTAACGAGAATGAAGTCAAAGGAGAGACTCAAAGAGTAAGGCATCTGCAGCATGTCTACCAAGTCGGGGAAAAGAGACATCGGCCTGAAGAGAGCCAAGGACCGATAATAACCTTCACCGAAGACGACCTAGAGATGGTCCAGCACCCGCATAATGATGCCTTGGTAGTATCCCTTCAGGTTGGGGAGTGCCAAGTGAAACGCATCCTAATTGATCAAGGCAGCTCTTGTGACATCATGTACGTTAGATGTTACAAGGAGCTAGGCCTTCACCCAGACGACATGGAGCAATCGAATGGCCCGATGGTCGGCTTCAACGGAACGCCGACGTGGCCACTGGGCGCCACAAACTGGGAAGTACAAGCCGGTACTAAGAAGATCAGGACAGAATTCATCGTGATTGATACGCCATCCCCTTACAACATCATATTGGGAAGGCCATGGTTGCATGCAATGGGGGCAGTTCCCTCAACATTGCACCAACTACTGCACTTCCCAACAGAACATGGGATTGAAGAAGTCAGAGGAGATCAACTGCAAGCAAAAAGTTGCTCCATGGCAGCAATGAAGACCACCTGCAATATTCGAGAACCAGTAGAGGCAGAGATTGAAGATGAGGACATGGAGGTCCTAGATGATGTCGGCAAGGAGCCGGCCGAGAAGAGTGAGGAATCACTAAAGAAAATCCTCATCCAGGAAGGCGACGAAGAGCGCTTCTTTCTTCTCGGCTCAGGCTTAGCCGAAGAAGAAGAGAGAGAACTGGAAGCCTTTTTAAGAACAAACATAGAGGTGTTCGCCTGGACACCTTATGAAATGCCTGGCATTGACCCCAAGGTCACATGTCACAGACTGAACGTCGACAGGTCAGCAAAACCTATAATACAACGAGCTAGAAGACCGACGTTGATGCACGTCGAAGCTATGGAGGAAGAGGTAGACAGACTGCTGGAAGCCAAGGCCATCAGAGAAGTCAATTATCCAACATGGCTTTCAAATACAGTAGTGGTAAAGAAGAAAAATGGTAAATAGAGGGTTTGCGTAGATTTTACAAGCCTAAATAAAGCCTGCCCCAAAGACAGCTTCCCTCTGCCAAAAATTGACCAACTGGTGGATGCTACATCAGGACATGGAAGAATGAGCTTCCTGGACGCTTATAGGGGGTATCACCAGATAGCTATGTACCCCCCAGATGAGGAGAAGACAGCATTCATTACCCCAAAAGGCCTGTACTATTACAAGGTGATGCCTTTTGGACTGAAGAACGTAGGAGCAACTTACCAAAGATTGGTAACAAAAATGTTCAAACACCTGATAGGCCAGACAGTAGAAGTCTACATCGATGACATGGTCGTGAAGACCAAGGAGCCAAAAAATCATCTTGCCGACCTAGCAGAGGTATTTAAGATACTTAAAGCATATCGGCTCCGACTCAACGCATCAAAATGCGCATTTGGGGTTGGATCTGGTAAGTTCCTAGGTTACCTGGTAACAGGAAGGGGAATAGAAGCCAGCCCAGACCAGATCAAAGCAATCCTAGATCTACAGAGTCCAACATCGGCAAAACAAGTTCAAATACTCACTAGGAGGGCCGCGGCTCTAAACAGGTTCATAAGCCGAAGTTCAGACAAGTGTAAACCCTTCTTCAACCTGGTAAAAAAGACCGCAGATTTCCTATGGACCGAAGAATGTGAGGCCGCTTTGGCCGACCTAAAGAAGTACCTGACCACGGCCCCAGTTCTCTCCACACCTGAACCTGGGGAGGAGTTGTTTTTGTACTTAGCCGTGTCAGAACACGCAGTAAGTGCAGTGCTAATCCGAGAAGAACAGGGAGAGCAGAAGGCTGTCTATTACGTAAGTAAAACCTTGGCAAACACTGAAACAAGGTACATACCACTGGAGAAATTAATGCTGGCCTTGGTAATGGCCTCAAAAAAGTTGAACCACTACTTCCAGGCACACAAAATTGTAGTACTCACAGAGCACCCATTAAAATCCTTATTACAACAGGGGGACTTAACAGGAAGAATTGCAAGATGGGCAGTGGCCTTGGGCCAATATGACCTGGAATTCAGGCCCAGAACAGCAATCAAGGGCCAAGTTTTGGCCGACTTCGTGGCAGAATTCACGCCTGAATCCATCGAACCTCGGGCTCCCTTGAGCCGAAATAAACAAGATCACAGCAAACAAGGAGAATCCCAGCCAAAGGCCAAGGAACAAAGAAAGGAAAAGCTCAGACCCTGCAGCATCTACATTGGCGACTCATTCAGACTGTTTGTCGATGGAAGTTCAAACCGACAAGGAGCGGGGGCAGGAGTACTGCTGATATCACCAGATGGTGAAATAATAGAGCAATCCATCCGTTTGGGGTTCAAGGCCTCAAACAATGAAGCAGAATACGAGGCATTAATTGCAGGACTAAAACTAGCAGCAGCAGCAGAAGCAGATGAGGTAATAGTTTTTTGTGATTCACAGTTAATTGTTAACCAATCAACAGGAGAATTTGCAGCCAGAGACGAGAGGATGTCGGCATATGCAAAGGAGGTCATCAGATTGGCCGAACAATTTCAGAACTGCCGACTTCTTCAAGTAAGCCGAGATGATAACAGCCACGCCGACGCGTTGGCCAACCTGGCAAGTTCAATACAGACTGGAAAAACAAGAACAATTATGATTGACTATATGTCGGGCCCGAGCATAGAACCGCGGAGCACCAAGCAGGAAGCAATGTGCGTGGACATGGGGCCAAGCTGGATGGATGCAATTGTTGCATATCTAAAGGAAGGAAAGCTGCCAGAAGACCGCAAAGAAGCACACAAAGTCAGATTGAAGTCAGCAAGATTCATCCTGACCAAGGATGGATAGCTCTACAGAAGGTCTTTCACTGGACCCCTTTTAAGGTGCGTACACCCTTTTCAGGTTGAAGATTTTTTATATGAAATTCATGAAGGAATTTGTGGAAGCCATGCTGGGGGCAGATCACTAGCCCATAGGGCCATTACCCAAGGGTATTGGTGGCCCTACATGCAGAAAGATGCAGAAGCATACGTGAAGAAGTGCGAACAATGCCAAAGGTTTGCACCCTTGATTCATCAGCCAGCTGCTGACCTTAATCCAGTATCCAGCCCCTGGCCGTTTGCCCAATGGGGCATGGATTTGGTCGGACAACTTCCCCAAGCAACTAGGCAGAGGAAATACTTGCTGGTAGCAACGGATTACTTCACAAAGTGGATAGAAGCAGAGCCGCTTGCCAAAATCCGAGATGTAGACGTCAAGAATTTCATATGGAAAAATATTATCACCAGATTTGGCATTCCTAGAGCCATCGTGGCCGACAACGGAACACAGTTTGACAGCAAACTCATCAAAAACTTCTGTGCAAAATTCAAGATCAAGAATTACTTCTCAACACCAAGTTTCCCCCAGAGTAATGGGCAAGCAGAAGCATCCAACAAAGTAATTCTGGATGGAATAAAGAAGAGGCTCCAGGCAGCAAAAGGAAAGTGGGTAGACGAATTGCCCAACGTGCTTTGGGCATATCGGACTACGCCGAGAAGATCAACAGGGGAATCCCCCTTTGCCATGGCTTATGGCACAGAAGCAGTCATTCCACTGGAAATTGGCATCCCAGGGATCCGAACCCAGGGAGTTGAGAATGGGACTAATGATATACTCTTAGCCCGAGATCTGGATCTTTTGGAAGAACAAAGAGAGAAGGCTGCAATTCAGCTCGCAGTATACCAGCAACAGCTTGCCAGAACCTACAACAAAAAGGTCAATCCAAGAGATTTTCAAGTCGGCGACTTAGTCTTGAGGAAAGTCGTCGGCAACAAGAAGGATCCCAGGGAAGGCAAGCTTGGCCCAAACTGGGAAGGACCATACAGAATTACTTCGGTGTCAGGCAATGGAGCTTATCGGCTTGAAGACAATGAAGGCAAAGCATTACCAAGACCTTGGAACACTTGCAATTTGAAATTTTTCTATCATTAGATGTTCACTATTTTCGGCCGATGTTATCAATAAAATCTTTTCAGAATTTCTCAAACACATATGATTGACTGAGATACTTAACATTGTTTCTGGAAGACATAAAAAATGAGAACCCAAGTGGAACTCAGGTTCACATTGGGGGCAGAGAAGATACAAAGTCTACCATTTGTTGAAATTTGTAGCAATTTACAAGTTGGTCAGACCGAATACAAAGTCTACCACTTGTTGAAATTTGTAGCAATTTACAAGTTGGTCAGACCGAATACAAAGTCTACCACTTGTTGAAATTTGTAGCAATTTACAAGTTGGTCAGACCGAATACAAAGTTTACCACTTGTTGAAATTTGTAGCAATTTACAAGTTGAAGTTAAGCCGAGATGGTTCCTTAGCTTCGCTTGTTGAAATTTGTAGCAATTTACAAGTGGAAGTTAAGCCGAGATTACTATTCTCCTCGCTTGTTGAAATTTGTAGCAATTTACAAGTCGAGGTGAAACCGATGCTATTGCTTACAGACTTATAGAAATCCACGAGGTGGTTGAGCCAAAGATCATTGCTTAACACTTGTTGAAATTTGTAGCAATTTATAAGTTGAAGTTAAGCCGACATATGACCATCTGTTGAAATTTGCAGCAATTTACAGGTTGAGGTAAAGCTAAGTATATTGTTTAAACCCTTGTTGAAATTTGTAGCAATTTACAAGTAGATCATTGTTTAACACTTGTTATAACTTGAGTAAAGTTTACTGTTTATGTTAATCCTTGTTGAAATTTGTAGCAATTTACAAGTAGGTCAGACTGAGATTATTGTTTGAACACTCGTTGAAACTTGAGAAAAGGTTGCAAAGTTAACATTGAATAGTATATGTTTTATACTTGTTGAAATTGATGAAAAGATTGCAGGTCAGTATCTTGCCGAAGTAAAATTTACAGTTATTATACCCGAGGTATTTAACCGCGAGAAGATTGTACAGAGGAAGAATTATGTAAATCATGCAAAATATTCTAAGTATAAAGCCATACAGAAGGAATAAGAAGAAATTAAAGACTGAAGTATTCAGAGAAAAACGGTTGCAGATTGCATATCATTAAGGCACTATGACCTAGCAAAAGCTTACAGTGATTCACAGGAAAGGCACATCAGCCATAGAAGAAAACTTGTATTGTTCAGAAAACAAAGTACAAAAGACAAAAGGAAAAAAGCTATGCTTCTTCAGCTTCAGCAGATGGTTGGACAAGGGCCTCGGAGGACTCTGGGAGAACCACCTCGGCATCTTTCTCTACAGATTGTTGGGCTAATACTTTGGAGGATTCAGGAAGAACCACCTCGGCTTCTTTTTCTGCCACAATCTCGGCATCGATCTCTGCAAGTGTTTTACTGAGACTTCTTTCAGCCAGAAGAAGGTCAGATGATAGCTGCCCTGGCTCAACCCCCTTGGACACCTCCTCAGTCTCTTCATCTTGGGTTAAGTCCATAATTTGATCACCCTGAGATAGAGACTTGGACTCATTGGTATCCTTGGGCCTCCTTACCAAGGCTTCATCATCATTTTTGTCTTCATCCTCATCTTCAGCCTGGGATTCAGATTCAGCTTCTTCCTCAGTTTGACTTGGAGGTGGAGGAGGAGGGAAAGGAAGAGGAATGGCTTCAGCCTTGCGCCAGGGTGAGTCAGCAGGAAGATCAAACTTTTTCGCCAGGGACATCCAACCCAGGGAAAATCCCTTATTGCATGCCTGCCTGACTTGGAGCTTGTAATCTTCAGTAACGTCGGCTACACCCTGGGCATAAGCCTTTTCATCAGCTTCTTTGATATCAGCCGACTTCGTGGCCAAGGCTTCCGCGAGCTCCTTCTCGGCCTGAGCTACTTTCGCCTCAGCATCTTTCTTTTGAGCCTCGGCAACATTCTTAATGGCCTCTAAAGATTCAGCCTTTTCTTCAGCAAGTGTTTGCGCTTTAGTAGCAGCCTCGGCCTGATCTTCTAATTTCTTCATTTTTACTTAAAGACCTTTATTTATCTTTTGAAGGCCTACAAACTCCTTCTTCAAATCATTTAGTTTCTCCCTAGTCTCAAAAGATTGCATAGAGAAGGAGTGTGCATGCTGGACCGCCTAAAAGAAACACAGAAGCAAAAAGTTATTACAGAACTCTACAAGTATGGAGAGATAAAGATAAGAACAAGTCAACAAGTGAAAGACACTTACTTGAACGCAACGTTGGAGCATGAAGGCGTAATTTTCAAACTCACTCATCTCGGCGTTCTTTTCAAGATCGCTTGGGAGAAGGAGGGCTGTGCTTAGTGCAACGCCAATGTTTATGTCATCAGCGCTGTCACTAGCCAAGACTGGCTTGTTCTCCAGAGTGATTGCAGGTGTCCAAGGGACATTGGGCACTTTGGATTTTGAAGTTGTCCCAGAAGAAGACTTCGGCCTCTTTGATTTTTGTGACTCTGCTGGTTGAGTTTCAGCAGACCTTTTTGCCGAGGAGGAAGCATTCTTCATGTTCTCGGCCAGTTGAGAGATGGGTACAGCATCCTTGGCTTCAGCTTCAGTAGCCTTGGTCTTTGGCAGAGCCTTCTTTATTCATTTCGGTTTTGGTGGGGGCATCGGCTGGGTTGGAATGGCATCAACGTCATCTGGTAGGTCGGCCAAATGGTCTTGGGCGATAGGTCTCGGGCGAACCATTTCGGTAGTTTTCACAAGTCTACGTCGGCGTTTTCTTTCTGGTATTGGGACTAGGTACGGGGCTGAAGTGGATGGTTGGTCGGCTGGGTCAGAAGTTGATCCTTGGTCAGCCCGAGAAGATGATGCAGGTTGAGTTATTACAGTAGCTGAAGAGAGGCTCTTTTTCTTCTTCCTTGGAACATCGGGCAAGGTGGATTTGTAGGAGGGGATGAAATTCAGTAAGAGTGGAGCTTTTCGCTTTTGGATAGGAAGGTCCAGAAGCTTCTTTAAATCTTTGCCAAGGAAGTAAGACTGGCGAAAATTTTTGGGAGGTTTACGAACGTCTGCAAAAAGGAGAACAACATCAGAAACAAATAAAATCCCTTAAATACTTGGAGAAAAACAAACAACAGCTAAGTAATTGATGCTGGACTCTTACCCTTGCCCTCTTTAACTGTTCGGGGAAGAGGGTAGAGATGGACTTCTTCGTTTGGGCCAAACTCCCAATTTCCAGAAGCAATAAGATAATCATCACCAGCCCCTTTGTTGGAGTCTGGGAGGTCGGCTACAATTTTAAATTCGGTAGACCTCGGCTTAAGGTAATATACAAAGCCCTTTTCTTTCAGGTTAAGGGCGCACATAGTGTAACAATATTGGATGTCGGCGAGAGTAATTCTAACATTCTCCTGCCGAGCTAAGGCTATTATACCATTAAGTATTTTGTAGGAGTTGATGGGGAGTTGCATAGGGTTCCAAGTGTAGTAGTGGAGAACTTCACGGAAAAGGGGATTAAGTGGGAGCCGAAGTCCACACTCAACAAACGCTATAACAGGGAAAGGCATTGTATTATCAATAGGCATAATGGAATCGTCATCCCCAGCTAGCCTAAGGTGAACATCGGCAGGGATAGAGAACTCTTGCCTGAAGAGTTCGAGTTTGGTTGGGGAATTTACTCTATGTCTCCACATACCCATGGTTTTGGAAGTAAAGGTACTTGGCTACAGAAACAGTGTGATCTTGAAGGGTTATTGGTACCTCGGCTTAAACCTAGGTATATACTGGCAAAGGATTATTGTAGTTTTCCCTAAGAATTAGAGGTTCTATAAACAAATCCCAAACCTAAGAACTATAAAGACGAAGATCAAAGGCACGAATCTGGAGAAAATACAAAAAAGGCAGAAAACAGAAACGGAGTTTCAGATTCAAGAAATACAAAGGGTGGAAGACCAAGAACAGTGATAAAACAATGCAAGTGACATATACAAAAGCATGAAATAAAAATCATTCAGAAGGAGAATTCGTGAATCAAATGCTAAAGCAGAATAGTAAAAGCAGGGAGTTTCAGAAACAAATCAAAAACTAGAACAGAAAGACCAGTTGCTTACCAGGAAAAGTGACGCCGGAATGTGATTCGCCGAGGACAGACAACAGAAGGAAGACTATTGCAGAGTCGAAGCTCGAAGCAATGGCGGACTCAAAGGAGAAAAAGCTTTGAGAGAAAGCGAAAGCAAAGTAATCGAAATACAAAAGTGAAGAGACGGAGGAGAGAGACAACAGTTTTGTCAAAAATGTGAAACGGCGGCAAAACAGAAGCATTTAATGCGCCTGGGTTAACGCATGCGTCAGGCGGCGCATACAGGAAAAAACGTGGTTTACAAACGCGTCACAGGCACGAGCCAATAAGAATGAAACGCGTGAATAGAGCGGTTGAAAAATGATGCATGACAGCTCATAGGTATGAGAGAGTTCATTCGAATTCTTGCTCCTGAAAGAGGACATATCGGCTTAAAGAGAATGATCTCGGCTAAAGAATTTTTGTGCCGACGTACTAAAAATAACTGGACAGTGTAGGTTCCATCACCTCAGAATACCGAGATAATAAAACCTAGGGGGGCAGTTGTGGGGATATATTTCTGAGTACCAACACGTGGCATGGTGACGCCGACGTGTCAGCCGAGGTTCCACGTGTTGAGGTAGTTACGCCGAGGTGATCTCATAGTTGCCGAGATTATCTCCGAAGATATCGGAATCCGAGATAAGCGGATGAAGGACAAAGAGTCCTAGATTGAGAGAAGACTTCAGTTTGGATAAAGGTAAAACTCTTGGAGAGTTTCTGTCTTGAACCCCTTGGGAGTTGCAGAGTAGCAATAATCCAGAGTCCATTGGAGTTAGGCTCCTATTGGGACTAGGATTGCATTGACTATAAAAGAGAGGCACCCCCATGGGTCTAAGGTATGTTCTGAATACTCAAGCTTGTGAGTTGAATACTTGATTATCTTTAAGAAATATACTGACTTGATCGTCGGAGTGCCCCGGGGTGGAAGAACCACCGCCGGAGCCTTTTCTTTCTGTGCAGGATAACAGGGTGCCATCTGTTCTGCTTGTGTTCTACAGCTGAATTACTAAGGAGGGCAGTGTGATCGGAAAATCACTCACACACATACGTTCTGCGAAAAACAAATAACAACAATAATAATAATATGGCCATAATTTATTTATAAAAGATGATTCATGGTCTAAATAGACAGATAAAAATCAACAAGCCACAATCAGTAAAATTGAATTTGGCCATAATTGATAGACCACGACTAATTAAATTAGATTTAGCCTATTGTCGAATGTGTAGCAAACTTTGTTTATTGTGTTAAACACAAAATGCCAATTAACTGGCAAATTTACAAAACCACACCCAATCAGGATAAACAATAATATCGAATATTCTTAATATTTTTGACAGTCCATGGTACACATTCTACCGTCGAATGTGTAGCAAACTTTGTTTACTGTGTTGCAGACTTTGTTTATTGTGTTAAACACACTTGATACAATCTCAATTCATGTAAGACTTCCTTTCTACATTTGGTAATATGGCCACTCAAGAATAATTGCTGTTTATATTCACCATGATCTTGAAGAATAAAGCCAAAGTCAAACCATTTAGACGATATTGATCATTATCTAATTATTTTTTCCAAGGCCACTAACGTCATCTTATCATCTTGGTGTGGTATTCAATAGGCAATTGAAAATAGTGAGGGCCAATTTTTGGTCAATTACCTTTCACTAAAAAATATTCAAAGAAAGAAATATATTGTCTGAATATTGTTATTTTGTTAGCCACTCCATCAAATTCGTACTTTGGTGTGACCCGCAAATCCAAAATAAATTTTGAACAATAAAAGTCATAGTATAAATTGGCTTTAAGAACTCATATATGTCATCACTTTTAATGATATAAAAAAATGTTGAATCTATGAACAGTTAGTTGTTTATCAATTTTAGCCATATTTGGCTCAACAACTTGTTTTTCTCCCAAATGATTTTTATCGTCTTTCGTCAAAAGGGACTGTTATTCGCCATTTTTTTTTTTTTGGTCTTTTTTGTTCATAATTTTCAACCATATTTGGCTTAAAATTGTGCCCCCCACATTCATAATTTTTAGCCATCTTTAGCTTAAAATTATGCCTCCCAAGTAAATCTTTACCATCATTTTGTGATGGATTTTCATCATTTTTTACCAAAATGGACTGTGTTTCTTTTTTAGTCATTAATAGCTTGTCACTCTTTGTTATGTTTGGCAAAAAATCATACCTCTCAACTGTATTTTCACCATAATTTTGTAATGAATTTTTAACATCTTTTGAGAGAATGTACTATTTTTCTATTTTAACCACTATTGGCCTATAAAAATTCTCCAAAATCTTATTATTTTCATGAGTTGGTGTACTAACTCTTTGAGCCACATACCTCGACTTTTCATGAATAATTGCCTCCCAAGCCACATTATTTTCATACCTTAATTTTTTCTTGGCCATTAAGCCCTCTAAATTATGCTCCAAATATCGAATTTCTTCATCAATTAAGTAAATTTGGCCTTCAAGTTGATGAATTTTTCATCAAAATAATTTAAATCTCTTTGCATCAAATAATATGGAGATGATGAAAATATTTGAAATCTTTGTCAATAAAGAGAATTAATTTCTCTTCCTATGACCAAACTTTCACTACTGCGCTAATAAATTTTATCCTTATAATGGCAAATCAGATCATTTATATCATTGCTATAATATTGGCAATATTTAGACATGGAAGATGAGACATTCCATTGATAATTTATACCCATGGGAATACTGCTACTTTATTGGCAGTTTGCATCCATGGGTGTATAAGATGTAGACATGCCACTTGAAGGCATGATTCCATAACTATTAGTTTGCTTCTTCATCGCCATAACTCCAAATTAGACAAGTCCCACTGGGCGTGCCAAAATATGTTAATAAAAATTTGATTTGGGTAAAATTAACAGGGAAGAGTCAACAGGAAAATCAATTTTCACAAACAAATTAACTGATCAAGCAATCTGGTTAGTGTCTTATACCTTGACATATTCAAGGACTACTTTAGAGGTTGTAATGTGAAGAAATAAGTGCAAACAAACTGAAATTCGATTAAATAACACTTAAACTTGTCACTTAATTTTAAAAAATCAAATTACAAGCTTAAAAATGATTACAATCGACAGGGTTAAATTGAGTACAAAAGCTGAATTACATATGAACTACTCCTAAGTTAAAATAGACTACTCCTAGATAGGTTATATTACTCCTAGATTTCACATAAATTGTGAATTTGATTGAAGGTTTCTGCTCATCTTCTCTTTGCCTATTTATAGACTCCACCTTCGGTTTCAATAAACTACCTAAAGCAGTTTTTGTTCTCTTCATGCACACTGCCACGATTGCCACGTAAAAGAAGATGGTGGTTGCCTTAACTTTTGTTGGATGTGGTGCCACCCTTTGATGCCTATAAAGTGGGCAACTAACTTGCAAGAAACATATTGCTGCCACGTGTCCTGCAAAAAACAAATAACAACAACAACAACAACAATAATAATAATAATATGGTCATAATTTATTTATAAAAAGATGATTCATAGTCTAAATCGACGGATAAAAATCAATAAGTCACGATCAGTAAAATTGAATTTGGTCATAATTAACAGATCACGATTAATTAAATTAAATTTGATCTATTGACAGGCCATAATCGATAGAAAATAAAATATGGTATCAATACAAGCCGAACTGAAACTTATTCACGAACAACTCTATTCATTTGTAGTTTTACGGATGACAATACCTTCTTGAGTTGATTAGTCAACACCTTACTCATCAACTTATAAATCACATTGTATAGGCACTATTTAGGATACACTATATAAGTATATATTTTTATCTTTTTAAGTTATATCATCTCTTTATTTTTTACATATTTTTTATAGAAAATTAAAAAATATATTTATTTAATCACCCCAATCAACCCCATAAATTGATGGGTCAATACTCTGACATCTTGCAAGCGAATTGAGTAGTGCTATACAAACAAATTTTCTTTACAAACTGATGTGTCACTTAAAATATTAACAAGTTGGGCCTTATTTCATATTCTAAAGTTGCATCACTCCATGCTATATCAATTTATATAAAAAAAAATTGTAAATTTTTTTTATTTGTATAGCATTTTCCGCGCGAATTTTACCATCCGGTCCCAGTGCTTTGGTTGGGTGCATGGTGCAACCCTTGATTGACCTCTTCCGCATTAAATTCACGCGCCAAATACAAAACATAAATATAAAAGGATGAATTACACTAATAGTTCCTATAGTTTAGAACTTGTGTCACTTTGGTCTCTAACTTTTCAATTGTGACACATTTGATCTTGAATTTTGAATTTTGTTCCAAATAAGAACAATTGAAGATATCATTAGATTTTTCAAGAGTAAAATCGTCAATTTGATCAAATATAAACTAATTTGACAAAAATAAATGTCAAAAAAATATTTTTAATTTTAAAAAAATTATTTTTATCCACCAATGATAAAATTATGTAAAATTAATAAAAATTACATGATTTATATTTTAAAATTAATTTTACATGATCATCATCCAAACATTTAGTAAATATTAATTTGGTAAAAAAAAAATAAATGTTTAAAAGATTTATCAATTTTACATAATTTTATTTTTAGTAGGCAGAAATAATTTTTAAAAATTCAAAAATATTTGTTTGACATTTATTTTTGTCAAATTAGTTTATATTTTATCAAATTGACGACTTTACCCTTGAAAAATCTAATGATATCTTCAATTGTCCTTATTTGGAACAAAATTCAAAATTTAGAGTCAAATGTGTTACAATTGAAAAGTCATGTACCAAAATGACACAATCCCCAAACTATAGAGACTATTTATGTAATTTGCCCAATATAAAACATTGGATTCTCGGGGGGCCATTCGGAAACTTGGATTAAAAAGTTAAAAGTGAGTTTTTAATTTATTTTGAGTTATATTATTTTTTACATAAAATAGTAAAAAAAATTAAAAAATTAATTTTTAATCATATTCTCAAAATACCCCCTTAATATGGTCAAATCTTGATTTTATGATTCTTAATATAAAATATTAAAATATTGAATGCTTAACATAATAAAATCTTGATTTTAGGATTCTTTAAATGTGAAATCTTTATTTTGAAATCTTATTCAATGTATTTGATTTTAATTTTTTAAATTTAATTTTTTAAAAATTGAATTTTTTATTTTTTCATATTTTCTTACTTTTAGTGAAAGATTTTAAAATTTTAAGTAATTTTTTTACTTTTTTATATGTACCTTACTTAGATATATCTAAAAAATAAAATATTTATAAAAAATATTTAAAAAAATTAATAAATACATAAGAATACGAAAAATGTCCTAAATTCTAATAATTTTTTTATATATTTTTTGTATGTAGTGAATTTTCTAAAGATTTTTTTTATAAATATAATACTTTTTAAGTATATTTATATTAAGTATATCTAAAAATTAAAAAATTTAGCAAAAATAAAAAAAATAAATTTTTTTAATCTTTTTAAAAAATAAATCCTAAAAATTTAAACCAAACCGAACAAGTTGATTAATTGTTCACTCATGTTCCTCGTGGCCATTAAAAGAGCTTTGGGTGGGAGCTCGAAAAGGGGTGCACCGAATCCCCCGAAAATTCCATTTTGGGTAAAAAAAAAAAATACAAGGCAAAAAAAAAAAAAAAAAAAACAGTTTACCTAAAATAGAAATTAGGGGTATTGTGTGCACAAATATTAGGGGCACAAATCATTTCCGCCATTAAAATTATGCACAAGTCCGACAGCTATGGCCCATTTTGGGGGGGAAAAAAATATATTTTTATGAATTTTTGTTTTTAGTAAATTTTTTAAAAATTATATCAATTTTTTTTACTTTTTCAATCTCCCTTAACGGGATGAATCTAATAAGTGTATATTTTTTGAAAAAAAAATTGGAAAAGACGAAAACAAGTTGAAAATTATTGCTTATTTTGACTTTTTTTTTTGTCATTTCTAATTTTTTTTGGATTTTTTTAATAAAATTATAATTTTCTAATTCACCTTGTCGAACTGAATTTAGAAATTTAAAGTTTTTAATTTTTTTTTAAATCATTAAAAAAAGTTTTTTTTTTAAAAAAAAAGGAGCAAAAAAAAAGGCCATTCCCAAAACAACCATATGCCCACCATTCCATATTTGTAATTGTCTCATGCAAAACTTGAATTAAAATTTTATCTGAATTACCACAAGAGAGGTCATTTTTCATTAGATTTGCTTTTAACAGTTTTGGTTAAACAAATAAAACACTTTTACATTTACACTGTATTTAGATTATAAATTTAAATTAAAAATTAAAAAGAGAGATAAAATAAATAAATAAATTTAATTTATATTTTATTCACATATTTTATACTCTTTATATATATATATATATAAATTTCTATCCAAATTTATGATCCAACAACAAACTTAAATACATAATGATAATAATAATGATAATAATAATAATAATACGTGTTGCCCAATTTTTATTATTTATTTTAATTTTCTTGAGATTTTACTTATCTAAATTTGGATTCCTCGGACGCATTTAAATCATTGTACCATTATATTCACAATAAATAAATAAAAGGAGCCCCAGCAAAAAAATAAAAATAAAAATAAAAATAAAAGGACATTTGGTAATAAATATTTTAGGGTCCAACTTGTCTCCACTTGGAGATCAAGGCTGGGCCCTCTAGTTCGCTCCGTGAGCTTATTTTTTAGTTCCGTTTCAATAATTCGAATTGTTCATATTTTATGATTTGTCGAGTACATTGTTGCTGTAAAAAAAATCAAATCGATCGGATAACGGCAATTACGTATTCAAATTAGTTTTGTATAAAAAAAATAGACAGTGAAAAAATAAACGATTCATATAAAACTAATTCAAACACATAGTTGCCGTTATCCGATTGACTTGATTGTTAAAGGGATAATGTACTCGTCAAACCCTAAAATATGAACGGTTCGGATCATCGAAACGGGGCTCAAAAGTGGGCCTATGGAGCGAACTGGAGGATCCAGTCTTGATCTCAAACTGGAGACAAGCTGGACCCTAAATTCTATATCCATATACCATTTAGTCTCATAAATATTCTTATAAATCCATAAGACTTGTCTTACATTAAAATCTTACAAATGAAGCATACCTATTTGAAAACGTAATAAGATAATAACGCACATAGTAGAATGATATCTCATTATCACATTCTAAGAACAACACATTTGACAAAAGTTTAATAAATAATAGTGCACAAATGTTCCATTATTATATTTTAAGAATCATACATTTGGCAAAATTTTAATAAAATAATAGTGCACGAATATCTCATTGTTACATTTTAAGAAGAATCATACATTCGGTAAAGGTTTAATAAGATAATAACACACACATCAGAATAATATTACATTGTTACATTTTAAAAATGACAAGAATGATATATTTGACAAAAGTTTAATTAGACAATAGTACATAAATAATGCATACAGTAGAATGATATGATATTATCACATTTTAAGAATAACACATTTGACAAAAATTTAATATAAAATAGTGTGAAAATAAAGTATACCCATATTTAGAATCTCCAAAAAATATAGTGAAAAAAAATCTCATGATATACTTTTTCAAATTCAAATAGTTTTGTTGGCTACATATTTTGTATAAGCCAATTACAATTCGACGCGTGGCAAAATAAGAGCAATACGAGAAGACTATTCAAGTTTTCGATCGTGATCGTACACATGGCAGTTAGTATTGGTTCTTACAAGATCTGCGTAGCATTGGATCAGCAAAAAGATGCAAAGTGATGTGGTTTCAACGATTACTCACATTCAAATTCAAAATCAGGAGAGAAGCCTAACTGCAAGTGATGGCATAGTAGAGCTCACTATAAGGCAACATGATCAGCGATCATGGAGGAATGATTCGACGGTTAGAAGTGCAGTTCGATGGTCATCCTTGAGAAGTATAAATAGCAGAAAAGGCCCCAAAAAAAGCCCCCAGACTCAGATTCCAAAAACCCAGTTTTATTCTACTTTATTTCCTTTCCAGTTTTACATTTCCTATTCTTTACATTTCTGTACTTAAAATTCCTGCACTGCACTTCGTTCATAAGAGTAGTTTCAAGTAGATTGTTGCTGTAAACCTCTATGAGGGTAAATTGGATCATTGTAAGTTTTTCATTTTAATGAAATGCTTCAATTGTTATTCATTTGATTGTTGTTTGCTTAATTCTCCTAAATAAAGCCACCAATAAAAATCCTCTTCATTGAGGCTGAAAAAACTAAAACACAATCGTCTGATAATTGGTTGGTAATTAATTTTCTGTAAGGACTGATTGATCATTGCTAGCACGCTCACAATTACAATAATAACCTTCGAAAGCCAAAAAGCCAACATATATTTTTGGCACGCCCAGTGGGACTAATTGCAATGGCTAGACGTAGAAGATAAGGAGAAAATGAACGCTTGGAAGAAGGCGTAGAAGGAGAGGTAGAAATACATAATCTAGAGGATAATATGATAACACATCGTGTGGAGACACCAATTTTATCAGAACCTATAGTCGAACAGACCAGCACTTTGGAACAAGTACCACATGTTCATAATATTGAACGAGGCCAAGGAATTAGACCATCCACTGTTCCATCTACTCAGCCAATGAATCCATGGGGTGGCCTAGTAGATGCCATGGGACAACAATTAATGAACACAATGGAAAGATGGGCAACATCCTTTTTGGATCGAATGAATACCCATCAACCAACAAACATAAGACACATGGAGGAAATTTCAAATGTCCCTCAGCAAAGATTGGCTAGAGATAAACAGCCTATGCAAATTAATGGACATTTTAATGGTCAAACTAGTAATCAGAGCTATGAAAGACCATCACCTCAGTCTTGGTATGAACCTATTTCGAGGCCTATAGCAGGTCAAAATGCCTCAATACTTAACAGTGAAGCCATGCAAATTGGTGGATCTGGCCCAGTACAAAAAAATGGCATAAGAATGGTTCCAAATCCCATGTTCGAAGCCATACCTAGCATGAGAGGGTTCACTAATCCTTTATTCGAATTTATACCCGGGGGGTTAGAAGGTTTTCCTACATCTGGAAGAGACATAACACCTGTTCCAGCACCTTTCACAGGTCCTTTCGCAAGACAGGCTCAAAGGGGTCACCCATACCCCCAACAGCAGCCGGCACCACAGGGACAACCAGTCCCAAATATACCACCTTATGGACCAAGAGGACCCCAGGCACAAGGTTGTCCATCAAATCCTGTGTTTATTCCTCGAGTAATAGTTCAACAGGCACAAAAAGGGACCAAATTGCTAATATTGTTAGAGAGATGTGTGGACCAATGGCTCGGGGGGTTCAAACTCCTGTGTACAGGAAACCATATCCAGAATAGGTAGATAGGGTACATGAATACCTAAGAGGATTCAGGATACCAGACTTTGCCCTTTTTTATGGGAATAGAAACCAGTCAACAGTGGAGCATATTGCTAGGTTTGCTGCTCAATGTGGTGAATTTACCAATAATGATTACATGAAGTTAAGATTGTTCCCAAATTCTCTTACAGGGGCAGCCTTCGTATGGTATATTAACCTTACGCCTGGCTCCATTCAGACTTGGCAACAAATGGAAGAGGCATTTCATGCCCAATTCTTCCAAACGGAACCAGAAGTATCCATGGCAGATTTGGCAAGGTTAAGCCAAAGGCCTGATGAAAAGGCTGCTCAATTTATTGCCAGATTTAAAAGAGCATGAAACAAATGTAGGGTCATCCTACCAGAGCCAGAATTCGTGAGATTGGCTCAAAATGGCTTAGAGTTTAGGCTTCAAAAGAAGTTTGACTCAACTGAGTTTAGAGACTTAGTGGAACTAACTTATAAGGTGTCTAGGTATGAAGCATTACTAAAGAAAGAACAAGATCGAAATAATGCATCATACAAGACATATTATAAAGATCCTAATTATGAGATTGATGCAGCAGAGATTGTGGGGAAAGAACCTGTGATCTGTGAGGCATTAATTCATAAAGACACAATAATTGACCAGCAGTTTAAAAAGAAAGACCTTCATAGGAAATACTCTTTCGATTTAACAAAGGCAGATGACATTTTTGATCATTTGCTTGCGGCCAACTTCCTTAAGTTACCAAAAGGAGTCAAAATTCTATCTCCAGATGAACTTAAAGGAAAAGTGTATTGTAAATGGCATAATTCTTTGTCTCACTCGACTAAAAACTGTATTGTTTTTCGAGACAGGATCCAAGAACAAATTCAGCAAGGAAGTTTAAAATTCCCAGCTAAAGCAGAAAAGGCCATGGGGATAGACAATAATCCATTCCCATTAGTTGGAGAAAGTGCAGCCAATGTTATTGTACCAGACTTCCAGAATTTATCTTTGAAGGAATTGAAAGAGGTCAATGTGCAAATGCATGTTGCCAGCAAGACTACTGTTAAGAAAAACACTAGAAGTTCACCAGTTGTTGGAAAAGGCTCTACAGGTCAGGAAAAAGACTCTGATGAGGAAGTACTGGATGATGACTCTTTAGAGGCAGTTGTTATCCAAAGAATGTGTCCCAGGTGTAGGTTGAGCTATAAGTGGCTAAAAGGGCTTCCAATTGATGGGAAGCAATACTACAGGGATGTGCAGAGACGTCCTAAGCCAACCAGTGCTCATAACAAAAGGCCATATCCAACTGGTCCTAGGCAGCAGCCAATCATGGCTGGATCAGCAACTACTAGAATACAATCCAAGGGTAGGAGGCCTTTACATGAGTCCAGACCTCCCAACTACTACAGAATGGAAGGCAATCGTCCTGAAAGAAGGACTGAAGTAGGTTCAAGTTGTGGGAGCAAAGCTAGAAATTGGCCCTCTAGACCAGCCTCACACAAGATGGAAAGTGGCCACCTTCATGGAAGGCCTAAATTAGGCCCAAAACAAGGAGTCAGGGCTAAGCAATGGCATTCACAGACAGCTTCGAAACTAGCTTCGAAGGAAGAAAGAGACAGCTCAATGACTGAGTTGGTGGGTTCATGGGTACTTGGAGTCCCAGATTGGTTTGTTATGCAGAACAAACCTGGGGAGATATCTGCCCAAAGAAATGCTGTTGGAGATCAGGGTAGGATGGTTAAACCTCCTCTGGTGGCCCCAAATAATTGGGTGTTACTAAAGCATCCAAAAACAAAGGAACCAAACATGGTCCTAGTAATTTCTAGATCACAAAAGAGGAAGTTCCAGCGTCGGTACACTCAGTACTAGAAAGACCTGAAAGAAAGTGGAGAAAACTCTTCATTGGTCCAGACAGAGGGGCAGACAGAAGGAAAGAAAAATCCAAAGTTAGACCATAGTCTAAAATCAACTCTACAAGTCAAAATGGGTTGCAACAGAGAACAGTTGGCCAAAGTTCACTCTGAACTAAAAGTCAAAGAGAGATCTAGTTTAGCAGGATTGGAGAAGGCTTTGATGGAGAGTGATAACGAGACAGAGGGAGAAGTTGGCCTAGGCCAAAAGAAAGAAATGGTTGAGGAAGAAATGTTCGAAGCCTTCATGGCTGAACAGACATTTTTGGTTGAAAAGCCAGCAGAAGCAGACCATTCGAAGGAGTTTGTTAGTAATGAAGTGCCAGAATGCAGCATGGAAGATGCTTCTGAAGCAGTTGAACAAGGTGGCCGAGAGGAGAAACTGGTACAACCAGCCATCCAATTTGGCTCGTTTCCTCCAGTATCAGTGAATATGGTACATATACTACCACATGAATTCCAAGCAAGAGATGAGAACCAAGAGGGTCAAGAAATTGACCCAATTCCAGTCTCTAGTGAAGACTCACAAGTGAGTACGGTTCAAGATGAATCTGAAATGGCTACCCCAATGGAAACTGAATACGAGAGTGAAGAAGATGTGAGTATTAACCTCTCATATCCTTTTGAGTATCCCACGACATCTATGACACAGCATGTCAAGCCTTTGTATATCAAGGCCTTCTTCGATGGGATACAATTGAACTGAGTTTTGGTGGATAATGGGGCAGTAGTGAACCTGCTTCCAAAATTTTCCTTGAGAAAACTAGGAAAAAGGAACCCCGGGTTAATCCCAACCAGCACAACCATTGCTGGCTTTGCTGGAGACAAACAGATGGCTCAGGGAATTTTTCCCATCAACCTGAGTGTGGGAACCAGGGACTGCATGACAACATTCTTCGTTATCAACAGCAATGCTAAGTACAATGCTTTACTTGGTAGAGATTGGATTCACACTAACAAGTGTGTGCCTTCCTCTCTGCATCAAAAGATAATGATGGCCTTGGGCAATGGAGAGACAGAGGAAATCGATGCAAATCCTCAACCCTTCATAGCTTATGCAGACTTCGCAGTGGCCAAATTGTATATTGAAGGAGTGACACCACTCAGTATACTGAGAAAACTTGATGGATCAGCTGAAGTGACGGCTGATGAGGAATTGGCGCACCTGAAGCACTTAGTCCAGGAAAGTGCTGATAAAGAGTTTGTCGTTAAGGATGACAATGATGCCTGGTTATAGGCCAAGAGATGAAACCCAGGAGGCCAAATCTCTGGCTTTAATCAAGTTTTCAGCATTGGACATACAGTCAATAGTCCCGAAAATGCAAGAACAAGAGAGAGAAGCCATAATAATTGGTTGGAAGAAGGAGCAGCAACAGGTCAGATGCTTGGCCTTGGATAAATACTGTGCTTTTGATATTGAAATAAAAATCCAAGAGACACATGAGGAGGATACCTTGTGGAATGACTTTGTCTATGAAAAGGAGAGTAAGGATGTCGAACCAAAGAAATTGGGAGCAGAACAAAGCAAGGAGATTGCTTCGAAGTCAGAAGGAATCAAAGAAGGAGCATCAGTAAGTTCTCAGATACAAGACGCCTTGGAAGAAGTGAATCTAGGGGAAGGTTCTACACAACAGCTCACCTATATAAGTGCTTGATTGAATGCTCTTGACAGGGACCAGTTGTTAGTTATTTTGAAGAAATATAAAGATTGTTTTGCATGGTCCTATAATGAACTACCAGGATTGGATAGGTCATTAGTAGAACATAGGCTCCCTATGAGGTCTAATTTCAAGCCATACAAGCAAAAACCAAGAAGAATGAGTCCAGAAGTGATTCAGAAAGTTAAGAAGGAAATTCTTAGATTCCTCAAGGCAGGCTTTATTAGGACAACCAGGTTCGTTGAGTGGCCATCCAATATTGTGCCTGTAGTTAAGAAGAATGGTAAAATGAGGGTATGCATCGATTTCAGAAACTTGAATCTAGCAACTCCAAAAGATGAGTATCCTATGCCTATAGTGGATTTGTTGGTAGACAGTTCAGCAGGGCATCAAGTTTTATCAATGATGGATGGACATTCTGGTTATAACCAAATCTATATTGCAGAGGATGATATCCACAAGACAGCATTCAGATATCCTGGGAATATTGGCACCTTCGAATGGGTCAAAATGCCATTTGGCCTGAAGAATACTGGAGCTACATATTAGAGGGCTATAAACACTATCTTTCATGACCTCATTGGAGGGTATTTAGAGTGTTATATTGATGATATTGTAGTGAAATCTCAATCCATGAAGGAACATTTGTTTCACCTAGAAGCAGCCTTCGAAGATTCATTTCTAATACTACAAGGAAAACTAAAGTATTTTCTTCCTTGTTAGGGCTAAAAGATGAATAGGAGTTTGTGTGGACAGCAGAGCATCGAACTGCTTTCGAAGGAATCAAAGCCTACTTGGCCAACCCTCCAGTGCTGATGTCACCAAAGGATGATAAGCCCTTGAAATTGTATATAGCTACAGCAGAGGATTCATTGGGAGTTTTCTTAGCCCAAAACGATGAAGAAGGCAAGGAGCAAGTTGTTTATTACCTTAATAGGTTTCTAAATTCTTGTGAATGTAAATACTCAGCTGTAAAAAAGCTGTGCCTTGCATTGTATTTTGCTGCAATGAAATTAATATACTATCTTTTGCCTACAACTGTCTTGGTAATTGCAACCACAGATTGGATTAAATATATGTTATCTAGACCCATGTTGAGGGGAAGAATTGGCAAATGCATACTAGCTTTATCAGAATTTCATCTAGAATATGTCTCCCAAAAAGCAGTAAAATGACAAGTTTTAGCTAATTTTTTGGCAGACCATCCATGTCAAACGGAAAACCAAGAGATAATGGAACTTGGTATGGCTAGTATTAAACCATGGCAAATATGGTTCGATGGATCAAAAGCCAATGGTCTAATTGGAATTGGTATAGTAATTAAGTCACCACAAGGAGTAGAAACCACGCATGGTTTCAGAGTGGATGAAATTAGTTGTTCCAATAATCAAGCTGAATATGAAGCCTTAATAATGGGACTGGAAATACTTATTGGATTACAAGCTCATGCAGTTGACATATTTGGAGATTCTCAATTGGTAGTTAACCAGGTGAAAGGGATTTTCAAATGTCAAAGTATAAGCATGTTGCCATACTATGTTGTTGCATTACATCTGCTTTCTCAATTTCAAATAGCAAATGTAACTCATGTCCCAAGATTCTTGAATAATAAAGCTAATGATGTGGCTCAGAAAGTTTCGAATTTCAAGAGAAGAGATAATACGCGAAGGGACATAAGCCAAACAACATATCAGAAATTAATATCACCCTTAAATAAAAGGAATGTGGTCCTGGAAGTCAATCATAATGACTTACAAGAACAAGATTGGAGGCATCCAATAATGCAGTATCTGGCTGGCCCATCTTCGAAGGCCAGCAGAAAAATTAAATTCCAGTCTATGCAATACATAATGTATGGTAATGCTCTCTACAAAAGAATGGGAGATGGGTTATTGTTAGAATGTTTAGGCCCAAAGGAAGCATTGGCAGCTATGGCTGAGGTTCATGAAGGCATCTGTGGTGCTCATCAGCCCGGTATGAAGATGAGATGGCTGCTTCGAAGGCATTCCTACTATTGGCCAACTATTCTTAAAAACTGTATAGAATATGTAAGAGGTTGCCAGGCATGCCAAAAGCATGGTATAATAAGGCACGTACCCATAACTGACCTGCATGCAGTAGTGAAGCCTTTGCCATTTAGAGGATGGGCCATGGATATGATGGGGAAAATATACCCACCCTCTTCAAAGCATCATTGTTTCATCTTAGTGGCCACTGATTACTTCACTAAGTGGGTCGAAGCTAAACCATACAAAGCTGTGGACCAGACTGAAGTCATTGGATTCAGTAAGGATTTAATCCATAGATTTGGTATCCTACAGACTATAACTGTTGATAATAGGACTGTATTTGATGGGAAAATGGTAAAGTCTTTTGTGGCAGAGTTTGGAATTAGCCTTGTTAATTCCACCCCCTATTATGCATAAGCCAATGGTCAAGCTGAATCATCCAATAAATCTTTGAAAAAAGGGATACAGAAAGTTGTGGAAGACAATCCTAGGGATTGGCATAACTTATTGTTTAATGTATTGTGGGCTTATAGGACTTCTCCAAGGTCAAGCACAGGAATCACTCCTTATGCTTTAGTATATGGGCATGATCCAGTGCTACCTGTGGAAATTAATGTTAAGTCCTTGAGGGTGAGAAGCCAAGACCAGTTAAATCTTGAGCAATACCATCAGAGTATGTGCTTGGAGTTAGAAAGTATAGATGAAGCTAGAATTCTGGCATTAAATGACATTCTTTTCCAAAAGAAGAAAGCAGCCAAAAATTATAATAAGAAAGTCAAACACATTAGCTTTGATGAAGGCGATTTGGTATGGAAGACAATACTCCCAATACAGATTAAAAGCCATAAGTTTGGCAAATGGTCACCTAACTGGGAAGGACCATATCAAGTTCATAAAGTCCTGCCTTTTGGAGCATACCATTTGAGAAATTTGAATGGGTATGTACATCCCAAAAAGATTAATGGCAGATATTTGAAGCCTTATTATCCAACCATGTGGGAAACACAAGGAATAGAGTAAGTGCTAAATAAAAGAACATGAGAACACTTCAATGATAAATAAGAATTTATTTCATAAAGAGTCAAATACATGTAGCCATAGATTGGCCCAAAAGTCAGTACAGTGTTTGAATTGTTCTTTTACAATAGATGCTCTATTCTTGAGGGATGGAAACAATTGAATGGTTGTAGTCATCTCTTGCTTTCGATCAGCTAGCTCTTGATTAGTGATGTGCAGCTTGGTAGTAGTCCGATCCAAAGCTTGGTTGACTACTGATAATTCTTCCTCAAGTTGAGCCTTCTTTTCCAACAGTTGAGCTCAAAATTGGGAGACAGAGGAATGTTGTTCCTTCAATTTTGACACCTCAGTATGTACTTTGGAAACAAAGCTCTAATCCTTCACCAATTTCTCCTCTGCAGCCTTGGCAGCATGGCAAATGTTGATGTAAAAATCAATAGTGGCTACTGCCTAAGATAAATAACTTGAGATAGCCATGCCGGATTACTCAATGACCTTGCAACACTGGAGGAAGCCATCTTTAATTATAGGCCTTTGTAAGGCTTCGAAAGGAATCCTCGAAAAAGATGCCAGCAGCTCCAGACAGCTGTCTAAGTCTATCAAAGGCAAGGAAGTCTTACCACTGGAGGAAGAGCTCTCAAAAATTTCTAGCAGAGAATCAGCTAGAACTAATGGCTTAGTCTCATTGCTAGTTAGTGGAGAGGTGGAAGGTATGTCAAAAAGACTAGCTAGTCTAGCCTAAAAAATGTCCACCTCATCCATTGACATAGAAGGTGCAGAAAGAGCTCTGGTAGAAGGAAGAAATGACTGCATAGGAATCGGAGAAGAAGATAGAGTATCCTTAGCAATCTCTATGGTTTTTGCTACCAGTTGGTCAAGAGAAGAAGGACTGGAGCTAGGTAAAGAAAATGGATGATGGATTGGAGAGCTACCAGTACCCTCAATGTGAGAGTCAGCTACCATCAAAGATGAAGTGGCAGTTGGAATTTCCTTAGGAAGAGGAGGAGAAACAGTGCTCGAGGGAAAATCAAAATGAGAAAAATCAAAAGACAAATAAGGGAGGTATGGAGTTAAGCCAAAGGGAAAAGGAGCAGGAATACTTGGCCTCAAGAAGGGTATGGAGAATATAGGGCCAGGAAGTGGGAGAATTATTTGAATGGGCTCCACATCTTGAGTTTGTTCAACTTCGACTGAAACTGATGGAGTCCTTATTGGAAGAATAGGCAAAGTAGTTGTGGCTACAAAAGAAGAAATACAAAACAATGTCAAGCCTCAGCATTGAGAATTTGAGAAAGATGAATAAAAGTACAAAGGAGCTTACTGGTTTCAGAAGTAATGGCTATGATTGGGAAGCTGCGAAGAGTATAGTGTCCAGCAGCTTGCTGTTTCCTTGCAACCTCTTTCTGGAGTGCATCAGCGACGGCAGCTTCATCCCTGAGCATTTGCTGTTGCTTCCTCTTCTCAGCCCTTTGGAATACAATAAGCTCTTTGGAATGCTCTGCTTGCACTGCTTTAGCAGATGCTTTATGGATAGGATCTCCAGTGAAATCAGCAAAAGAGACAGTCATCTTTTTTCTTCTTTTTAAGGGTGTCTCTTGCTCTTGATCTGCCTCTTCTTCTTCTGCTGCCTGAACCCCAGGTGCTTCCTTTTCAGGATCAAGTAAAAGCTTCCTTTTCTTTTGTTGTTGTTTGCTCCTGAGAAGATTTAAAGCTTGGATCTTTTGGGAAGAATCTCCTTGTGAGACACCCGCACCACTTTCAAAAAGAAGAATTAAAGGTAAGGCTAAAAGCATTATAAAGAAGAAGAAGAGAGAAGAAACAAGAGTATATACATTTCTTCAAAGTAGCTCGAGTAACTCTAGGAGGAGTTGAGGCAGTAGGAATAGACTGTGTGGTGGCAGGCACAGGAACTGAAGTGGTAGGAGCAGTGGAATAGGTGACAACTCCAGCTCCTTTGGGCTTGGCTTGGGGCACATCAAGCACCATTAATAGGTCTTGAGGAGGAATGACCAAGTATACCTCTATATTAGTCACCCACCAGTTTTGGTACCTTTTCAATAGGGCACCTTGAGAAATGAAAGGGATATACTCAAACTCAATCAAGTCCTGTATAAATTTAGAAGTTGTTTCTTCTAGCCTGGGTCTTCGAACCTTTAAATCCCTGCTGGTAAGACTTAAATTGGTCTGGCTGCAGAGAGGTATTGGGACCCCTTGTGAGAAGCCAAATTGCCTAGCAAATTGAGCAGGACAATAGAGCTCAACAATGCACTTGTAAGCTCTGGGGTTTATAGTCCCAATGAATAACTCTCTGGGGATCAGAATAGAGGCCCATATGTTCTTGTGATGAGGTGAAGAACAGAACCTATCACTTAGAAAGTTTTTCAACCAAGATGGGCCAATGGTAGTAGGTTCGAAGAGACGAAAGTTGTAAGAAGGAAGGGAAGCTGGAAGTTGGTGGAAGAAAGAGAAGTAGAAAGCAAAGGTGGAAGGATAGAATGAAGCGTTGGCTAGCCTCATGCCATGAGTAGTAGGGTTTGGCTCAAAAAATTTTAAGGCATTTAGATTGTAGCTCAGTAAAATAAGCAAAAAGCCAAAGCTGAAGTATCCAAAATGGACCCCCTTGATTGGCATCCAAGGGTTTCTCACAAAAAAGAGAACATGGTCTATATACGTGACCTAGAACGTATGGAGCTAAGGCCACCTTTTTCTGTAAAACAAGGGCTTTGGCAAGAGGGGCGAATTCAGGCATAATTCTTTGACAAGAGGTGCAGAAAAGGAATTTGCAAAGCCAATATAGTATGAAAGAAAAGAATTCCCTATCAGTCACAGGGCCCTCCCTTTTATTCTCAGCCTTGGCAAAGTCACTATAGGATGAGTTAAGAGAGGAGAGGGAAAAAAAGGTTGGTAGGTCAGGATAATCTGGTCCAAAAGGGGTTCCAATGGGGGATAATCCTAACAGATGGCAGATATCAAGAACAGTAGGGGCTATCATCCCACATTTGAATTGAAAGAAATTAAAGGCAGAATTCCAAAAGTAAAGGGCATCAAGTATTAAGAAAGGGTCCTCTGAGATAGTGAACCTGGATAATTGGAGGGCATCGAAAAGGCAGAGTTTTTGAAGGTCCAGAGTCCTATCAGGGACAACCCGATCATACCATTCTTGCTACTCTGGTCTCGCCGTGGGCCAGCAGCGATGGGGGTGGTTCATCCTCCAGTTTCCCCAGTCAAGACCACCTTCGTAAAGGAGACAATGGTCTTCTAGACGTGGATATAGAGCTGGGAGCTCAATAGGAATCTCTTTGAAGATGGGCCCAAGCACATACTCTTGCTGCTCATGACGGCGGGGAATGAAGATGCGTCCGTCAATGGTGCTTTTCTCACCGGCCTTATACTTCTCACACTCTTCGACAATAATCTTTTTCAAGGTTACAGATGGGCTCGCACGCTCTACGACTGGTATTTTCAACGATGAAGAAGCCATTGATAGAAAGCCTTCTCAGAGGACGAAGTTGGAAAGAGAATAGAGAGAAGTGGAAGGTCGGTAGAGATAAAAGGTTTGTGCGATAGACAAATAGGTGAATTCCGAGCACGAAATAAAAGGGTTTTAAAACTTTTGTGTCTGAAAATATACCCGGTCGTGTGACACGGACGGAATTCACAAAAAGTACTAAAAATACAGATGCGAAAGGTTTCCCTCAATGTTGATAGTTTTTTAAGGGAAACATATCTCAAATACTGATATCTGCTTCGAAATACAGCATTTGGCTTCGAAGCCAAAGTTTGGCGCCAAAGTCAAATAACAACGGCTTCGAAACTGAGAAACCGGCTTTGAAGCACATGCCACCCCTAAGGATGTAAGGATGCTCAAGTATTTGTTTACCTCAATAGGATTGAAAGCCTGTTTTAGGGTTTCTTAGTGAGAGTAAGTCCTTCGAAGCAAACTTGAGATCCCTTAAGGATGTGAATTGTTGTTCGAAGTATCAAAACCAATAGTTAGTTTGACAATATACAGAAAAGATTGCTTTTCGGATTAAAACAGTGCAACCCTCGAGGGGGGGCTTCCATATTTTTGAAAGTACGGACTGTTGTTCGAAGCAAAAATGGTCAATTTAAAATTGATTGATCGTACTAACCATGACCATATGTTGGATATGATTAAAACAAGCTTTAAGGGGCAAGGTTGTTAAATTCGAAGCATTGATTCTAAATGGAAACCAGCAAAAATTGTCAACTGTATTCCATGAATTGGAAAAATTCATGCTGGTTTTTCAGTGTTTCATTTGAGATGATTGAATCCAGATTCGAAGGATGAGATTGTGGAGTTCGAAGCCCTAAATTTGCTTATGAAGACGAACAGAGATAAAGTCAAACCATGCCAAACAAAGAGAAAAGTCTTAGCTATGTTAAAACAAAAGCTGTTACATCAAAAGGCCCTCCTTGGGTACAAATTCAAGTTCATAAAAGTAAGGAATAAAATAAATAACAAGATCATGAAATTTAGTCCAACTATGGTCAATAAATTTATGTTCATTTTTTATTCTATCATCTATTTTCTCCAGGCGTAGCTGCTGAAGTTGATGCGCTTTTACTTGATAAAAGAGTTTTTCAGCCTTTATTTCGAACGCTGTTTCTTTTAACCCTTGTTCTAGCTCGTCCATATCCAAGTCATCCCAGTACGCAGAGTCTTTATTCTTGAAGTCATCGTATTCTTCGATGAGGTTCTCTACTTCGTACTAGGTATGAACTCGAAGGGATGAAAGTTGGTTCAAAGATTGAGTGGTGGCCACAGAAGTCCGGTGCCAATGGAGAAGCAACGGGAGTTGGTCCAAAAATATTTGGAGTTCTGCTTGGGCGATGGGGTTGAAGACGTGACCCCGAGTCATAATATCACAAGCCCATCGAAGGTTCTTGAAAGGAACATCGTCTTCAAGAACATTGAAAGGCAAGTGAGAAAAGGCCACAAGCAAAAGTTGGGCTTGCTTTCGCTGAGCTGGAGTAGGGGAAGGTGGAGGCTTATAAGGAGGAAAAGCCTTGTCCGCAGAAAGGGTAAGCCTCAGTCTCTCTGTCCAACAGGGATTTTGCGGAGGAGGAGATATATAGGTTTCCATTTCGAAAGAAGGAGGAAACTGAGGGGCATTAACACAATCAAGCTAGTCAAATGAGCAAAGCCTTGCCTTCGGGCTAAGAACGATGGGTTATATCCTTGTGCCTCTTCTGGGCATCGGGTAGCTTGTACTATCTTTGTAGGTGACAGGGATAGGCCCACAAGGACCACGGCCCACCATGAGTAAACCCAAGCCCACCATTTAAACCCCACTGCACAACCCGGTTGGTAAAACCTAGCATCACTGGAAGCCAACTAGACAGGGAAGACCAATGATATTCGGACACGCGGCAGATGCAGGACAGGCCACGTCAGCAGACAAAGATCTGCAGAGTTATTGCCACAGCACATCACCATTAATGCAGCACATCACAGCATTTATTGCGACAACACCTCCCAGCCGGCGTGGCACCTCCTCACCCTGAACAAGGCAAATCACGACACAAGCTTTCGGCGGGGGGGAAGGTCAGAACGGCAGAGACAACGAAATGATTACAAAAGGATATAAGCAAAGTTGAAAGGGAGGAAGAAGGTTAAGTTTTCTATCTCTCTGACTCTTCCCACGTATTGTCTATCACCCTTACTAATTCACACGCCGGAGGGTTCGCCGGGGGACTACCCCGTTCCCCGATTGGACTTGCTTGCAGGTTATCCAGTGGGCTCAGAGGAGCTTGGATCGGTCCAGCCCATTCACCGCGACGCACGGTATTATCAGTTGGCGCCATCTGTGGGAAATCCGGTTTGTCCGTGCGCCAGTTGTGTTCATTGCCGCCGGAGACCCCATTTCCAGCAACCTTTTTCACCTCATCCGTCACGTGCATGGTAACGACCAGATCCATGGCTTCCCACCATAATGCTGCTGATCACCAGACCGAACCTCCCAATCCAAACAACCCACCACAGTACCTCATCGAGCTCACCAACAGTATCAACCGTATGGCCGAACAAAACCAGGCCTTAATCAATGCTCTGCTCCAGCGGAACCCCCCTATTCCTCCACCACCTCCAGATATTCCACCCCATCCAGCACAACTGCCAGGCCATACTGTCCCCCAACCTAATCCTCCCAACTCGGGGGGCCTGCAACTCTCTCACCCACATATACATCCACCCCCTCCACCCCCACGCCCGTCAATCATAGCTCCAGCTCCCGAGGGTGAAGCTAGCAAGGTCCAATATCTGTCTCCCTCTGGCGGCGACAACATTCCCCTTTGGGACGCTGAACTCCGAGCCATGAAACTCCAACTCCAAGGAGTCATGCAGAACATCCAACATAAGCCCTCCACCACAGCAAACTCCCCGTTTGTCGCCTCCATCCGAGACAAACCCCTACCCCCCAAGTTCAAAATGCCTACCATCGACCCCTTTGACGGAACAACCGACCCCGTCGACCACCTGGAGACCTACCGTACCCTCATGATCCTCCATGCTTTCCCCGACGAAATCATGTGCCGAGCCTTTCCCGTGACCCTGAAGGGATCGGTTCGGCTATGGTTCAGCCAGTTGCCACCGGATTCGGTCTCCACATTCCAACACCTCAGTGATTCCTTCCTGAGCCACTTCATTGGGGCCCAACGCCAGCGACGTCCGGCGACCCAACTCCTCAACATCCGTCAGACCGAGGGGGAATCACTGCGCAGCTTTGTCACTCACTTCAACACCGAAGCCTTACAAGTTGCTGAAAATGACGATAAAGTCATCCTCACAGCCTTCATGGCTGGTCTGCGGTCATCCGATTTCCTCTTCTCCCTCTCCAAGAACCCCCCGACATCCATGGCAGCCTTGCTCTCCAAAGCCCAAAAGTACATGAACGCCGAGGATTCTCTAGCCGCTCGGCAAGACTCCACGACTAAATATCTAGCCCCCAGAGAAAAGAGGAAAGACCAAGAACCCAGTAACGCCCGGCATCATAACCAAACATCCCGCTATACCGACCGACCCCCTCGCGCCGACCGGTCAGCCCCAACCAGACCCCCCGGTCGGTTCGAGCAATATACCCCCCTCAATACTCCCATGGAACAAGTTCTTAACCAGATCCAACGGGACTACCCCCTCAAGTGGCCTCTTCCTCCACGGAACCCTTCCAACCGTAAAGACCAGTCCAAATATTGCCGTTTCCACCAGGATCATGGCCACAACACCGACGACTGCATCAGCCTCAAAGACCAAGTGGAGACCCTCATTCGCCAGGGGCGCCTGAGCCGATTCACAGATACCCGCCCTCAGCAGAGGCAAAGGACCGAGCCCCGCAGAGACAATCACAGGCATACCCCTCCACGGCGACCAGCTCAACCCGACCAGGGGCATGATCGACCCCACCAACAACCTCGGGCTCAAGGTAATCCACCTCCGCCAGTTGGTGAAATCAGAGTTATTTCAGGTGGTCTTGCTTGCGGTGGACCATCTCGCTCAGCTCAGAGGGCGGAGCTTAGAAAGATACGACAGGGCTCAGACAAGACAGTTCCCACAGTCGACCGACCCCCCAAGCAACCCAAACAGTGGACAGAGCCCATTACCTTCACGGACGCCGACTGTGCAGGCATCCGTTATCCTCACGATGATCCCGTTGTCATCTCCACTGTCCTCTCCAATTATAAGGTCAGACGAGTCCTCATTGACAATGGCAGCTCGTCGGACATCATTTTTCTCAACTGCTTCCGCCAACTGAAGATCGGGGAAGAAAGCCTGTCCCCACTCCAAACTCCTCTGGTCGGTTTCACCGGCGACCGGGTGACCTCTGTCGGCTCCATTGATCTCCCCATCACCATTGGAGAGTACCCACGGCAGACCACGAAGTTGCTTACTTTCCTTGTTGTTGACTGCCCCTCTGCTTACAACATCATCCTCGGCCGCACCGCCCTCAATGCCTTCCAAGCCATCACATCCACCTACCACCTTGCCCTCAAGTTCCCTACCGATTTCGGGGTCGGAACGGTGAGAGGGGAGCAGGCCGTCGCTAGAGAATGTTATGTGGCCTCACTCAAAGAGGTCAAACTGAAGGAGGCAATGATCATTGAAGGACTTGACGTCCGAGATGAGGACGAACTGATCAGAGGCGAACCTGTGGAGGAACTCGTCGAAGTTAACATCGATCCCACCAACCCACTCAAAACCGCTAAAATCGGCAGCCAACTGCCCTCCCAAGCAAAGGCCGACCTCACCGCTCTCCTGACCGAACACAGAGACGTCTTCGCTTGGACTCATGCAGACATGCCAGGCATCGACCCCTCTTTCACCACCCACCGCCTCAGTATCGAGCCCCATTTCCGACCTTACCGACAAAGGCAGCGTATTTTCCATCCAGAGCGCAACAATCTCATAGCTGCAGAGGTTAACAAACTTCTCGAGGCCCAGTTTATCCGAAATGTGGATTATCCTAAGTGGCTGTCCAACGTGGTCCTCGTCCGTAAAAACAATGGCAAGTGGCGTCTCTGCGTCGACTACTCCGACTTGAACCGAGCTTGTCCCAAAGATAGCTATCCTCTCCCCCGCATTGATCTACTGGTCGACGCCACGGCCGATCACCAAATGCTCAGCTTCATGGATGCTTTCTCAGGGTACAACCAAATCGTGATGCACTCATCCGACCAGGAACACACATCTTTCATCACTGACCGGGGCACCTACCACTACCGTGTCATGCCATTCGGACTAAAGAATGCTGGGGCCACCTACCAACGTTTAGTCAATACAGTCTTCCACCATCAGATCGGACGGAACATGGAAGTGTATGTGGATGACATGCTGGTCAAGAGCAAACTCTCCACTGACCACCTCACCGACCTACAAGAGACTTTTGCCACCCTTCGCAGATATCAGATGAAGCTCAACCCAGAGAAGTGCGCCTTTGGTGTAGGATCTGGCAAATTCCTGGGTTTCATGGTCAGTCAGCGCGGCATCGAGGCCAACCCAGAGAAGATCAAGGCCTTGATTGAGATGCAGTCACCCAAAACCGTTAAAGAGGTCCAAAGGCTCACCGGCAGAGTGGCAGCCCTCAACCGTTTCATCTCCCGCGCAACGGATAAGTGCCTGCCATTTTTCAAAGTCCTACGGCAAACTTTTGAGTGGACAACTGAATCAGAGGAAGCCTTTCAACAGTTAAAACAGTGCATGGCCAATCCTCCCCTCCTCTCATAGGCAATTACCGGCGAGCCCCTCTTCCTCTACCTAGCAGTATCAAGCACTGCAATCAGCGCAGCACTCATCAGAGAAGATGGCTCAGTCCAACGGCCGGTCTACTACATCAGTCGGGCTCTCAGGGGAGCGGAGCAGAACTACCCCCTATTAGAAAAGCTGTCCCTGGCCTTGGTCACCGCCTCCAGGCGACTCCGCCCCTACTTCCAAGCCCATTCCATAGTGGGTCTCACCGACCAGCCACTGAAGAAGGTCATGCAGCAACCAGAGCTCTCAGGAAGACTCATGCAGTGGTCAGTAGAACTAAGCCAGTTCGACATCTCTTATCGCCCCCGGACAGCAATCAAGGGGCAAGCCATAGCCGACTTCATCTTGGAATTCACCAATCCAGCCCCAACCACTAATCCTCCAACCCCGCCAACTCCGCCAGAGCCTGAAGACCCTCATTGTTGGACACTCAATGTTGACGGCTCGTCTCGCAGGGAAGGAAGCGGGGCTGGCCTCATCCTAACATCCTCCGAAGGGGGTTACTTCAAATGTGCCCTCCGCCTCTTGTTTTCGGCCAGCAACAATGAGGCCGAATACGAAGCATTGATAGCAGGACTTCGTCTAGCCAAAGACATTGGTGTTAGCCACATTCGCGTGTTCAGTGACTCCCAACTTATCGTCGGCCAGATCACGGGTGAATTCGATGCCAGGGACACCACAATGCGGACTTACAGGGACATGGCGCTCACACTTGTCCGCCTCTTCAACACTTTCCAGATCAGACACATACCTCGGGCGGAAAACTCCAAAGCAGATGAGATGGCCCAGCTGGCCTCCGCCGACCAATCCGACCTCAGCCATGGAGTTCGCCTCGAATACCTGACTCACCCGGCCATCTCACCCGACCTGCAAGAAGTGCAATTCCTCCAGACGGAACCCATCCCTTGGGCATCTGACATCTTCCTCTTCTTGACCACTGGTGAACTCCCAGATGACAAATAGCAGGCTACCAAGGTCAGAGCTCGGTCAGCTAACTACATTCTGGTCGACGGCCTCCTTTACAAGCGCGGCTTCTCACGACCGTACCTGCGGTGTCTCAGCCCTGCCCAAGCAACCTATGTGATGCAAGAGATCCATGAAGGAATCTGTGGCAATCATTCGGGTGGCAGGTCTCTCGCATGCAAAGTACTCCGTACAGGCTACTTCTGGCCGACCCTCAACAAAGATGCCTCTGATTTCGTGCTGAAATGCGACAAGTGTCAGCGCTTCGCCAACATCCCCCATGCTCCTCCCACCGAGCTGATCAATCTCTGCAGCCCCTACCCGTTCGCCAAATGGGGTATTGACCTGGTTGGTCCACTTCCCACTGGTCGAGGCCAGACCAAGTTCGCAATTGTCGCCATTGATTACTTCACCAAGTGGGTCGAGGCAGAACCCCTCGCCACAATCACCGAGCGGAACACCACCAAGTTTATCTGGCAATCGATTGTCTGCAGATTTGGCATCCCTCAGGCCATCGTCTCCGACAACGGCAAACAGTTCGACAATGCTAAATACAGGAAATTTTTTGCAGATCTCCAAATTCAACCATGCTTCTCTTCCCCCAGTCACCCCCAAGCAAATGGCCAGGTTGAGGTCACCAACCGCTCTCTCCTGAAGATCATCAAAACTAAGCTCGAAGCTGCTAAAGGCCCCTGGGCTGAGGAACTACCACACGTACTCTGGGCTTACCGAACCACTGCCCGGACACCCACTGGGGAGACCCCTTTTCGCTTAACATATGGCGCCGAGGCGGTCATTCCTGTGGAAGTCGGTCTGCCCACCCCCAGGATCTTACATCCAGATCTCGCCTCAGCCGAAGAACTCCGTCGAGCAGACCTGGATCTCATCGAGGAGCTCAGAGAGACTGCCGCTGTCAGATTGGCGTCGTACCAGCAGAAAATGAGAACACACTATAACCGCAGAGTCCGACCACGGGAGTTCTCTCCTGGCGACCTTGTCTTGAGAGAAGCAACTCTTGCCACAAAAAATCCAACCGAGGGCAAATTGGCAGCCAAATGGGAGGGGCCCTACGTGGTGAAGGCCCGCCCGCGGCCAGGCACTTATCGACTTCAAGATATGGATGGCCGAGACCTTCCCCATCCCTGGAATGCTGAACATCTGAAGCGTTACTATCAATGAATCCTTGCTTTTGTATTGTTAAAATTGTTGTATTTTCCTTTTTCAATACATAATACAAATATCGACTGGAGTTCCCACTTTCTATAATCCAACTGTCTGAATGTAGCTTCCATGAAACTTTTATTTGCAGTGCCACCTTCAAAAGCCTCAGTCCGACCTGAGCACTTTCAAAAGCCTCAGCCAGACCTGAGCACCTTCAAAAGCCTCAGTCCGACCTGAGCACTTTCACAAGCCTCAGTTCGACCTGAGCACTTTCAAAGCCTCAGTCCGACCTGAGCACTTTCAAAAGCCTCAGTCCGACCTGAGCACTTTCAAAAGCCTCAGTCCGACCTGAGCACCTTCAAAAGCCTCAGTCCGACCTGAGCACATTCAAAAGCCTCAGTCCGACCTGAGCACCTTCAAAAGCCTCAGCCAGACCTGAGCACCTTCAAAAGCCTCAGTCCGACCTGAGCACCTTCAAAAGCCTCAGCCAGACCTGAGCGCCTTCAAAAGCCTCAGTCCGACCTGAGCACTTTCAAAAGCCTCAGTCCGACCTGAGCACCTTCAAAAGCCTCAGCCAGACCTGAGCACATTCAAAAGCCTCAGTCCGACCTGAGCACCTTCAAAAGCCTCAGCCAGACCTGAGCACCTTCAAAAGCCTCAGTCCGACCTGAGCACCTTCAAAAGCCTCAGCCAGACCTGAGCACCTTCAAAAGCCTCAGTCCGACCTGAGCACTTTCAAAAGCCTCAGCCAGACCTGAGCACCTTCAAAAGCCTCAGTCCGACCTGAGCACCTTCAAAAGCCTCAGCCAGACCTGAGCACCTTCAAAAGCCTCAGTCCGACCTGAGCACTTTCAAAAGCCTCAGTCCGACCTGAGCACTTTCAAAAGCCTCAGTCCGACCTGAGCACTTTCAAAAGCCTCAGCCAGACCTGAGCACTTTCAAAAGCCTCGGCCAGACGGAGCACTGAGCACTTTTCAAAGCCTCAACAGCCGCAGTCAGAACCAGACCTGAGCATTTTCACAAGTCCCAGTCAGACCTATGAATGAAAGCTCGTAAAGCAAAACACTCAGTCATGATCTGACGCTTAACCACAATTTCAAAATAATTTGACACTTAGTCATATTTTAAAGATGTTCTCCCCTATTTCATTTGCAAATCACACCTTCAACCTCACATTTCAGTCTACTTTTTCAAGGTAATTTAACACTTAGTCAATATTTTAAAGATGCCCTCCCACATTTCATTTGCAAATCACACCTTCAACTTCACATTTCAGTCTACTTTTTTTAAGGTAATTTGACACTTAGTCATATTTTAAAGATGAACTCTCACATTTCAAGTCTACTTTTTCAAGTTTCACCTCGCTCTACTGCCTGGCACAAGCATTTGCTGAAAACATCAGTGCACAAAATAATCACAAGAAAAACAAACCAAGACCAAACCAACACAATGAGAGATATCCTGGAATCATCAACTAGAACCATATGTGCCATTTTATTCATTCAAAATGTGTGTACAAATTACTTACATCCCTTCCAAACAAAAAAAAAAAAAAAAACAAAACAAAACAAAACAAACAACAAAACAATAACCCAAAACTCCAAAGTCCACTCATCATGCAGATCACTCCTCCTCCTCGCTCGAAATGAGGTCAGCTTCTTCAATCCCCTCGTCCAATGGGGTCTGGGCTACGTCATCTTCTCCAACCACCACACTACTCAGGTCTAAGTCTGGAAACAGCTCCTCAGCCTTGCGCTTGAACATCTTCCAACCGCTGTCCCAGTACTCAGCCATTTCGTGCTTGTAGTAGTCCGATTGCTGGAAACTGTTAATGATTTCAGACTCTGTCCTCACCCCAGCCCCTGTCCCTGATGACCCAGCACCCCCAGACCCCACCGCAGCCAAGCTGGCAGCAACGGCAGCGTCGATCGCCATCTGGAACTCAGGAGACCCTTTGAATTGTGTCACAGCTGTAACATAAAGATCAGGGTAGGCTGCCCTTTCCGAAGCCGCCTTCGCCTTCTCTTCGTCCAGCTCCTTTTGTAGGGCCTCCTTGTCAGCTGCGGCCTTGGCTCTCTCAGCCTCCAGCTCCTTCCTCCAGACCTCCCCCTCTGCAGCCAACTTTCCCCTCTCCGCCTCAAATTGTTTCAGCAGGGTCTCCCTCTCCACAGCTACCCTACTCCGCTCCGCCTCCCACTCCTTTCGCAAGCTCTCCCTCTGCTCCAGCGCCCTAGCACGCTCGTCCTCCACCCCCTTTTGCAGAGCCTCAGCCTTCGCATCTGCATCATCCCTCTGCCTGACGAGCTCTTCGTTATTGTTCATGGCCTCCTCATGCCGCTCGAGCGCTGTGGCACAGGCCTTCTGGGACTCCTCCAATTTCCTCTGCTCACCAGCCAACTGGAACTCGAGTGACACAACCCTTCGGCGCGTGTCCTCCAAGTCCGACTTGACTGATGGCAGCTCGGTGTGGGCAGTCTTCCACGCAGCACTCTCCTTCTTCAGCTTGGTCAAGTCTGCCTTGGCCTCTTCAGCTTTGATCTTGGCCGCCGCAGTTTTCCTCAACAGAGCCCCTGCCAAGGTAGTTACCTCCATCTGCGCGGAGCATAACCCCCTGAACAGGTCGGCCTCACCAAATCCAGAGGCCGAACGCAGAGCTGACTCCTCCACCATCTTTACTAGGCGATCTGCCACCGCCTTAGCTGGGCCTCCATCTCCCTCCAGCCTCCCAACTACTGCACGCGCATGGTAAATTGTGGCGCCCAGGCCAACTCCTTCCTGAGACACAGAGCCCCTTTGGGTCTGCTCCCTCCCACTTGGCTCGCCCCCAGCCTGCCCAGCCCCCACTTGTTCTGCTGGGGTCTCCTCCACCACGTCCACCGTTGGACTGGCTATCACCACTTCGGGGGTGTCCTTTGTCACAAGGACCTCTGCCCCAACTGAGACGATCACCCCTTCTGCACCCTGCCCCACCTCCCCACCCTCCACTTGCTTGGGCAGGCTGGCTCCTTCCACCGTTATCTCCTTTCTTCTTTTCTGGGCTGGCTCCTCCCCACCCCGCCTCAACCTCTTCTTTTTCTTCCCCACCCCCAGCGCCTCCATCTCCTTCAACGACCTCTCCTTCAGAGGATCTTTTGGAAGCAGTCGCAGAGCAGACTCGCCCAAACTCTCCTCTCCCAAGGGTTTTGGACGAGGACGAATCCTCTCCCTCACCACTGGCTGAGGAGGTCGGTCGGTTTGGGCCTCCGTGAACTTCTGGGCTCTCACCAGCATGGCTTGATCTTCCGCCTCTTGAGCCCCGTGCCCTTCCACTCGGCCACCTCCCCGGTCGGCACCTCCCACTCCTCCTCCCTCGCGCTCTGTCCCCCTTTGCGGTCAGCCTCATCCGCTCGGTCGCCCTTGCGCTCGGCCTCGTCCGCTCGGTCGCCCTTGCGCTCGGCCTTGTCCGCTCGGCCGCCCTTGCGCTCAGCCTCGTCCGCTCGGTCACCTCCGCGGTCGGCCTCACCCCGCTCGGCCGGCCTCACGCTCGACTTTTTCCGCTCGGTCACTGTCGGCCTCACCCGCTCGCCCTCCCTCACGCTCGGCCTCGCCCGGTGGTCTCCCCCTACAGGTCGGATTCATCTCCACTATTATTATTCCCTTCGTTGGACTAAAGCTGCACTCGGGAATGGGGGACTACTGACAGGGATAGGCCCACAAGGACCACGGCCCACCATGAGTAAACCCAAGCCCACCATTTAAACCCCACTGCACAACCCGGTTGGTAAAACCTAGCATCACTGGAAGCCAACTGGACAGGGAAGACCAATGATATTCGGACACGCGGCAGATGCAGGACAGGCCACGTCAGCAGACAAAGATCTGCAGAGTTATTGCCACAGCATATCACCATTAATGCAGCACATCACAGCATTTATTGCGACAACACCTCCCAGCCGGCGTGGCACCTCCTCACCCTGAACAAGGCAAATCACGACACAAGCTTTCGGCGGAGGGGAAGGTCAGAACGGCAGAGACAACGAAATGATTACAAAAGGATATAAGCAAAGTTGAAAGGGAGGAAGAAGGTTAAGTTTTCTATCTCTCTGACTCTTCCCACGTATTGTCTATCACCCTTACTAATTCACACGCCGGAGGGTTCGCCGGGGGACTACCCCGTTCCCCGATTGGACTTGCTTGCAGGTTATCCAGTGGGCTCAGAGGAGCTTGGATCGGTCCAGCCCATTCACCGGGACGCACGGTATTATCAGTAGGCATGGAGGATGTGTACCATGCTACAAGCAGATTGTCCTCTAAACTACGTCGGCGGTCAATGGGCACGTAAGGAAAAACTACCGAACTTTGAGCATCAGAAGGGAATTCTAAGGGATCAGTGAACTCGACAAAGTAGTGATTAACTCGCTCCCTTAACTCACATGCATCAGGTTCCGACCAGCTTCTCCAACCAGAAACCCCAGAGGAAGAAGAAGCCACAGCCTCATCCCATGTAGAAGATTGTGGATTAGGAGAAGAACTTCCCATGTCCATATTTGCAAATTTCTGAATCAAAGGATTGTGGACAGTGTGTTCGTAGTCCAAGGGTTGATAATTTGCAAAAGCTTCCATAACTTGAATATGGAAAGGTGGGTAAAGGTGGCTAATCAATGCATGAAGGTTCTTTCGAGGAAGAACAGCATCATCAGATGACTCTTCGTATACTCGATCAATAGAAGAGAGAATTGGTTTGGCCATAAAAGATGTATCAATCTGTTCGAATACTAAGGTGGTGGGGATGTTCAAAAGATTAAAAGAGAATTTAATGCAAATGATGAATGACGGTTGCATTTCTAAAAGAATGCAAAGCCCATGCACGTTCTAAGACGTGGATAAAAGACCTTGATCCACTAATATCACCAAGTATTGGGTATATTAGTGCGGGGGGTAATATTGGCTACATATTTTGTATAAGCCAATTACAATTCGACGTGTGGCAAAATAAGGGCAATACGGGAAGACTATTCAATTTTTCGATCGTGATCGTACACATGGCAGTTAGTATTGGTTCTTACAAGATTTACATAGCATTGGATCAGCAAAAAGATGCAAAGTGATGTGGCTTTAACGGTTACTCACATTTAAATTCAAAATCATGAGGGAAGCCTAACTGCAAGTGATGGCATGGTGGAGCTAACTATAAGGCAACATGATCAGCGATCATGGAGGAACGATTCGACGGTTAGAAGTACAGTTCGATGATATCCAAAAACCCCCAGACTCATATCCAAAAAACCCAATTTTATTCTACTTTATTCTCTTTCTAGTTTTACATTTCTTGTTCTTTACATTTCTGTACTTAAAATTCCTGCACTGCACTTCGTTCATAGGAGTAGTTTCAAGTAGATTGTTGCTGTAAATCTCTACGAGGCTGAATTGGATCATTGTAAGTTTTTCATTTTAATGAAATACTTCAATTGTTCTTCATTTGATTGTTGTTTGCTTAATTCTCCTAAATCAAGCCACCAGTAAAAATCCTCTTTATTGAGGCTGAAAGAACTAAAATACAATCGTTTGATAATTGGTTGACAATTAATTTTCTGTAAGGACTAATTGATCTTTACTGACACGCTCACAATTACAATAATAACCTTCGAAAGCCAAAAAGCCAACAAGTCTACAAAATTCATGTGACTTTCCCGTATATATTTTTTTGGGATTAGAGTTATGGGTAAATTTCCTTAAATACAAAGAGTCTATATTGTCATTGGATATTTATTTATTTTTTCAGTAAATTTTATTTATTTTTTGTTTCTAAATTTTAGATTTGAAGGAGAGAACTTCAAAATGGAAAATTTTAGAAATAAAACTAATGTTAATTAATTAATTTATATGGTAACTGCTTCAATTTAATTTAAAAGAAACATTTAAAGCTAATTAATGCAAAATTTCTTTTTTTTTTTTCTATAACTTAGTATCCTACCCAGGAAAATTAATTTGACCTATTGGACTGATTAATTCAGAGGACCAATCCCACCATCCATTTGCGGGGATTCTCAATTAAAGTCAGGACCAAAGTCCCATTTCTTAATTCATTTACTTATGGTAAGTAAATTAAGTTTAATTTAAAAAGTCATATATTCTTGGTAAATTATTAAAAAAAAAAATTAGACCAATAACATCATGATACATCATTTTTAATAGTATAAAATATTGTACAAAATATATTTTAAAAAAATGAGAGAACAGTTTTGAACCCAAATACCTCGTAGAGCATTGCAACGACTAATGATTGTAATATCAAAATTTCTACCAAATATTTTATTAAATACCTCACATGAAGATGAGTCTCACATGCGTGTAGAGTTTACATTCATGTGAGACATTTGATAAAAATTTGGTAGCCTCTAACATTTTCTGTATTGCAATTTATAATACTAGCACAAGTAGAATCATATCGTAAAATCTTTTGGACCTTATTTGAGTAAATTTCACTTTACCCTTCAGTTATTTTTCTCACATTGAGTTTTCATGTTTTTAGTGTATTTTTTAATTTTTTTTTTAAAAAAGATAAATTACATTGACACTCCTTAAGATTCGTCTTTAATTCAAGTATTCTCTCACGTTCTAAAAATTACATCCCCCTCCCTAAGATTTAAACTTCTATTAAAATTTAATCATTCCGTTAGTTAATCGTTAGGTCAACTAACGAAAAAAACTGATATAAGAAATTAATTTTTAAAATGTGTATTTTACCCTTATTGGCATATATAAAATTTACAAACCATTTACCGTTTGAGAAAATTTCACATGCCCCAGTAATGGTTTTTGGTTTTATGACCCATTATGGTGTTAGTTATATACTATTGATTATAACATTATTTTGTTTTTGATTTTAAAGGTATTTAGTTATTATAACTATTGTAGTGTTTTATTATAACTATTTTTTTTAAGTTATGATTGAAAACGATCTAATTATAATATATGTGATAATTAACACCACAAAAGCTTGTGTACCATAACATAACCTAAATATTTAGAAAAATACTTGAGACCCCCATTTTTTGGAAACCCTCACAATCCCCTTTGGATCTCCATCATTGATGTATGTGTGGGACCCACTCATTGTTGAAATATTTAATGGTATAATAATATATGTATTAATATTAAATGAATTTTTTTAATTCTCATCTAGTAAATTTTTTTAAAAATAGATATTTTTAATAAGAGTAAAATAAGTATTTTAAAAAATTAATTTATTATATTAATTTTTTTGTTAGTTAATTTAATGGGTAATTAATGAAAAAAATTAAATTGTAATAAAATTTTAAACCTTAAAAAGGAGAACATAATTTCTAAAAATTGAAGGTATTACTTGTTTTAAAACAAATCTCAAGAGTCAGCATAATTTGCCCTAAAAAACAATAAGCGGCATAGCTCAAAAACTTTGGCCCCCACAAACACACCAAAGGATAAGTATATCCGAAGATGGGTTAATCTTTAACACGTGACACAGCCAATTCAATCATTGAGGATAGATTAACTATTTTATAAGTCAATCATTAAGGATAGATTAACTACTTTATTTAAAAGATAAGACAAAATTAAAAGAAAATTGCTAGACACCTCCCAGTAACATTGCTCAAATTAAAATAATATTTATATTTCACTTAGCGTTTTATTAGAAGGTAAAATGTAAATAAAATATATTTATATTTCATTTAGTTTTACATATATTTTTCTTTTTCATTTTTAAATTTTTTTAAAAATTTTTTTAACCAAACACCAAACACATGTTTGTTCGTTAAAAAACCACGCTCTAGAAGCAGCGTGTAGAACTCATCCTTCACCATCAGCCACCAGCCTATATTAGTGAAACAATTGTCCATACATAAATACGGCCCATTTTGGGGGAATTTTTTTTTACTTATTTTCTTGAATTTTTGTCTTTAATAATTTTTTTAAAATTATGTTAAAAAATTTTACTTTTTCAATCCGAGAGGAATCTAAAAGAATATATTTTTGAAAAATTTCAAAAAAAAATACTAAAAATAAAAATAAATCAAAAAAATTATTTATTTTAGTTTATTTTTATTTTTTCTGAATATTTTTAAAAAATTAACTTTTCTACTCTTTTTTTCAAATTGAATCTAAAAATTTAAATTTTAAAAAAAAAATTATTAAAAACAAAAATAAGTAAAAAAAAAAAAAGAAAACCAAAAAAGAGTCATTCCCAAAACACTTGTAATGGCAGCCTAACTGACCGTGACACACAAATTACAAATCACCCTCCTCTCTCTCTCTCTCTCTCTCTCTCTCTCTCTCTCTCTCTCGTCTCTCTCTATTTTAATGGTTCATATTTTGACAGCCAACAAAAGCCCATCAAGGTAAAAAAAAAAGTTGTTTTTGTTATATATATATACATTAATATATATGTGAGTATATAATTTGGTGTTTAAGATCATCTCTAACGGTTTATTAAACTTTGTATCAGATTTGAAATTTAGTAAAAAAGTCACTTTTTAGAACTTCAATGATTTCACCAAATTGGTATCAAAATGAGAATGAAACAAAAAATTCATCAAAGTGAGAACAGGCTTCAGATTTCACTATTTTACTGTGCGTTACCGTTGGGGTGGGCCAACCGGTCAGCCAACCGGTTGTCTGGGCCGGTTGACCCACCGGTCGACCAGTTCCCTTTCAAATAGGTAGGTTCAAACCGGTCAAAAAGGTTCAAACATGTAAAAAAAAAAAAAAAAAAAAAAAATTTACTTTTACCGGTCGATTCTTCCCTTTTGATGCACGGTTGGAGCAAGCCATATCAGATTGAGAAAATTAACTTTTTTTTACTCAAATTTGATGAAAATTTTGGTTTACCGTTGGAGATGCTCTAATAGTGTGGTAATTTCAATTTTTGTCATGTGACAAATTTGTCTATCATAAAATAAAAAAATATATTATTTAAAAATTGAGTAAAATTTAAATCTAAGAGCTTATATTTCATTAAAAATATTTTTATTATTTAAATAATATACATATTATAATATTAATTTATTTATTTTTATGTTAATTTATTTAAATTGCACACGCGTGCGCGACGCAGTAGTATATATACATATATATACTCTGCTCGAAAACAGAGTTTCAAGCAGCAACCACCATGTGAGCACACACAAAACCAGTTGTAACTGTCAATAGAGAACATCTCACTTCTTCTGGCATCATTTTCGTCTCTCGATGATTTCGGCCGGAAAACGACAGTTGATTTGCTGTCCGTCGCCGGATTTCGGCCTCGGTGACTCTGCGTCGTCGACGTTAGGGTTTTTGAAGTTGCCGGTGTCTGATCGGAGTGGCAAGAGTTTGGGACTCGCGAGATCTGGTTTTTTCGCTCCTGTTAAGGCAATGAAGAATTCTAAAAGGTCGTACGTCAATAACAAAGCCGATTTCGTTCCAGAATTGCACGATAGCTCATTGATCAATGATTATGATGGTTTATTCTAATTCCTATTTTTTCCTTATTTCTCTATTGCATACTGTGAAAAATTTGTCCTGCTAATTACTTTGTTGTGTTTAATTTTTCGGTAAATCACAATAACCTCCCTCATAACTTAGAGAAAATACATGTAGTTTCACAAGTTTAACATTATCACATTAAACTCCCTTATAATTTTAGTTCACAGCTCTCATTTATCGTAAATTTATTAGTCATATGAGTAAAAAAAAAAAAAGCATAACCTTGTTTAGCCTTATGTCTACCCAACATTTGCATTAATTCCGATCAGTGCAGTTTTTTAAAAGAGTGGTTGGTGTAAATATCAAACTTATGGAGTTTATTGTATTTTTTTCTAAACCTCAGGGTGATCAATGTAATTTACCTTTAATTGTTATTATTATTATTATTATTATTATTTTTTTTTTTTCTGTTTTGTTGCATTGCATACTCTGAACTCTTGCAGATGATTACTAATTTGTCATTGCTTATGCTGCAAAAACTGACTCCGAAATGTGGTTGCAAATTAATTATAGATTCAACATATAGTTGTTGTTAGTTGTTACTCAAATTGATTAAGTTTCTAATTTTGTTAACTGATTATCCAACTAGGTAAAAGTATCCGCCAGATGTCTACGATTGGAAATTCGACAAACATTTTTTGGCATAAGTGCTCGGTTGAGAAAATTGACAGGCAGGAGTTACTTCAGCAAAAGGGTTCTGTCATTTGGATCACAGGTCTCAGTGGTTCAGGTTTGTGTACCTAAGTTGCTTCTAATCAGCATTAGCTACTCGATTTAATCATTCCTTGGTCATTGGGACTATCTCTGCTATACAACTTTTGATGCCTTTTCTGCAAATTTTTCTGTTTAGATTTAAATTTAACTTGTAGCTTAAAACTCCAATGAATGACTTTGATATTTAAGTTAACATCCTTCGGTTGTGATGATTTTTGTCACTGATGTACAGACATCGATATTTATAGATGGACACTACGGTTAAAAAAATTGTGTCACTTTATTTAGATGGACACTGTGGTTATTCTAAAAGGGCTCTTATATTTGTCAACTCCAAGATCAATCAGACCGTCCCAATACCTCAATTTTTTATTTATACTACAGGAAATACAATACTGCAAAAAATTCTGATAACAGCTGTAAGGAATATTTTGTGAAGCTTATGTGAGTTCTAGCAATAGTTCTCTACTTTCTTTGACACCAATTTGTTAATAGTATATCTTACCCTTGCATCTTGCATTTTCCTTCCATTACTCTCTATTTTCAAGTCAATGTCATGACCTAGTATCCCACTTTTTCATTTAAAAAATAAATAAATTTAAACCTTTTTATTTTAGGAAAGAGCACTTTGGCGTGTGCTTTAAGCCGATGCTTGCACTGTAGAGGAAAGCTCACCTACATCCTTGATGGTGACAATGTTCGTCATGGTCTAAACCGTGATCTTAGTTTCAAAGCAGAGGATCGTGCAGAAAACATACGAAGAACTGGTGGGTTTCTTTTAGACTTCATTGCCAAAATTAGTCCTCTTATTCTTGTCCAAAATTGTTCGGTTTTAATGAATTTATGGTTCTTAGGGGAGGTTGCGAAGCTCTTTGCTGATACTGGAGTTATTTGCATTGCTAGTTTAGTATCTCCCTACAGAAGGGATCGAGATGCCTGCCGTGCACTATTGCCAGATGGAGAATTCATTGAGGTTTGTGCTCTGTGAGGATTGGAGCATTTGGTTGCATAAAGTTTTTAGTGTTGGTAATTGGTGGTAGAAAGAAAAAAAAATAGGCATGAATTAAAGCCTCTTCATTGCCTGTAATTGACAAAGTATATTATTATTCACAGGTGTTTATGGATATGCCTCTCCAAGTATGTGAAGCAAGGGACCCTAAGGGCCTGTACAAGCTTGCTCGAGCTGGAAAAATTAAAGGTATCTTCTTGCAGTCTCACAGAAGACTGAAATTCTGGTATCTAAATGATACTTGTTTCCATTTCGTCTTTTCTTTATTTGATCTGGTATGTCATTGTTCTAAATCTAATGTTGATGAGCATGATATTAATTAAAAGCATGTCATTTAAAAGAGCTTAGGAGCTGTTCAATGTCTCTTCAAATCAATTTCTTATCCAGATAGTTGGAAAACTCTTTTTTGTACTAATGTCTCGTCAATATCCTCTTTTCTCTTTCTTCCACACTTAATTTAGTAGTTGATAAATTCATCATATACTTCTATTTTCTTCTTTTCATCTTCCTTTGAGGTCATTAGTCCTCACTTTAATTGTTTCCTTGTTGTCGTACCTTGCAGGTTTTACGGGGATTGATGATCCGTATGAGCCACCATTGAATGCTGAGGTACATATATGCCCTTTAGCGAAAAGAGGATATGTTTTTACTTGCATGTGCTCGTTCAAACATTGGCGCACATAATAGATTTGATAAGTTGAGGATACACTAATCTATTTTGTACATCCCATTTGGTGTGAACTCTGTCCATCACTTAAACTACCTAAAATTGCTAAACGGTTTTCTTAATTCATCAAGCCACCCCTCACCCATGAAATTATCACAAAATTTAAATGTGAAATTACAAATGCAGTGAATTTGCACCCACTGCTAGTTTAAAATATGTATCAAGCATATTCTATTTTAGCGAGCCAATATGTAATGAGAAGGTATTCCTGTTTGGGAGCCACCAAATGAATAACTGAAATGAAGAAGTTAAGGGGTAAGTTTCTGGTTTCAATTGGCAACCCGGAAATTATCTGGAGAAACAAGTAATTCTAGCATTCCTGATAGAGAATATGCTCCTCTTCTTTTTTTACTTCTTCCTTGTTTATTGGTTTATGTTTGAATTCACCATCTGCAGATAGTATTACAACCGAAAGGAGGTGTCTGTTCTTCCCCAAGAGACATGGCTGAAACAGTGATGTCTTACTTGGAGGAAGAAGGCTATCTCAATGCTTAATTTGTGAACAATGCAGAGTCGAGTCCCTGGCCGTGGAACTTGTGTCTGCCTGGACAATAAATATGCTGCGAAATTGCAAATGTCTGATTTTCTGCTTGAGGGAAACTACTCGTTTCCTGTTTCCATGCTTGAATAATGATCCATGCTTGTTTGATATCTAGTTAATTAATCGATTGATTAATTAATTTATATCTGTTGTAATCTGGATTGTAATAAATGAGAAACGTGGCAAGTGTGTCATTGAATATTCTGTCTATTATAAATGGGCTTCTCGTCGTGGAATAAAAAGTTTGGTCAAGAGATGTTGGCACCTTATATGTATTTTATTTTTAATTTTTTTTTAATATCTAAGTGTATATATCTATCTATCTGTATTGGTTTTGCAAATACAATAATGCAGTTTGGACCTGCAGGTAGGATTCTTGAATGTGTTTATTTATTTTTTGGTGGGTTGCTGATGCTTGCCTGTTCATATACATGCAACTTTTCCTCCTATAATACAACTTGGAAGTAGAGGGTATAGAAATGTCTCACAAAGTTCACATTAATGCTGTGTTTGGTTGGGGATTTGAGAAGGGATTTGGAAAGGGAAATGAAAAATGTAGGGGAAATATAAATAATATATGCTTAAATTTCACTTAGTTTCATACACCTTTTCTCTTTCTCTTTTCATTTCCAAATCCCCCCCCCCCTCCCAAATCTCCCAACCAAACACAGCGTAAGACTCTAGGGTCCCATATCCATGTGAAATATTTGCTAAAATATTTGGTAAAACATTTGGGTCTCTAATATTTTTCTTAAATTTATGGAAAAAAAAAAAAAGAAAAGAATAGTTTTCTACTTTATTTTTTTTCTCTCCATAAATACAAGATTCAATCATAGACCAAAGAATTCACTCAACTTACTTATTTATTTATTTATTATATATATTTATTTATTATGATTCTTCAAATTCAAGCTAACAAGATTTGCAGGATACCATTGAAGAGCCCACATTTGTACAATCTTCTCTAGTCAGTTTTCCTTTAGGGCCGAACCATTCATGATAACACGTTTTGCATGCACACAAATTAATAATTATAAGAGTAGTGTTACACATGTCTAAAAATTAGATAAGGTGATTTCCAAACCGCAACAAATTTATGCTTTGCAAGTAATCTAGTAAAAAAATAAATAAATAAATTGGCAGCGAAACTTGGTGACGGCAGCAAATCCGTGCTTAATCATTTGCAGCTCATTTGATTTATAATAGCTCCTTTATAAGCTTATTCAAAACAGTTGTGTTACATTTATAAAAAGTATTAGATACGAAATATACAGATATAAGATAAAAAATATTTTTATTTGTAATTATGAACATGTTTGTGCTAATAATAATTGTGAATTTTTTATCTCACATCTATGTATTCTATATTTGATTCCTTCTGTGTACATAAACATTTTGTATTCAAAAACCTGTAATTGGGTAGCTTTGGCCAACCACAATTCTACTTCTGTCATACACAACCAACTTCGGCCAACCCTTCTGGCCACTCTTCCCAAATCGTCACTACCACCTCCTCTTATCACCAACACACACCAACCCCCCCCCCCCCCCCCCCTCTAATCTCATCATCCTCTCATTATCGTCGTTCCGGCTCAAATTCGATAATCAATTACTAAATTTCTGGAGCCTTTCACATTTTTTTTTATTGAATGAAAATTTTTTTTGAAGGTAAAGGACAAAAGATTTGTATTAAAATCACAAAAAATACTTAGCATTACATTATAACAACTAATAAGTATCACTTGATCCTTACTCTTCTTACATTTTTAGAAGCAAATAAATCAATCATACTTGCATAATCTAATTTTTTTGTAAAATCATTTTCAATGGATAACCATGCTAATCCATTGAATCTTTCTTGTGACATAGTTGATCAAAGGAAATTTTTGATGATTTTCAACTTTGAAAAGTTTCTTTCCCCCTATGCAACTGTAACCAGAATAGCCAAAAGTATCCTATAAGCAACCCATAAATTTGGGAAACAATTTGTCATCAACTGTAGATGATTGAGCACTTCAATTGGTTTATTGACTTCTTTTGGCAATCTCTCTTTCAAGACTTTTAGCTCCATCAATAAATCTCTTCCATCAACATCGGAAATCTCACCATGTTTTAAAAATTCTTCAAGGTTCACACACCTTACCTTCAACGATTCATCGCTGCACTTTTTCAAGTCAAACAAAAAGCCAAAGTTTGCCTCATATATTTTGAATTGTTCGAACCTATTTTTGAGTGAACAAAGGGCTTGATCAACAAAATAAAAGAAGTAATCAACTCTAAATGATTATTTAGCCGACTGGGTCACCTCTCTGCTAACATTCTCATCAAATTGTTTCTTTCTAGAAATGATACGCTTTTCAACAAATGTAAGTTCAATTCCCAATTCACTTGCCATTTCTTTAGCTTCAACCATAGCCTCCATGAAACCAACTTCTCTATACATTGCAACATACTTAACAAGCCCATCTAGCTGCTTTACAGCAACTGCTATATCCATATCTTCACTTTGAAGAAGCTTGCTAACAAAGTTCACATGAAACAACAAATTGTACCAAATTACAATACTAAACAAGAACTCAAAAGTCTCAAGTTCATGAGTTACCAGGGATTTAGCTTCACTTTTTGCAATCGAATCTGTGGTAAGATTGTTGTACAAGTCAACCAAAGCATCCCTTATTTTTGAAGCATGGTATCTTAGTCGTTTAACACTTTTAATGCGACTTTTCTAATGTGTTTGCGACAACAACTTAGCCATGAGGCCTTCCTTTAGATTATCTTTTAAAATTGCCCAACGTTGAACAGAAGATGAAAACAATACATATATGCGTTGTACCACACCAAAAAAAAGTTTTTGCTTTAGAGCAAGAGTTGGTCATATCACAAAGCACAAGGTTAAGACTATGACAACCACACGGCGTATAGAATGCTCTAGGATTTACTTGAAGTACTCTTGTTTGAACACCTTTGTTTTTGCCTTTCATGTTAGAGTCATTATCATATCATTGCCCTCTTAAGTCACCAATATCAAGTTGAAGGTTAACTAATGCTTCTTGAAGTTTATCAAAAAGTCTCATCCCCGATGTATCATCCACATTCAAGAATTCCAAAAAAAAACTCTTTCACTTTAATTGGACTTGTCGAAACATCCACGCATCGTACAACAAGAGATATTTGTTCTTGATGGCTTATATCTGGAGTACAATCAAGTATGACCGAAAAGTATTTTGCCAGTTTGATTATCAACAAAATTGCACTTTTGACTTCCCCGGCCAACATTTGTATCACCTCATTTTGAATTTTGTGACTCAAATAATGGTAATTGAAGAACCTAAGTGATTCGTGATTAGATCAAGATTTAATTGTATCAATTCCCAACCAATAAAAACTAACAATCTAAATCATCAAACACACACGAAAGGATTTAGATTGTTGTTTTAGAAATAATAAATAGACACAAACGATTTTTACGTGGAAAAAATCACTATTAGAGCACCTTCAATTGTGATTAAAAAACTACGGGTGAAACGCCACAAATCAATCCACTACTGAAGAAAAAAAGATTACAAATATACCAAACAAATTACCCAAACGCTGTCAATTTGTCTTCTACTATTTGCATATCTTTCACCGCAACCTTCGTCTCGGAATTGATCAGGTTGATGTTGAATCCACAACATCCATTGTCGAATCAACAACTGCGCACAACATCAAACTCCTTCGACTCCTCTGTGCTTGAATCTTCGGATTCCATCGAAGAAGAACACTCTTAAAGATGAACAATCAAACTCCTTGATGTGTGCTTATCAAAACATAAGTTTAATACTCAATCAAACATCAAGAAAAACTAGCAAAACAGCCCCAAAAGAAAACCCTAAAACCCTTAAAGAAGATCTCAAAAACATACCCTAGATTTGGAGCAACCTGTAGTTTTATATCTGTAGAAATTGCAAAATCTGCTCAAGTGTAGGAATGGACGCTCGAGCAGGAACGCCAAAACGCGCGTTCCAAACCAGGATTCACGCTCAAGCGTAAGAACTTACGCTCGAGCGTAAAATCACACCACGTAGTATTTTTTGCAGACAAGCCAAAGTATTGCGATCGTAGAAACTCTGCTTGAGCGCTACGTTCCCCGCTCGAGGGGGAAGACCAAAATCAGAAGAAAATTACAACTCAATGAATCCCAAGTTTGTTCACGGAATTGACAATAAGTAGGGTCCTAACAATCTCCCCCTTTGTCAATTCCCGGACAAAACTTTTGTAACAATTTTTCCTATTAAATAAACCCACTAAACACACTAGCTAACACAATCAAAAGCCTCGAAAATAAAAAACAGCAAAAACACTGCAAAACCACAAGAGTCGAATTCGAATATGAAACACTTAGGAACATTGTGAACAATCCACCTGTGGAAACAACCATACAAACCAAAACTGTGGAACTAGATAAGACAAATAGATCAAAATAAGCACAATAGCCAAACATATATCTAACGTCATCTATTGCAAACATATCCCAATGTCCATGCATCTATTGCAAACATATCTCGATATCCATGCATCTATTGCAAACATATCCCAATATCCATGCATCAAAATTTATCCATACCTAAAACCCAACAAAGCCTGCAAATCCCAAATAACTACAAAGCCCAAAAGATATGCCAAAAAAATATATATCTCCAAATCTACTCCCCCGTTTTGTTCGGGAGGAAAACACAATAAAGAACCAGAAAACAAGAAGAAAAAAAACTGTGCAATAAATATACTAGCCAAAAAAAACAAGCATCATTGAGCTGGTGGTTGCATCTGAAGGAGGGACAAGATCTGGGAAAGATGAAAGGAGGATTGAGCAACTGACTCCTCAATGCGACTAGAAGAGGCCTCCAATGCAGTGAGCCAGGCATTGGTGGTAGTCTCAAGATCAGTAAGTCGGGCCTCAAAGATATCCATCCGGCCCTTTAAGCGATCAAAATGTGAAACCATGGACTGCTCGAATTGACGCAGCTAGCCTCTAATAGAACGAGCAGGAGGAAGCTGCTTCCTCTCACCGGCAACCTCACCTGCAACAGCAGCATCATACTCGACCTCCTCGGCCAAAGGAGTATCCCCTGCACCTGCACCAGAACTACCTACTCCAGAAGAGACCCCCTTGACATGAGACTGACTTTGAGAGACAGTCTTTTTGGTGAATGGGCAGGTAGGAAAAGCAAAGTCATCCTCATCAAAAGAAAGAACCTCAAATTTGCTGAGAAGCTGGTTAATGAGGCAACCGTAAGGAAGACCTAAGTTATTTAGCTCAAAAGCAGTGACCATTTTTTGAATAATCAGGATGACAAGGTCAATAGAATGGTGGTGAGCAATACAAAAAAAAGACAAAACCTTGTTCTTGATTTATTTCGGAGCTATGAGTGGTGATTATGATGTTGGCACAAACAATAAGGTTGAGTAAATAGAACTGGGGAAGAAGCTCATTCTGTTTGATCAAAGTGCCCTGGATCCAAGAACGAGGCGTACCACACAAAGCAGTGGCCACCTCATTGAAATCACAGATAGGTCGAACAGGGAAAAGATAGTAATAAGGAAAGACTTGACCAATACCCAATAGCTCACGAATAAGGTCAGGTGTGATGGTGATAGACTTAGACCTGACCTAGGTCTTGAAAGTAAGGCCAACATCGTCAATTCCCTTAATATTACAATAAAATTCCCGCACCCAGTCAAGATTTTGACGGCTAGAGAAAGAAATGATCAAATCTCCTCCCAAAGGATCAAATAAAGAGCGAATGTGGATAGACTCAAAGGTGTTTGGCTGTACATTACGCTTTAAATGAACTGTCCTAGAGAGGTAAGACTCTCTAAAGAACTTGGCTTTTTCTACCGAGGGAAACTGGTCGGTGTTATAAGAGGGGCGAGTGACAGTGGACTTCCGACGTTTAATGGAGGACATGGCCAAACCAAAGGACAACCCCATTACAACCACAACCATTAGTCACAAAAAGAAACAAACAGAATTAGTAACCAGAAAAACATGAGTGACTAAAGACAAATGACAAATATCCAGTAGAATAGCAAGAATGTGACACTAAAATGGAATAATCCACAAACCATGAAACCCGCAAACTTGCAAAGCTGAAATTATGAAGCACAAAATCATGAACAAATCAGATAAAAATTAATTAATGAGCATAAGCTATATGAGAATACACAACTCAAATGCAGTCATGAGAGCTCACAAAATGAATGTGTGTGTGTGTGTGTGTCTGCAATCCTTGAGAGGCCACAGAGCTAGAGTTAATCCTCGTAGTGATTGGATGGCTGGACATCCGGCAAGAGTAACTAAACATCACAGAGAAAAGTCAAACCGCTAGAAATCAAGAGGTATTTGTTGAGTAAACGCGGAGGCTCCCCCTCAATCAAAGAGTCCTTTTTTTTTCTTTTTTTCTTTTTTTGACTTTTCTTTCTTATGGGCACTCATTGGTGACATGCACGCTCAAGAGTATGGAGACCAAACTAGAGAAGCATGAACTCAGTAAGGATGGCCTGGTTGGTGTCTCTGAAGTAGCCTTTTCCTAATGCCTGAAGTAGTCTCTGAAGTAGCCTCTGAAGTAGCCTTTTCCTAAGGCCTGGTAGATGGTTAAGAGACTTAACATTACCCATGATATGCCAGTATAGGTCAATTCCTCTGAAAATGTATAAGAAACACTGTTAGTGGCCTATAGAGAACTTTGATCACTTGTGCAGAAACCCCTGCAGCAGTTTAGCTTAAGGATGTATACAGAATGAGATCATGAAGTCAATGAGCATGGGCATTCAGAATGAGCTATGAACAAGAAACAATGAAATCTTGCAAGCAACATAAGAAGTGTTCATATGAATCAAAATGTCGAGATGACAGGAATCAATGACAATGAGATTATAGCATCCAAGCACACATAAAGCCAATCACTCACACCTACTCAAGTAACAGCTAACAACACCCCAGTGACTGAGCACTACACCCAAGGTCTTTCTAAGGAACTCAAACCTAAGAAGATCAAGGAGTTTTGTAAAAATATCTGTTTTTTGATGCTCAGTGGGTACATATTCAAGAATAACAAGGTCCTCTTCCATTAACTCTTGAATGAAATGATGACGAATGTCAATGTGTTTGGTGAGAGAGTGTTGGAGAGGATTTTTAGAAATGTTAATGGCACTTGTGTTATCACAAAAAAGGGGTGAGAGTGTTCTGGTCTATACCATAATCATGAAGCATTTGCTTCATCCACAACATTTGGGCACAACAACTCCCTGCAGCAATGTACTCAGCCTTAGCGGTCGAAAAAGAAATGGCATTTTGCTTTTTGCTATGCCAGGCAACCAAATTATTCCCAAGGTAAAAACACCCCCAGATATGCTCTTACGATTATCAGCACATCTTGCCCAGTCAACATCAGAAAAATTAGTGATTTTAGCTGTAGTGTCGGTCGAGAACCAAATCCCATAACCCAAAGTCCCATTAACATACTTAATGATGTGTTTGACTGTAAGAAGATGAGACTCCTTAGGACAGGCTTGGTAACGGACACAGACACCTACACTAAATGCAATATCAGGTCGACTGGCTGTGAGATAAAGAAGACTCCCTATCATACTCCTATAAAGGGTAGGATCAACATCAGTGCCGGATGAATCTTTGGAAAGGTGAAGACTGGTGTTCATGGGAGTCCGAGCATGTTTGGCCGACTTTAGACCGAACTTTAACACAAGGTTTTTGGCATACTTAGTCTGAGAGACAAACATACCCGAAGGAGATTGTTTAATTTGAAGACCCAAGAAATAAGACAACTCTCCCATCATGCTCATCTCGAACTCATGTGTCATGCAATCCGAAAAATATTTCACAAGATGATCAGCAGTGGATCCAAGCACAATATTATCAACATAATCTGAGCAACAAATATATGAGACTTAGTATATTTCACAAATAAAGTCTTATCCACACTACCCCTTTGAAAATCATTAGCAAGAAGAAAAGTAGTAAGTTTATCATACCAAGCCTAAGGGGCTTGTTTCAACCCATACAAAGCCTTATCTAACTTGTAGACATGGTTTGGGCATTTAGGGTCCTCAAAGCGTTTTGGTTGCTCAACATAAGCCTCTTCTTTCAAGTACCCATTCATAAAGGCACTTTTCATATCCATTTGAAACAATTTGAAACCAAGAAAACATACAACACCAAGTAAAATACAAATAGATTCGAGACGTGCAACTGGGGAAAACATCTCATCATAGTCAACACCCTTTACTTGAGTATAGCCTTGAGCAACCAACCTAGCTTTATTTCTAACTACAGTACCATTCTCATCAGATTTATTCTTAAAGATCCACTTGGTACGTATAACATTCATGTCTCTAGGTCTGGGAACAAGAGTCCAAATATTGTTACGTTCAAATTGACCTAATTTTTCATGCATAACATTGACCCAACTATCATCTAGTAAGGCCTCTTTTATATTCTTAGGTTCAATTAATGAAACATAACACATATGAGATACCTTATCCCGAATTTGTCTTCGGGTTTTCATTCGATTTGAGACACTTCCAATCATCTGTTGAGCCGGATGATTCAGTTTCACCCTTGCTGGTGGTTTGAACTTTGGACTTGTGCTAACAAAGGCATCAGAAGTGGTGTCTCTCTGTACACTCTTTAGACTTTGACTTACCTTAGAAGTTGGTGCTGGCTCACCTTCTTGTGCTTGGACCTCCACTTCTCTTTGATTTTGTGGTTCAGTGTCCAGGATTGGAGACTCGCCATTTTCTTCCTCATTTATGGCTGAAGTAAGAGAACATGTGTCATCTATAACCAAATTGATCAATTCCATTAAAGATAAAGTTCGCAGGTTATAGACACGAAAAGCTCTACTAGTGGTTGAATACCTTCATCACTTAGGGAGTCAAATTTGCCCAAAGGCTCTCTATCTTTGAAAATGTAACATTTACTTCCAAAAGTTTTGAAGTATTTTACATTAGGTTTCAATCCCTTCCATAATTCATATGGAGTTTGTAAAGTGTCGAGCCTTAAATACACACGGTTCACAACATAAACGGCAGTATTTAAGGCTTCAGCCCAAAACTTTGGAGAAACTTTTTTACTCAGGAGTATGACCCTAGCCATCTCTTGAACAACCCTATTCTTCCTCTCAACAACTCCATTTTGTTGTGGAGTAATCGGAGCAGAAAATTCATGCTTAATTCCATGCATATCACAAAAATCCGAAAACGAACTATTTTCAAACTCACGACCATGATCAGTTCAGATTCTTATGATACGCCCAATAGAAACACCCTGTTCATTTTGGATTTTAAGGACTAAGGCTTGGAAAGCATTAAACGTATCAGATTTTTCTCTTAAAAAATTTACCCATGAAAAACGAGTAAAATCATCAACGGTTAAAAAAATGTATCTTTTACCTCCAATGCTTTCAGTGCGAGTGGGTCCCATAAGATCCATATGAACCAATTCAAGAGGATGTTTGGTTATGAAGCTGTTCACCTTTTTATAAGGGGCACGGGTTTGCTTCCCAAGTTGACATGGTCCACACACGGTTCATATTCTTACCCAATTTAGGTACTCCTCTCACAAGCTCTTTGTTGGCTATCTTAGTTAGGTCTTTGAAATTTATGTGACCTAATCTTTGATGCCACAGATCAATATTACTTATGATGGCTGAGTGGCAAGTGAGATCATTAGTGATAACAATCCCATAACAGTTATCAGATGTGCGAACCCCATACATGACAGTATTTCCCTTTTTATCTAAAATTTCACATTTATTTTTTGAAAATAATACTTCATGGTGGAAATCACACATTTGACTAATGCTCAAAAGATTTGCTTTAAGCCCATCAACAAGTAATGCATTTTTGAGCTTGGCAAGACCAGCCACACTTATAGAGCCCTTACCAATGACTCTAGAAGTGCCACCATCTCCAAAGGTAACAATTCATTCTTCATATTTTTCAAGGGAGGTGAAGTAGGATTTGTCACCTGACATGTGACGAGAGCACCCACTATCAAGGTACCACATGTGTGAGTCACGTGTTTTAAGAGCAGTGTGAACAATAAAACAAGCCAAGTCACCCTTTCTCACTGATAACTTTTTGGTCTTAACAAAATCAAGACTGGCAGTCTTGGTAAATGTCTTAGTGTTATGAACACCCTCATGAATCTTGGTGTTCCGCCTAGACATCTAAGGTTATCTCCTAACCCAAAAAGTATTAGAATTTCTATCATTTTGAGTCATTTTACCAAACAACTCAAAGCAATAAGGACGAATGTGGCCATACCTACCACAATAATGACAAACAAAAACAGGTTTTACCTCCCTTTTGTTGATCTTACCCTCGTTCGGCAGATGAAGAGAGAGACCACCCTGTTGCACCTTCAGCTTTCCCTTTATTTGAGTCTTCAGGTCATGTAATGTAGAGGCCTGTCCCTTGTGAACTGTTGCATTACGATAACCTAGACCACTTTTGTCACAACCCATTTGTTGAGACTCGAGGATGTCTTCTAATGTCTTGGAACCTTTGTTCCACATGGCAATTGTGGCTTTAGTATCTTTGAGTTCTTCATCTTTTTGACCAACCATCTCTTCCAATGTAGCTTGTGACATCTCAAGGTTTTTAATCTTCTTTTTATAGGTGGCATATATTTTCTGAAGTTCATTCATTTCGATCTCACAAGATAGAAGTTTCCTACATAGGTCTTGCCTGTCATTAGAGATCTTGATGACATTCTGCTTTGCTGTTGCAATTTCTCCCTTTAGCTTGACATTCTTGTTTTCACATGCTTTGAGCTTGAAAGTGAGTTTTTCATTTATTTTGGACAAATTTAGAGATTCATCGTAAAGCTTTTCATAAGCTTATTGTAGGTCATCACCATCAATCTCATCATTGTCTTCCGAGGTCTCGTCATCTTCTTTTTGCTCCACTTTTTCTTGGACCTCTTCTAGTCGAGCAACTAAGGCATGGAAATTAATAGATGGTGGTGAAGATGATTCTCTTTTTTTATGAAATTAACTCAGAATGTCCTATGCATCTTTGGCCTTTGTGCAGTGAGCAACCCGTTGCTATTCTTTGTCAGAAATTGCTTCACGAATGGTAGTCAGAACTCTTTGATTACTCGGATTGTCAGTGCTTTTAACATCCTCTTCAATGGCTTGCCAGCCCTTAGGGTTGTAAGCTCTCAGGAACATCTTCATTCTGATCTTCTAGAACAAGTAATTACTCCCATCAAAGGTAGAAGCACGGTGCAAATTGTGACCACGAGCAAATTCAACTGGTTTTGGAGGAGGTTGAGTGACAGTAGACTAGAATGCCATGTAAGTACTATCTCCGTCTTCACCAGATTCGGTTTCATTGGGTTCTTGCTCTGACCCACTTTCATCATCCCAAGTCACTATATAGACTTTCTTTCGGTTCTTTTTCGAAGGACATTCAAGAACAATATGTCCAAACCCTTGACATTCGTAACACTTGACCCCTTGCCCCTTTACAATCTTCTTTTCAGTTTTTGGAGCAATTTTTGGTAGAAAAGTTTTGGGTTTTTCATTACTCTTATCTTTTGAAATAGGGTCCTTGAAATTAGGTTTCTTTTTCTTTAATTTTGTTTTGAACTGTTTAGTAAACATAACTGTCATCTCAGACTCTAGATCAAACTCAATCTCAAGAGTTTTTGCAGTCTCATGAGCACTAGTGAAAGCCACATTATTATTTTGTTTTTTTCTTAGAAATCTGGTAGGCTTCATAAGTCTGCAAGTTTCCAACCAACTAATCAAGCTTGAGGGTATCAACATCCTGAGCCTCCTCAATAGCTGTCACTTTTGATTGGAACCTTTCAGGTAAAGACCTCAAAATTTTTTCAGGGAGTTTTTCACCGAGTGTGAAACAGGAATTCATGATGTCACTAAGTTTAGTTTAAAAATCATCAAACATTTTATCATCACGCATAAAAAGAGTTTCAAAGGTGGGAGTGAGACGTTGAAGTTTTGACCTTTTAATAGAAGTAGTACCTCGCGAATTGTTTCAAGAATGTCCTAAGCCTCTTTTGCTACCTCACACGTGCAAATACGACGAAACTCTTTAGGTGTGACGAAGCAAAAGAGGGAATTGAGAGCCTCACTGTTCCAACTTGATTTTTGATAATCGAATGCGTCCCATTTATTAAGAGGTTTGGGAATATCTACACCATCAATGATGATAACAAGTTCACTCCACCCATAGATCACACAGTGCCAAACTTTCTTATCGATAGATTTTAAAAACGCTCTCATACGAGCTTTCCAATAATAATAGTTTGTATCATCAAGTAACAAAGGTCTATGGGTCGAGTTATCTTCGCGAATTGAATCCATATCACCAATCATACAAAATCACACTCCTATAGTTTTGATAAAAACAAAGAGTGACCCGCTTTGATACCAATTGAAGAACCTAAGTGATTCGTGATTAGATCAAGATTTAATTGTATTAATTCCCAACCAATTAAAACTAACAATCTAAATCATCAAGCACATACGAAAGTGATTTAGATTGTTGTTTTAGAAATAATAAATAGACACAAACGATTTTTACGTTGAAAAAATCACTATTGGAGCACCTCCAATTGTGATTAAAAAACTATGGGCGAAACGCCACAAATCAATCCATTACTGAAAAAAGAAAGATTACAAATATACCAAACAAATTACCTAAACGCTGTCAATTTGTCTTCAATTATCTGTATATCTTTCACTGCAACCTTTATCTCGGAAGTGATTAGATTGATGTTGAATCCATAACATTCATTGTCGAATCAACGACGGTGCACAACATCAAACTCCTTCGACTCTTCTGCACTTGAATCTTCGGATTTCACCGAAGAAGAACACTCTTAAAGACAAACAATCAAACTCTTTGATATATGCTTATCAAAACATGAGTTTAATACTCAATCAAACATCAAGAAAAACTAGCAAAACAGCCCCAAAAGAAAACCCTAAAACCCTTAAAGAAGATCTCAAAAACATACCCTAGATTTGGAGTAACCTGCAGTTTTACATCTGCAGAAATCGCGAAGTCCGCTCGAGCGTAGGAATGGACGCTCGAGCGAGAACGCCAAAATATGTTTTCCAAACTAGGATTCACGCTCGAGCGTAAGAACTTAGGCTCGAGTGTAAAATCACACCATGCAGTATTTTTTACAGACAAGCCAAAGTACTGCGAGGGTGGAAACGCCGCTCGAGCGCCACGTTCCCCGCTAGAGCGGGAAGACCAAAATCAGAAGAAAATTACAACTCAATAAATCCCAAGTTTGTTCACAGAATTGACAATAAGTAGGGTCCTAACAATAATGAGTCTCACCCTTTTCTATCCGCCACAAGTGATATTCCATCGTTGGATCAAACTCACAAATCATTTCAATTATGCTTAAAAAAAGTCCATTGCTCTCTTCATAAATCTTCTCATGGCTTCCATGAAAAGGCAAATTATTCTTGGCAAGTGTTTTCACAACTACAATTATCATCAATAAAACCCGTCTCAAGTGCTCTCTTTCTTTGTTAACTTGTTCTTGTATACTTTTATCTATTGTTTGATGCTTTCCCAATCTTTCCTCAAACTCAATCCATTTGCTCATGCAAGTAATGTGCTCGTTGCCACTTTCATCGCCTTTAAGTCTCTCACCAATATTTCTGTCAAGATCCAAGCCCGCCCCTATAGGTTTAGCGTCATGACCGGCCAGTAATCATAGGTTACCTATGGCATTCATACAAAAGAATCTCTTAATATAAAGTACGGGACTTAGCGAAAGTTTAAAAATGACATAGAAATTATCCATTGAGCTATGCGTATAAGTAAAGAACTAGTATAATAAGCAAAGTTTTGTTCCAAAAGTACCTCCATCGCAGTCATACAGAATTCATGTCTGACAAAAATACAACCCCAATTATATAGAAATAAAAATTTACTGAAACACACAAAAAGGGGTTCGACTAGTATGGCTCCATCCGAGCCTGGATACTTCACTTGGAAACTCCACAAAAGGCTGACCTGGGTAGACTCGAGGCTTTCCTAACTCTATTGTTCGGCTTGCCCACCTACATATATATATATATATAAATAAATAGTGAGCTAGAGCCCAATGAGTAATAACAGAATAAAGAGGTTATATGAATGAAGTTCGATAACATTACAATGTCAATCTTAACATCAATAACCATTTCAAACAAACATGTAGTATGTTCGATAGAGTAACAATGTTGTTATAACAATAGGACCTCAAGGGTTAGTCAATATATCATAGCCAATGCAACCATTAAGGGCTAACATCAAAGATTTCTATATTTCAATTATCTAATGGGCCACAGTATTATTTTCCCCGGGCGAAGGCCAATGGGTCATGGTATTAATCTCCCCCAAGCAAGGGTCAATGAGCCATGGTATTAATTTCCCCCAGGCAAGGGTCAATGGGCCATGGTATTAATCTCCCCTAGGCAAGGGTCAATGTTCAATGGATGACACAAATACATCTCGAAAATGAACTTCATTCATCATTACAAAATAACTTTCTGATAAACCATTCAATCAGTCACATATTGATTCCAAAGCAATAACAATTTCGAAAATAATATTACTTAAACATATCTTTATAAAGTTACTACTCACAGTGGTTTGAGTTGTCACTAAGCCTCGGATGTCCATCTAAACAAAACACATAAAAGTAGAACAGTTGAAGCACCAATTCATTTTACTTCAATTCTACTCATGTGTTTCTAACTCATTCTATGATTATATGAGTCCAAATGGTGTCTAAGAATACTGGGAGTGGCATGAGGATGCAAAAATACACTTAAAAGAGTTAGTAAAATTTTGCTGAAAATAGGGTCTCCGCTCGAGCGTAACTTCCTTCACTCGAGCAGAGGTTCAAAAACAAAGGTGGTCGCTCGAGCGCAACTTCTGACGCTCGAGCAGTCTGCAAACTTGGCAAAAGTACTGGTTGTATGAAATTCCCGCTCGACGGTCGCTCGAGCGGAAGACTGAGTAAAAAGGGTCCTCGCTCGAGCATCACTTTGGTCACTTCAGCGGCTTGTACAATTTTGCAAAACTTCTAGGAGCCCGATTTTCACGCTCGAGCAGAGCTTTCCTCGCTCGAGCGGACAAGCCAAATTCTGGAATTTCCAGAACTGTGTTTGAAGTTCAAACATGATATTCAAAAGTCCCAAACTCGTGTTTTAGGTTAAAAAACATGGGAAAACTTCATAAAACATGGAAACATAGTTAATTTGGAACCAATTGCTCAAAACCATGGCAAATTCTCAACCGAGGACTTCAATTTCAAGTTATAAAACAAGTTTAATTCAAATTAAGTGTATTTTTCATCAAAACATATTCAAAACATAATCAAGTGACATGAGAAGCATGAAAACATGAAGGATTCTCCAAAATGAGGTGTAATTGTGCCATACATGTAGGAATTTCATGAATTCTAATTCAAATTATACATGCACGTACATGTTTAACTCTTAACTTCCAAATTCAAGGTGGTTGAAGCTTCTATTTAACAATTTCATGCAAATGAACTCAAAACTTAGATGAATTCAACTTCTACATGTTTTATTTACAAAGATTAGGGTTGAAGATTATACCTAAGGCTTGAATTTAAGTGTTGTATAGCTTAATTCTCCAATTCTCCACAATTTCCTTCTCAATTCTTCTTCTTCTCTCTCTCTCTCTCCAAGTGTTGAGTTAATTCCCTCCTCTCACAAAATCTCAGCTAAGTGTGTATGTATATGAGCTCATAAGCTTATTTAGAGCTATTTATATGGTGTGATTAGCTTAGCCTAATCAAGTATGATTAAGATTAAGTAATTTAGGCTCAATCTTAATTAATTCAATCAGTTTAATCTAATTATTTTGATCCAAATAAATTTTTAATTAAAGTTGTCATAAAATTCTAAATATTCAAATTAACCTATTACACTTTTCAATTTCAGCTTCTGAAAGCCATCTAGGTTCTCAATTTTTGTCTCTAAGTGGTCAATTCGAACAGATATTCCTTGTAATAATAGATAATTACGTAATTAAACATGCAATCACATAAGTAAACACACAACCATGTAATTAGGCTTATTAAAATAACATAATATACTAGTTCGGAGGTCGGGGTCGTCACAATTTCTCCAGTCTTTAAATCCTTCGGTAGCCAATTAAGTCTTATTTCCCTCTTGCTTAAACAACTTACAACAAAAGCAAATACTCTATCCAAAAGTTCCGAGTATATCAGCCATGTCCTATCAAATTTTTCTCCATTTGGTAAATGCCAAATGTAATGAATAGGTGAGAAATGCCTATGCCTAGAAGAATCATCCTTAGGGAAGTTGAACTCACAATTTCTTCTCACAAGACCTCTTTCGACTAAAAAATCTCGTAAATTCTGGTCAATTATTTTCCAAGTCCCCGAATCATCTATATTTGAATGCTCACATTCCGTATTCATCTCATCATCTTGATTAGCTTCTGCACTCCCAAATTCCCTATTTCCTTCTTCATCCACCAAATTTTCATTCTCATTATTCACCAAAGTTTCAAATTCTTCACTATTCAAGTCTTCAACTGATTGTTCTGTTTGCTTGTCACTCGTAAAGAACTTATCAATAGTTCCTCTTTGACACTCAACTAATTTTTCGACTCTTTGCTTCTTTTTCCTTTTTGCGAATCCAGACGGATAATTTCTTTAAGAGTCATGACGAGCTGAGATCAAAATATTTTTTTAGATCAAAATTCAAAACAAGAGCACCACCACTACTTAACAAAATACAAAACTTTTAAATTATGTGATGTGAACTATTAAACTTAAATAAATTCTTCTTGATGATGTAAATACTAATATTATAGTAGCAATTAATTATGCAAAAGACAAGATAAATATTTAATTAATTGAATAAAAAAAAATTTACTTGTGCTTGCTGCTGCTCCGTCCGTGTGCTGCTGCTTCATCTGTGTGCTGCTGCTACTACTTCGTTGCTTTTGGCTTGGGCTACTGGTGTGCTATCAAACAAACTGTAAGGAAGGTTGGATTAAGAGAAGATAAGGTTATGAATTATAAAAAGGGGCCTTTCAAACTGTTGGGCTGGGCCTTAACTGTTGGCCCTTAATTGTTAAGACTTAGGAATTTGATTAATTGTTGGGCCTTTCAAACTACTACTTTGTTGGGCTGCTGCTGTCAAATTGTTGAGTCTTTCAATTTTTTAATGAGTCAATTTATTTTAAGCTAGTTTAGACCTTTTTAAAACTTTTTTTTTTTAGACTTAAAACATATATAATATATTATACTAAATTATAATAGGAGGGCGCCCCCTTTTTTGGGCCTATTTTGAGGGGTCCTAAGCCATGGCCTTGTGAGCCTATGGCCAGGGTCGGGCCTATCGTCGTTTCTACATTTTCCTGTTGCTACTACCACCTCATCATCCCATTGCTGCTACCTATACCTCCTTCCATGGTTGCTGCCTCCAGCTCCTCTATCTTCTTCTCAAAATTTTAATTGAGATATCTAAAGAAATGAAATGCCCAACCAAATTATTGAGGCTTATTTAGAACATTTGTTGTTTTTAGAAATTTTTGGAAAAGTGAGTGACCAACCTATCCCATGGTTATCAGGATCTTAATTCGGATGGTAAGATCTTACAATCCTACGATCTTAGTTGGGCCAAATGATCTGAATTACACTAAAATTTAAATTTAATAGGATCTTAAAGTGATTACGATCCTATTCATAAAATCGTATAGAATTGCATACGATCTCGATTCTATTCCGATTCTGATCCTACATTTTTTTATTATTTATTTATTATATATATGTATATATTTATATCTATATAAAAAAATTTACTACAAACTCCATTTTAAATCATCTCTTCCAATTTACATTAACATAAAAAGTGCATTATATCAAATTTATCATTTTTTTTAATCTTTTTAAAATTGTGTAACATACATCATCAATATCCCTAATTTTTTATTTTATTTTGCATTAAAGATAAGATCTTACGATTATTAATCCGACTCCACGATTCGATCCACGAGACTCTCTCAACCATCCCACTTAATATTCCGATTTTAATAACTTTGATTTATCCCCTTAACAGGGGAGGTGGAAGTTGGCTATTGGCATAAGTTGGATTGTGAGATTGCGCAATGCCCTTTCTCTGAGCTACTGTTTGTAATGAATGCTTCCAAGAAAAACCACCATAGCGTTTGTTTGTGTTTTGGAATTAGGATTCTAATTAAAAAAAAGATTTTAATTCTTTTTAAAATTTATAATTAAACAAATCTTCTCAAAATTTAAAATTCAATTTAAAAATTATTTTTAAAACTTATAACTAAATATATAACTCAAAACTCAATTCAAACTATTTTCAAAACTTAAAATCAAAACTCTTTTCAAAACTTTATTAAAAAAAAAAATTCAAAAAAATATTTTTTTATTTTGTTTTTAAAATTATTTTTAAAATCATGATTTAAGTGTGGAGTCATGTTTTGAATTATGAATTTTGAGTTGAGTTTTAAAAGCAGAAAATTTGTTTGATTATAAGTTTTGAAAAGAGTTTCCAGTTGTATTTTGAAATTTTTTTTGATTTTTTGTAAATATTTAAAAAATTTCTTAATTTTATTTTTTAAGATAAATATTTTATATTTTAAATATTTATTTATTTATTTTAATGTTTACTATATTTCATACATTTGTTTGCAGTATTTTTTTAAATATATAATTTTTATTTTAAATATTTTATTTTATTTTATAAATATATTTTTAAATATTTAATTTTTTTTTATATGTTTGATTACGATTTGAGTGTGGAATTTTGAAAGTCAGTATAGAGTTTCGAGTTATGTGTTTGATTATGAGTTTTGAAAATAATTTTTAAATTGAATTTTGAGTTATATGTTTAGTTACGATTTAAGTGTGAAATTATATTTTGAGTTTAAAATATTAAAAATAAAAAATTTTAAATAAAAAATTAAAATTTTCTTAATTTTTTTTAATATTTTAAGGAAATAAATCTAAAATTTTTTAAAATATAACTCAAAATTTAAAAACTCAAAACTTCAAATGTAACTCAAAATTCTTTTCAAACTCAAAACTTCAAATGTAACTCAAAATTCTTTTCAAAACTAAAAATGTAAAAACTCATTTCAAAACTCATAATTAAATAAATTTTCTCTTTTCAAAACTCAATTCACAACTAAACGGAACCTACCAAACACCCATTACGCATCAAGAACGGAAGCAAAGAGCCCAAACATGGAATTTTCCACAATGATTAAAGAAGAAAACCCAGAATGGCAATTATGCCTTCCTGTCATGGGATATTTTTTATTATTTGTGATTAATTTTGACAGTAACATTTATTACATTTATGTTAGATACTTTTTATTATTGTGATTAATTTTGACAGTAACATTTATTACATTTATGTTAGATATTTAGGAAATAATAAGAGACATATATGTGTAATTGGTGAAAAATAGTGTCATATATTAGGATTTGGGGTGACTGCTGTATAAGATGCACAGTAGTCACTATTGTGCAGTGAAACTGCACAACAGATGAGTCCATTTCGATAATTCGAAACGTTCACATTTTAGAATACATCAAGTAAAATATACCTGTAAAAAATTAAGTTAATCGGATATTGTTTACCCATTCATCCACTCACATTTATATCTATAAAAATAAATAACAATTGTGATTTAAAGTATTAAAATAAATATAAATGTGAGTGGATGAAAGGGTAAACGATATCCGATTAACTTTTTTTTACATGTATGTCCTATTTGTTCTAAAATATGAACGGTTCGAATTATCGAAATGGGTCCCGAAATGAGTCCATTTGGCTGCCAAACAGTGACTGTTGTGCACCCCACACAGCACCGACCCCAAATCCCATATATTACACTATTAAAATAGTGGAATTTCTAGAAAACAGACCTTGACATTTCAAATTATTATACAAAAACTATTTTCTCATTGTCCAATTGAAATGTAATTTCTTCTAGAAAATTAAATTTTTTTTAAAAAAAAAAAAAAAAAAAAAATCTCCAATCTAAGACCAGATCAATTTAGTTTGGGCTCACTTCAAGTCCTATTATGTTGATTTAATTCATTTATTTTATAAGTTTTGTATCTAGATCATACATAAAAGAAAAATCGGATTGATTTTATAATTATAATCATATAATTTTATTATATTTATTTTTTAAAATATAAATTACAAACATAATTTTAAAGAAAAATATGTTAAAATTATATAACTACGAAATCTCATCTTATTTTCTTTAATGAATAATTTACATACTAGAACTCAAAAGTTAACATTTCAAATTATTATAGCGGAGGCCGTGGTAAGGCCACAACAAACTCATACTAAGCAGATCTAGTCCACTAGAGACAATCTGGTCCTATAGTAAATAGTCAATTCCAGCAGAATTATTGACCTAATAAACCTCAATATCAACAGTTAGAAATCGAGGCCCCCAAATAGAAGAAATAAGATCAAGCAAGTATACGATCTAGGTCACGACTTCAAATCACAAAACTTGATAATTAACAAATAGAAATTAAAAGCACTTTTTTCTTAATTTTTAAATAATAATTAATTTTTAACTAATTCAAATTATTTTTGTTTTATAAAATATTATAACTAACTCTAATAGACTATACCATACATGTCCAAAGATGCACATAAAAATCAAGGGGTTTTTTTTTTTAGGGTCTCTGGTATTAAGACTTTATAGTATAAAGGACATCTAATATTTTCATAATGTCTAAGATCCCTCAATTTGATCCAGAGAAATTCCAGCCCAGAGAAAATTCGGTCCAGCAAATTTCTCTCTAGAGAAAATTTGATCTAGAGAAATTCTCTAGATTCTAGTCGAGATTTTCTCTGGATTTTCAAAGAATTTCTCTGGTTTTCGCAATTGGTAAGAATTTCTCTGGATTTAAAAAAAAAAAAAAAGAAAAAGGCCTAAGATTGTGTGCTTGATAGTCAAACAAAATGGGTTGTTGGTGGTGGAAGAGAGGTGGTGGTGGTTCTGGAGGAGGCGGTTGTGGGTGGTTGGAGATGGAGCCAAAACTATGGTTCAAGAAAGAAAAGATTGACTCGGTCCGTGAATCATACTCTTCATCTCCACCACTTGAAGATTGCATATTATTCACTCTGTTTTCAGAAGCCATTTGCTACCAAAAAAGTGATATAAAAGATGATATATTAAATAAATAAATAAATAAAGGGCCAAACCTGCTGAGAGATGGTTGTAGTTCCAAAAAAAGAAGAGAATTTGAGAGAGAGCACAGAGAAACTTCACACAGTGATGACAACCAAAGAAATTTCATACAACCAAAGAAATTTCATACAGCTAGAGAAAATTCATACAACCAGAGAAATTTCATACAGCCAGAGAAATTCCAAGGATGGTCAGACACCTGAGTAGCATGCTTTGCTTGCCTTCATTCTTGGTGTCAAGCAAATTATGGGAATTTCTCTAGCCTTTTCCAAAGAAATTCTCTCCAGAGAAATTCTCGAATTTCTCTAGCCTTTTCCAGAGAAATTCCCGAAAGGCTGCGAATATTCATGGATTCCAATGTAGAGTTCCAATCTTGAGAATTTAAGGATGTACGATGTGACAATGTAGCTGGTGAAAAACGATGGGAAACCACTTCTTCCTCAGGAACCACTTCCATAGATGCATCTTCTATATCCTTCTGAAGAGATAACAACTTCCAATACATGCTTAGAAGAAATAAAGCATTCAAACAAACTCCCACGAGCATTGCAGGGAAAATTCTGACTACGAAACTTCCAAAAGAAATCTTACTTTGAACAGCAATAACCAGGTTTTGAGGGTTGCCAATTGGAGTTGCTGAAGACCCAATGTTTGCACTTGAGGCAAGGGCCAATTGTGACGCCCCGATTCTACACTATAGGTTGCAGTCAATGAAGAGTCACTAGTGAGTCCTATGGCCAATAACCAAGTAAGATCCCAGATCGCCGGAGGAGTCAAAATAGCCTCCCTTCTAAGTCCAGCTTTCTTAGGCAGCGCACTACCTTTTTGACAGATCTTACAAGGTATTGACACAAGGTCTCATAAGCAACGATAAGGTTCATACATAGAATATAAATACATAACATCCATAATTATACTTGATTCAAAGATTGTTCCATTACATTACATCCCAAAAGTAAGTTTGAATCCTCACATGAGTCTTACAAAATATCAAAAGAACATCTAATTTTCCTAAGATAGCCAAAAGTCTTCGAAGGTTTCAAGCTCGTCGTCTCCAGCTATAAACTCCTCTTCGGCACCAGGCATGATACGCCGTGAGCTTTGAATGCCCAGTAAACACACACACACCCCGTCCCTTTTTCCCAGTCCAATACGCAATCACAATTATAACATCAAGTAGTAAAACATGATACTCAAATAAATAAATAAAGGGTGAAGTTAGATGTTAGCAAACTAGAAATCCCCCAAAGAGATTTCGTCCTCCCAACCACAAGAATCAGACGCGGATTTTTCGGTATGCCTCCTCTTTTGCTGCTTTGTTGCAGAACTAACCTCGGATGCCTACCAACGGTTATGTACCGCGTAATGCCAACCGTAGGGCCTCAAAAGAGACGGTAAAATAGGGCCTTGCCCGAATCCCTCCTCACACCAAACCACCTAGGGTCCGAATACAACCGCTCCATTCAAGGGTTCCGAAAACCACTTGCGCAAGACTTTAACTTCAAATAGGGAACGCATCCCAACAATCCATATATCACATATTCTCATCTTTTCATTACTCAAGTGTTCGAAACCCAAAACCCACCCAATTAGGTTTCCCATTGAATTAAGTGTTTTAAATCAAGGTTAGTCCAACTTACAAGACATTAATAACCACGTAAGCATGCATTCTTAAGATGAGGAAGATAGATAACATAACATAACACATATAACATCATGCCAAAATATGCTCATAAGCTAATAAACATTTTCATGAATACGAAGGCATAAAACATCCTTGCATAACAAAATTTCCAGATTTAACATCACATAAAGATTAAAATGAAAGGACTATTTTAGATCTTTCACCAGACTCGGTCTTCCTATGGTTCGTAGAGAATTTAATCTAGTTTCTAGAACATTTTTCGGAAATGGGTTTGCTTTTCCAGATTTTAAGTTATTTAGAAAACATTTCAGTACTGTCCAGATTCTGTCCAGACCCGTCGATCGTTACGAAAATTTGATTTTCTTGCAAACCGCTTAATGTTTTTTGATGAAACCAATTTTAGTTGAAATCTAACTCCTTAAGGAAGATTTTGACATAAAATAGAGGGCCAGAATAATTTTGTACATTTTTCTAGAATTTTTGAAAGTGGGCTGCAAAAACAGATTCTAAGGTGGAATGTCCAAAACAAGAAGATTTATGAGAAAAGGGTTCCACCAAGGGGAAGTTTTTGTTTCTTTTGTGAAGAAAACATGCTAACTAACATATTTTTAACTCAGAAAATTTGCTTGAAAGCGTGCCCTTGAAAAGTTGAGAGATTGGTATAAAAAAAAATGGTTTTAAGCCAAGATGGGGAAAATACAAGGGAGATAAAACTAATACTCAACTCTTAGCATTTTTAACACAAGAATTCATAAATAACAGATCTGAAAGGCATTGTTTAGAAACGTGTATTGGAAAAAGGAAAATGAAAGAGAAGGTTGTGTTTGTGGCTTACTTGCTACTTTGCACAAAAATGCTTTCTTCTTCCTCCCTCTTCTTCTCTAGACTTCTCTCTCTCTTGCTCTCCTCCCTCTCTCTAACCGAAATGTGTGTGTGGGTGAGTGTGTTATGTGTGTTTGCAAGCTAGGGGGGTGTGTTGGTATTTATAGGCAATTTGGTGTGAAAGGACAAAAAGGCCCATTAGTTGAAAATGGATGGAAATGTTAGGATTTGTTTGAATTCTAAAGGAATAGAAGGGATTTGGGAGGCTTGTTCATTGGTTTAGGAAACACTTAGTTGTAATGAAACTAGTTTTTGAAATTAGCAACCTAGGTCTAGGTCACTAGGTAGGTGTTTTCCTAGAATTCCATGATGGTGGTTCTTGGAAATTGGTTTCTCACTTTCTCCTAGGAAGGCTAGCCATAGGGAAGGGTGAAGGGCCAATTTTTTTATTAATTTTTTTTCCCAGGCACACTCCCCAAGGTGTATATATATATATATATCTCTTGATGATGGTTCTTATGGTACAAGGTACAAGTACTAGTTTTGGGGTAAATTTTGAATTTAATTAAAGAGTGAGGGCATTGGTGTTAAAAACATGTATTGGGACCTTACTCATGTAGAATTAAATTAAATTAGGTTAGAGAACCTAATCTGGCTAGGAAAATTCCAGTTTTGAATAAAATAAGATGCTAACCGACAAGATCTGAAATAATCAAGTAACCGAGGGGCTTTAAGAAAATAATTCAAACATAAGGTTTTTTAAAGAAAATACATTTTTCAGGGGCTTCACACCAATAGGAAAGGATGGGGTGGGAGATTCTGTTGCCTCACGATTTTCAAAACAAATTCAGTCAAAACAACACAAGAGGTATCATTAGTGAAAAGAGCACTGGAAATGGCAGAAATAAGGCAGATTCGACAAAGCAAGTCCTTGGCTCCCCAACTCTTCCAAGTGAGCAATTTACCCAAGTATTTAAACATGTCTGCCCTTTCAAGATACACACTAACAACCATTGTTCCAAAGAGAAGACCAAGGATTGGAAGATCAATGGCAGCATATGCTTGCTCTGGTGTTATAACTTGGAAAATTACCATCGACATGGCACCTAAGAGGGACCCTGCAGTCCTTCCAATGGGTAGTAAAGGGACTGCTGGGAAAACTGCCAATACGCAGAAGATTGCAAAAGCAATTGACCCAAGTACCACTTTCACTGTTGAAGCCATGGCCATTTTTGCAAATTATTAGTAGTAAGCCCGAAATCCTTTTTTTTCCCAAAATTGAAACCCTCTTTTTCCGATCACCTCCGATGCTACATACGCCGGAGTTCCACATGCAGTGTGCAACAATTTGTCATGCTTCAAATTCTTCGAAAACGCCGATAATCTGAAGTCTGTGACCTTGAGATTGCCATTTTCGTCTAACATCAAATCGCGGTGGTAAACACCACGACTGTGACAGAAATCAACAGCGCAGACCAAATGTTTGAAGAAATTCCGAGCTGAGTCTTCCTTCAATCGGCCTTGAGAGACTTTTTGGAAGAGTTCACCGCCACAGAGGTACTCCATAGCGAAATAGATTTTGGACTTGGTAGCCATGACTTCGTGGAGCTTCATGACATTGGTCGCCGACCGTCCTCCTCCCTCCTCCCCTATACCACCGCTCTGTCTATCTCAGGTCCCCGATCTGTCTCAAGAAGAATCACTATGAAGACGAAAGCGAGCCTCGAAGTGAAAAATCACAAAAAATGGAGCTCAATCGGCTGGAGAATGAAGTCAGGGGTGAGGAACAAGAGTTGATCTGGACAGGTCTGAGAATGAGAATGGAGAAGTTTAGAGAGAGAGAGAAAGAGATGAGTTTTGATTTGATAAGGTCAAATTTCTCTGTGATAGGTTTAGGGACCTTAGATATCAAAAAATAATTTTGTGAATCTTTTCTATTACGAAAAGTGGGAGGGGGACCGTAGACTAATTTTCCCAAAAATCAAACATGGTTTTTGGTATGAACCAACTTGGCTAAGAAGGTATACACAGGGCTGGTTTGATCTTGCTTGGTGTAATTTATTATAAATTAAAAATTAATAATTAAAAAGTGAAAGTTAAAAACATTCATTCTTAGTTTTAAGATAATTAATTTTTTTAACTTTATTTAAGTTATTTTCACTTAATAAATTATAAACAAAAATTACACTAAACAATTTGATATAAACTCTCAAAATAAAAATAAAAATTATAAATTAAACATCACTATAAAGTGATATTACTGGGATGATAGGATTAAGGTTTGAGAGACATATAATACATACATGTAACATATGGGATTTTTGAAAACGGTCCTTCCTACGCTGTATTTGTTTGAGAAATTTGGGAAGGAATTTGAAAAAAGAAAGAAAAAATATGTGTAAAATAGATAAAATGTAGATATATTTTATTCATATTTTACTTTTTTTTTTTTTTTTTTTTTCTAGATCTCTCCTTAAATCTAAACACTAGAGAAATGGCCAATATATAGTGCATATGAGGAGGCTATGAGCATGGCCCAGATTTTGGAGGAAGGGTCCACTTTAGCACTTATGGAAGAACATTATTATATATGTCACATACATGTATGGGGTTTTTGGAGACTAGTGTAGAAAAGGCAAAAAGTGGGGGAATTTTTTTGGCAGGGTTTGGAGAGCTATTAGGAGGCAAAGAATGTGATGAATAATGAATGGGTTTGTGTGTTGTGTTGGGAAAGTGGTGGTGGTGGGTTTGATCATCATCTTCATTCACGCCGGCAGCTTTTCTGACTCTGCTCTCTCTTTCTCTCTCCACTCTCCCCAAAACCCATTTGTCACGCCTGCTCCCACTCATAACACCTCTTTCTCGCATATAAAGCCTAATCCACTAACTAAATAAGTTTGCAAAAAAAATTATGTGGTGTTTTGAAAAGTTGATAAATAATTAATTTTTTAATTTTTTAAATTTATTTTATTTTTTTACAGGTAAAAATTATTAGAGGTGATATGATTCAAAATGAATAAAAAGCTAAAAACTAACTTTTTATTTAGTTGCCAAAGCACCCCTATATATTACGAAATTATGTCTTGAATTTTATTTTGATAATGAAATGAATGGTATAGATTTAAAATTAGGACAAATTGTAGTTTATTATAAGTTTAAAAAAAAAATTACAAATTAATCGTAAAATTTTCAATTTTAATAATTAAAGTTATAAACTTATTCATGACTTTGTAAAATATTTTGTGAAAAAATCATTAATTTGCAATTTTTCTTAAAATTAGTGAGATGTAAGCCACACTTAGAATACTTGTATTTCATAGAAGTATTTTTCCTAAGTAATTTTTTTAGTACTTTTTATGAGTTCCTAGTATTATTGATAAGTTTATGAGTGAAGAAAGTGATTGCATAATCGGATACATAATATATATAAATGAATAAAAAAAATTAAAATTAGATTCTATTAACAAAATTTTATCTATTTATATGGATTTCTTTGTGTTGTAGAACAATTTGTACTCAAAATTTTACTTAAAATGATCATACGTGGTCCAAGTTCAACTATGATAAAGTAGAGTGTATACCTAAAAGAAATTTGAATTATACATTCATTTTTTCAATAAAATTTTGAGTAAAAATTATGAATATCATTATTGAATCTACTAATACATTTGTTGATCTCGTCCTTGTTCGCTAATTTTTTTATGTACCGAAAACTTGTTGTCTCAAATCTTAATAAAACGGTTTTTTTTTTTTAATTTATTTTTTTAATTTATTTTATTTTATACACTTATAGTCGTTGACTTATGCCTTAAATGTTTCTGTATATGAAAAAAACTCATAATTGTGAGTGTTTTAGGACAGGATCTTCTCTATCAAATATCGATTGTTTTATTTTTTGTTTTAAAGCACTTATAATCATCGAATTATGCCTTGATTTTTTATCTCAAAATTTTGATATTATCTAATAGTTATAGGCCAGTTGGTTGAGGGAAGTAAACTTTGGGACAAGCCTTAAACCCCGGACGTCTTGAGTTCGATTCCCACTCCCAGCTAGATTATTAGCTTGTCACTGCATCTTTCCTTGGTCGATCGGCTCAAGATCCTAAGATTAGACGAGGTGTGTGTAAAAAACGCTGGCCTAGATACTCGGTTTTTAAAAAATAAAAATAAAAAAATTCTAATAGTTATAAGTGTTTTAAGATGGGATCTTCTGTGTCAAATTTCAATATTCTTTTGTTCTCAAATACTTATAGTCGATGATTATGTCTTAAAATTTTTGTATCTCAAAATTTTCATAATTTAATAAGGGTAAGTGTTTTAGGATATAGCCAAAAGTATTTAAGAAAATAAGAAAAAAAATTAATTACTCCCAAAGTATTTTGTGTCATTACTTACAAGGTGTTCACAATTAATGAAAAATTGCAAAACAAACTAGTGTCATTTTTGTCTCCCAATTTTCTAAAAAAAGTGGGTTACTATTATTATATTAACCCACTCATAAAATGTGTCTACTTCGTCGTTGAAACCCCGCAAACAATGGGTTCGTCTGGGAAGGGATTGAATTTTTGACTTTTTAATTTTTTTTAATTATTATAATGTAGGGTTAAAAATTTTTGTTTCGAAAGAGTTTTTAGTTTTTTTGGTTTTTTAGCGAGAGGAAGGATGTAATGATTATGGGTTAGATGTGATATTTTGTTTTATTAAGTTAAAAAATTTATTTTATTTTTTGTAACAAAAATAGCCAAAAAAGCCTCAAACTTGGCTTCCCAAACGAAACCAATATCTTATGATATTCTGAAACTATGAAATACTATTATCCTAAGAATATAAGATATTCTTGACAAATTATTTAATTTCTTCTGAACAAATATATTTGGTGCCTCAACTTATTTTTTAGTGTAGTGTTATCTAAATTCAAAAGTCATTTTTAAATCCAATAATATGACAATTTATTAAAATATCTAAGGTAACTTTCTATTTCATATATTATTATTAGTCAATTGTCTCTTATACATATAGAGTCTAGAAAATGGACTTTCCTATAATTTTTATACTTTTTATTGATTGAAATAATATGATTCATCAATTTTTATATTAATGTATGAGAAATAAGACATTGGCTCTGTTTAGGGATAATTATTCAATAACTTCATAATATAGATACGTTAGTATCGTTTGGTAACACTTACGTTTTCAGTTTTTTGTTTATATTTACAAAAATTTTAAAAATTCAAATAAAAACTTATTTGGTAAAATTTTTGATTTATAAATAAGTGGTCTCAGTTTATAAATTTGGGCAAAAACTGAAAACACAAAAAATGTGTTTCCATTTTGAGTTTTGAATTTTTTTTTTTTTTACCATCAAACACTAGCCACCACCCGCCACCATTTTCCACCACCGTCTTCCGCCACCACCACCCATCACCTGCCACCACCACTCACTACCCACCTGTCGCCACCACCAGCCACCTGCCACCCACTCGCCACCACCACCACCCACCACCCGCCACTACCATCCACCACCCCCCACCACCACTACCCGTCACCTACTTGCCACCACCACTCACCACCCACTTGTCATCACCATCCACCACCAGCCACCCACCACCACCAGCTACCTGCCACCCACCCGCCACCACAACCCACCACCCACCACCACCACCCACCTGCCACCCACCTGCCACCACTACCCACCATCACCACCCACCACCCACCCGCCACCACCCGCCGTCCGCCACCTACCTGCCACCACCATCGCCACCCACCACCCGCCACCTACCCGCCACCACCACCCACCCACCACCACCCGCTATCCGCCACCCACCTGCCACCACCACCCACCACCCGCCACCACCACCACCACCACCACCACCCACCACCCGCTCACCGTCACCCACCCGCCCACCACCACCACTAGCTACCCACCACCCACCGTCACCACTTTCCACCACCGTCTTCCACTGCTACTTGCCACCACTTACCATTTCTTACTCTTTTTTATATTTTTAAAATTTTTTAAACATTTTGTCAATTATCAAACGCGTTTGTAGTTTATGTTTGTCTAAACATAAACAAAAAATAAACAAAAACCAATTTATAAATTTTTGTAAATATAAACTGAAAACGTAAACGTTACCAAACACACCCATTGTATTCTATAATATTATGATTGATAGAGAGAGTGGTAGATGGGGGTATTGTGCTTGGTGAGTGAGGAACATGAAGGGGCATATTGAATGATGATTGGTTAAAGAGTACAGACACGTGGTACTCCGGGAACATTGACTCATTTCCCCTGTTTAGGTAGTTTGATTTGTGTTATAGTTAATAAAAATAAAAATAAGTTAAAATAGTTAATAAAATAAAATATCACATTAAAATCATAATTATTTTACTTTTTTTTTCACGATTATCAAATCAATTACTAAAAAAAGATCAACTATCATTCTAAACATAATTTTTTAATCAAATTAAAATAACCAAAAAATTAAAAAAACTACTAAAATAGACTATTTATAAAGGGGGCCAAATTAAATGGTATATACCAAAATAACCTCTCGATCTACATGGCCTCTTTATCTCATTGTTTGCATCCTTTGTCAGACGGAATTCCATTTCTATCAATCCCTCCCAACTTTAAAAAGACAGCCTCAAAGAACAAGAAAGCAAACAATTCCCTTCACCGCCATATTCCTCTCATCGATTACATCAAAAGAAAACTTAATCCTCACTCACTTAATCCCCCCTCTCTCTCTCTCTCTAATTAATTATGTTTAGCTAAAATCCAACTTGGAGATCCTCACTCCTTTTAATTATTTTCTCTATCCCAATTCACCCTTAAAAACACAGACAACATAACCCATCACTTTGTGTCCAAAGAGCTTACAGTGCTTATGTGGGTTAAATGGATACTTTGTTTAGACTAGTCAGTCTTCAATCTGATCAGTCCTTCAACTCCAGCAGAACGTCAAGCAGTTCTAGATCTTCTAGACAACAAAACCACCATCATCAAGAAGAAGAAGAATGCTTCAACAATTTCATGGATGAAGATGGCTTCTCTTCTTCTTCTTCTAAGCACTACTACCCTTACCACCACCACCAACAACTCTCCACCACCACCACCACAACCACTCCACCACCACCACACCACCACCCCTTCGAATCAGCCGATTTCTCTTTCTCCCCCGCCCGAGACCTAAACCTCGAATTTGCTTCTTCCATCTCCGGCACCAACAAATGGGCATCCGATATTCTTCTTGAAACTGCAAGAGCTATTGCTAATAAGAACAGTGTTCGAGTCCAACAACTTATGTGGATGCTCAACGAGCTCGGATCGCCTTACGGTGACACGGATCAAAAGCTAGCTTATTACTTCCTCCAAGCCTTGTTCAGCCGCATGACTGACTCCGGCGAGAAGTGCCACCGGACTCTGATCTCCGCTTCGGAAAAAACTTGCTCTTTCGATTCGACAAGAAAAACAGTACTCAAATTTCAAGAAGTGAGCCCTTGGACTACCTTCGGCCATGTCGCTTGCAATGCTGCGATCATGGACGCTTTCGAAGGCGAAACAAAGCTTCATATAATTGATATTAGCAACACTTATTGCACGCAATGGCCTACTCTGCTCGAAGCGTTGGCGACACGAAACGACGAAGCACCGCACCTTCGTCTCACCACCGTGCTCAGCGGCGGCGGCTCGGCGGCGGTGCAAAAAGTGATGAAAGAGATCGGAACTAGAATGGAAAAGTTCGCTAGACTCATGGGTGTTCCTTTTAAATTCAACGTAGTACACCACTCCGGCGATCTATCCGAGTTGAGTTTAGGTCAATTGAATATCAAAGACGACGAAGCTCTCGCCGTGAATTGTATCGGCGCTCTACGCTCCGTTAACCGCCGTGACGTCTTGATATCTTTGTTTCGAAGTCTGCAACCCAGAATTATGACTGTGGTCGAAGAAGAAGCCGATCTCGATGTGGGAGTGGATGGATTAGACTTTGTTAATGGATTTCAACAATGTTTGAGATGGTTTAGGGTTTACTTGGAGTCCCTCGAAGACAGCTTTCCTAAGAGAAGCAACGAGAAGCTGATTTTGGAAAGGGTGGCGGGGAGGGCGGTGGTGGACCTGGTGGCGTGTCGGGCGGAGGAGTCGGTAGAGCGGAGGGAGACGGCGGCGAGGTGGTCGAGGAGGCTGCATGGTGGTGGGTTTAGGCCAGTTTTGTTGAGTGACGAAGTGTGTGATGATGTGAGGGCTCTCTTGAGGAGGTATAAGGAGGGTTGGGCAATGACACAGTGTTCCGATGAGATCGCCGGAATATTCTTGGTGTGGAGGGATGAGCCGGTGGTGTGGGCTAGTGCATGGAGGCCTTCTTGATTGTGACCGCCACAAATGGTGGTGGGTCACACGTGTGTGGATTTTTTTGGCACGTGCGTGGGGGTGGTGGAGTTTTGTGGGTGGATTTGCTGGAATGGTATTAGATATTGGAAAAAGTGAAGTAATATATTCTAATTTGTGATTATTTTCGTTTTATTATGGAAAAAAAAAAAAAAAAAAAAGAAAGAAAGATTGGTTTGATTTTGAATTTTGTTGAATTGTTTTTACAAGTGTCGTGTCTTTGTTTGTTAGACTATTTCAAACGCTAAAAACATGTCCCTTTTAGCTGACACTTGTAATTTGATAGAGATATTTTCACTCAAACGAAATTCAATTGGAGAGACTATTATGTGGAGAGAAGTCGAGCCCATCAACACAAGATAAATACGATTAGAGTAGAGTGTTTTATCAGATTAGCTTAGCTTAGCTGAGCGGATAAGTTTATCAAAATAAAATGGTTGAATTTACTAAAAAGAATTAACTTGAAACGTAAACAATTTACTTTTTTCAAATCACTCTATAACTAATAACTAAAAATATTCATAACTCATGACTCCTATATAAATATGTCAAAAACCATCATGTAAGATCACCTTCAATAGTATTTGTATTTTCTTTCCTTAACTACAATAGACTAGCAAATATTCAAAATACACTCAACAAACTCTCTATCCCACTTCTAGTTTTTTTTTTTTTTTTTTTTTTTTTAAAAAAAAAAAAACCTCTCTATCCCACTTTCTATTATAAATTATTTTATTCTGACTCTCTACATTTAGGGAACAAAGAAGCATTGTTGGAGTTCTTAATGAAAAAAAAAATTAACTCTCCATTTTGAGAAATGAAATTTTCTTTTTATTGTTAAAAAATTAATAATAATAAATAAATAAATAGAAAATATTGTGGAGATACTCTAAGGTGCTATTTGATAAAGTTAAAAATTGAAAACTAAAGATTAAAAATTAAATATTGAAAATTGAATACTCTTTTTTAAATTAAAATTTGTTTGATAAAAATTTAAATACTGAATAAAAATAAATTATTTGATATGTATAAAATTAAATTTAAAATTTATTATTTAAAATTGTATATTTCAGTTTTTATATTGTGATGGTGGTGGTAATGGTGGTGGTGATGGTATGATGGTGGTGGTGGCGGGCATGGTAGTGGTGGTCGTGGTGGTAGCGGTAGTGAGTGTGGTAGCGGTGGTGGCGGTGACAGTGGTAGTGGTGGTGGTGGTGGCGGCGGCGGCGGCGGCGGCGGCAGGATGATGGTGGTGGTAGTGAGTTTGTAATAGTGTATACTAATATTTATATTTAGTATTTATAAATTTAATTAGAATTAATTAAGTTTCACATGATAAAAAAATTTCTTAAGTTTTAATTTATATTTTAAGAGGCACTTAAATTTTTAAGTGATATCAATTATGATTATCAAACGGACTTAATTAATTATCACTTAATGCATTCAATTTTAAGTATTGAATCATATTATCAAATCGGTGGTGCTACATATGCCAATTAGTGTATACATTAGTGTACCAACTAGTATTATGATATTATTATTGGTTACATTTATTATATAAGTTACAAATACTCAAAATCATACAAATAATATCACATCATCTGTTAGTACACTAGTGTGTATATTAATTAGTATATAGTGGTGCAACATGTACTAATTAGTGTACACACTAGTGTACCAACTAGTGTTATGATATTATTATTGACCACATTTATTATACAAATTACAAATACTCAAAACCATATAAATGATTTCATATCATCTGTTAGCACACTAATATGTACATTTAGCCTCCGTTTGGGAAGTGGGTTGGCTTTTTGGCTTTTTGACTTTTTTGGCTATTTTAGCCTGGGCTTAAAAGTTTGGTTTGGGAAGGGCTTTTTGGCTTTTTGGCTTTTTTAACTTTTTTTGTGAGAGAGGAGTGTAATGATTATGGGTTGTATGTGATATTTTGTTTTTTGTGGCTAAAAAAGCCTATTTTGTCTTTTGTGGCTAAAATAGCCAAAAAGCCTGGCTTTTTGGCTTCCCAAACGGCACCTTATTGATACATATAACATTATTCATTGGTATATAGAGCATTATTCTTATCAAATACCCTAACAGAGGACATACTACTTTATTATCATACAAGACTAACTAAAGTATTCTTAACTTCAGTGTTACACAACTTTTTATTACCTAAAAAAGTGTTACACAACTTTAAGCCGGCACGATATTAGTGTGACTTCCATAATTTTTTTATGACTTGTGCAGGTGATCCATCTTTGTCTAAGCAGTATACAAAAATGAACACAAATCCATTTCAGATAATTCAAGGTTGATGAACTGGTCTTTTTCTTAGGTATATATTTATACTTGTTTGTTTACTCAATTTTAAAATTATAATTTTAAATTAATGGGTCCAAATCTTAGATGGAGTTGGTATTAATTAGGTGTGTTTGAGAGATGAAATATCATTATCAGCTCAAAAGTAAGTAGTGTTAATTAAGAGTTAATTAAGAAGGTCGTTGTCTGGATTGGGACCATAGAATCTTAGGACGGCCACTAAGTCGGGTTGGGTTCGGGGAATCTCATGGAAAGGTGTTTAGTCATTAGTGGGTATTATGGGCTTAGTAGCCTGCACACGACCATGTGCTCTTTTTTCTTACTTTTATTTGAAATTTTTTAAAATATTTTTGAAGTATTATGTAATATTATTTAGAATAAAGGTTGAGACCCCTTTTGGGGGTCACCCCCTTCACCTCTTTTAGTTTTGATTAGTTTTTTTTTTTTTTTTTTTTTCTCACCCAATCCCCAACTTCCATGTGTGTGAGGGGGTTGTAGGGGTGGGTGTTTTAAGGGAGATCTAAATCAATGCCCTATTATTTATTTGATATTTTTAATTAATAAACAAATGCAATACATATAAAGGTGAGTTAATATATTCACTTGTAAAAAATTTCAATTGATTTAAAGCATCAAGTAAATAATATAAAATAATAATATTTCGAGATTACTAAATAATTTCATCTCTTCATCATTTTCCTAGAAATACAAATGAAGAAAATTATTAAGTAATTATTAAATATCACATCACATTTACACAAATAAAAATTACAAAATATATTAAGTGGATTATTTAGTGTCTCTCAACTACTTAACACAGGTGAAACAACATTATCTCACCTGTAAAGCTTATACTATGTCAATAACGGGCTTGTTTGGTATAATTTTTTGTATGCTAAAACTTGATAATTAAAAAATAAAAATTAAAAAACACTTTTTTTCCCGTTTCAAGATAATTAATTTTTTTTTAACTTATTTAAAATATTTTTACCTTATAAATGTAGGATAAATTACACTTTGCTTTATTTATGTTTAATCTTTTTCACACTTGGTCTTTAAAGTTTTTTTTCCCAACATAATTGTTCATATTTCAAGTTTTTCCTCAATTTATTCCAAAAGCTTACTCATGTCTAAAATTAGACTAAAAATGACACAGTAATAGACATGTGAAAAAATGGCCAAACATAAAAAGACAATGTGTAATTTTATCGTAAAATATAAGTAAAAATTATACCAAACAATATGATATAAATACTAAAAATAATTAAACAACTGATATAAATTACACTAAATAATCCCATTTGCACATAAAACTTAAAAATATTCAATAATAATCTAACATGAAAAGTTAAAATGTTTTATTACGCTATTGATTGAAAACACCATATAAATAATACAACATATGGTTCAAAGCTCTTATTTTTTTCTTGATGCAGAGCAAAAATATTATGAGTCCATCCTCATCAATTCATAATTTATCTTAAATATATTTGTGTGATAAAAATTAAATTAATAAAATATAAAATTCATAAATAAAATGAATTTGTACCAATAATTTATTTTTTGGGATAAATTTTAAGTTTATAAATTCAAATTTATTGTGCTGTTTGATCATTGGATGGAGAAGAGGGAACTCCGGAGCATTCTGTATGGCCCCACCACCACCTCAAATAAAACGAAATAGGATTTTCTTCTTACTTTCTTTATTTGGCCTCTTTCTTACAACGGTTAAGATTCACTTTAAGAGAATTTAACAGTTCAATCACTTAATTTTTTTAATTTAAGTTGTTAGATTCTCTTAAAGTTAATTTTAATCGTTACGAGAAAGTAGGCTAATAAAAACGAATTAAGATTCTCACATTGATCTCTCTCCTTAATTTCCCACTTACAGAGTTATTGGGCCCACTTTTGAGCTCAATTTCAATAATCCGAACCGTTACATTTTAAGAATTGTTGAGTATATCATACCTGTAAAAAATCAAGTTAATTGGATATGATAAACTACGTGTTTGAATCATCGAATTACAAACCATTTTTTAAAAAAATTTAATAAATAGTTTTCTGAACACATACTTTCTGATATTCAATCAACTTGATTTTTTACAGGTATGATACACTCAATAAATTTTAAAATATATACAGTTCAAATTATCGAAATTAGATCTAAAAATAGATCCAATAATCCTACAAATAAGAAGTTAAGGAGAGATCACGAAGAGGATCCTAATTCAATAAAAACACCAGAACGAGAATCCTTGCCTTTTTGAAAAAAAAAAAAACCCTCTTTCGTGGTGATAGTAGTGGTGTTGTAAGGCCAATAAAGTGGTACTTTTTGGTTTTGGTCCACCTAAAGGAAAAGAAAGAAAAGAAAAAAATAAAATAAAAATGAAAGAGTGTTGGTAGTGGGAACTTCTTTTTGAGTCAAGATTCCCTTGTTAACTTTCTTTCTTGACTTTTTACTTGCGGGACTATTGGATTCACTTTAAAGTTTAATTTCTATAATTCGAACGGTGCATATTTTAAGATTTGTTGATTGTATTATATTTATAAAAAGTTAAATTGATCAGATATCAGAAAGTATGTGTTCAGATCATCGAATTAAAAATCATTTTTTAAAAAATTTAATAAACAATTTTTCGAACACATATTTTTTGATATCCGATCAACTTAATTTTTTACAAGTATAATATACTTAACAAATCTTAAAATGTGAACAGTTTGGATCATCGAAATTAAGCCTAAAAGTGGACTCAATTACCCAGCAAGTAAGAAGTCAAGGAAGGTAGGCAATGGGGGATCCTGATTCCTTCTTTTTAGGGTTTCATATTTGATGAGACTTGCCCCCTCCACGTTAACCATACTGCCCACTCCCTTTCCAGTCTCTCTCTGTCTCTCCCCCCTTTACGTGGGCTTTCAAAATGGGTTTTTACAGAGAGAGAGAGAGAGAGAGAGGGGGGGGAGGGAGGGTTGGTTGGCCCATGACTTTTGATTAATTTAAAGCTTTGAATTTTATTTGAGGAAATGTTGAGGATGATGACTGGTCCTCTCTTGAAACATTCACATGGGACCTATATAATGCAAGTTGCCAATAAGTGGAGTTGGAATTGATCATTTTGATGGCCAACCTCTCCGGTACATTTCGTTTGCTTTTCTAGTTTATCTCATGAATCTTTTGATTTTTTGTTTTTTTGTTTTTTTGTTTTTGTTTTTTTTTGTTTTTGTTTTTTTTGAAGAGATTGATTAATTTAATGTCCAAGTTTGTTTCATAGCTAATAAATAATTTTGGAGAAAACCACGCAAGACTGTTTATATGGTGATTCAAGTCAATCACATGATAAATTTTTTTACACATGCTGACTCACATTTATTAAATAAAAAGATAAATAATGATTTACTTAGGAGTATTTTGAGAAGTTGGTAAAAAGCTGACTTTTTAAATTTTTAATTTTTTTTTGACTTTTTTGGCAAAAAAACTAGTTCTTTTGGGTAAAAAAAGCTAACTTCTTTGGCTAAAAAAGTTAAAAAGTTAAAAAGTCGACTTTTTTGGTATGTTCCTAAAAGATCACTTAATATGTATTATAATATTTTATTAATCGAGAATATTACATAAACAATATGATAAATTAGTTCAAAAGTATCTAATAATTTTTTTTGATTTCACAGTATGGGTTCTATGTTATAAAAAGGGATTTTTTTTTTTTTTTTTTTGGGGAAATGTATAATACAAATGAGCTTGAAACTTAAAAGCAATATATCAATGGGATGTCACCTTGTTGTATTTTTGGTGGGCCCAAAATATGATATGGGACATGATTTAAATTTTAATATGGAAAATGATCTTTTATGTAACACGAATCTTGTATCAAAAGGTGGTCGGGGTCATGGGAGATGGTGATCGGCCACCGTGGGTGGGTGGTAATCGGAGGAGAGGGTAAAACACTTTTTTTTTTTTTCTTTTTTTCTTTTTTAAAAATTTTAAAATCAATTTTGCTTTTTAGAAACAAAAATAATATATCAAACAAGTTAGCAAAATGAGTCGCGAAACACGGGCCACATCGCAAAGATGTAAAATTATTCAAATCACAGTTAGTGACTAATCTAAACAAGGTCATAGTTGTAAATAAATAAAATTATTCCTTTTATTTAGAGTCCAAAATAACTTTAGTTTTTTGGACAGTTGACTTGAAATAACAGCATCTTGACATTTCATTCAAAAAGATTATAACAAAAAACAAAATAAAAACAAAAAAAATATATTGACACACACTCACACAGTGTCTTCCAAGTTAACCCCGGCCCAGCTGTCCTATTAGTCTAGCGTTAGACGACCGGTTTGGTTTGGTGTAGTTTTATGAGAATTATTTTATGATTTTTTATTTTTTAATTTAAAAAACTATATATATCAGAGTGTATAATGCAATATTTACTTACAATTGAGAAAAAAAAATGGCATATATATATATATATTAAATGAATTATTAAGATGGATTTTGATAACATTTATAATTTTATAATTTTTTGTTTACATAAAATACCAAACATGTTTATACAGTAATTATTTTTGGCAAAACTAAATGCAAAAAAATGTTTGGTATGCACTTTAAAAACTTATTTTGAAGATAGAGAGATGACTCGAGGTGGCTGTCGGCCGCTAAAAATGGTTTCCAACCAGAGATAGTTCCTGTGAGTAGGAGGTAGTTGGAGATGTTTGAAGGTGGCTACCGGCGGTCGGAGATGGTAATCAGAGGTGGTTGTCAATTGTCAGATGTGGTGATCAAATGTGATTTCTGACAAGTGATGATAGCCAAAAGTGATTATTGCAGGTAGGAGATATTTGCCAGTCGAGAGATGGTGACTGGAAGTGGTCATCCATGACAATGGGTGGTAATTACGGGTGTGCATAATACCGCCGAAACCAATGTTTTAAAAATCGGACCGGTGAGTGAACCGGAAAAGGGGCCGGGTGGACGGGTCACCGGTTCAACCGGAATCGAACCGGAATCGAACCGTGACGTAATAAATATATTAAAATTATATTTAAATAAAAATATAAGTAATAAAATTATAAATTAAAAATATTAAATTATCTTAAATATTTGTCCTAATATTTTTTTTACTGAAAAATATAATAATACATTTTAAAATATTATTAATTTCAATTTTGGAAGATGAAATCAAATATTTAATATTCCCTCCATATGGTTTTAATTCAAATAATTTGATTGAAAGGAGAGCAAAAATTTTGGAGGGATATCAAAATTTCAATATTCCCTCCAATACATTTGATTGAATCCCACATGGATTTTTTGAGTTTTTTTGAAAGAGTTTTTTTCTTATAAATAGGTGAAGACTTTCACAATAATTTCATCAAGCTCTTAATGGGATTCCTCACAAGAGGAGACCCTTGAAAAAGAGTTTCAAATTAAAATTTTCTTATATTCTTATATTTTATATATATATATATATATATAAAATAAGAAAGAAAGAAAGAAAAGAAAGAAAGAAAATAAAAAAACAAAGAAGGACCGGAGCCACCGGTTTTGCATAAATAGGCCGGTTTTTGCTGATGGCCGGTTTTGGTGGGCAGACCGGACCGGAGCCCCCTCCGGTCACCGGTTCAACCGGTTGAACCGGCCGGTCCGGTCCGGGTTTTAAAACCTTGGCCGAAACAGCCAAAACCGCACTGAGCCGCACCGCCAAGGCAAATTCGTTATTATTTGCCAATCGAACCGTCGATTTTTGATAAGAAAAATGACAAATTCTAGTGATACTTTTATCAATCCGCCAGTTTCTATTTTTCTTCCAACCGCACCAACCCGCACCGCTATTAAATCATATTTTATAAGATTCTAAAAATTCTTTTTTACTTAAGTTTGCTTGTTGTTCTATACCTTAGAATGTAGTATTACATTACTGCTCGAGGGGAATTCAAGATGTCAGTAATCCAAAATAAAGTTGGATTCCAATTCACTTTTCAATCTTTTTTTTTTTTTTTTCTGGCCATGTTGCAAACTTGCATCAGCTCGCTTTTCAATCTAAATACTTTTCAACAGTAAACATTTTCAATATATTGTAAACCCTGAATGATATTAATTTTATGTATTGTATTTGATCATTGTAACTTCCACAGATACTTGTAATGAACTGATGGCATAGTCGTTGATATTATCATGTTGTTGCTACACTTGTTGCATCAGAAGAAAGCTTCGCAAGATGCTTAATATCACGGTATCTCTCGTCTTTTTTTTACTCTTTGATTTAAGTTTTGTAATTTGAATTATATTTTTTATAAACCGCCAATCCGCCCGAACCGCCAAGGCAAATCCACCATTATTTGCCAACCGAACCGCCGGTTTTAGATAAGGAAAATAGCAAATTCTAGTGACACTTTTATCAATCCGTCACCTGCCATACGATTTCTATTTTTCTCTCAAACCGCACCGACCCACACCGCGCACACCTCTAGTGGTAATGGGTGATAGTCAAAGGGCGGCCAGAAGAAAAAAAAGCAAGAATTTTTATTTTTTTTTTGTTATTATAAAAATTTTGTAAATTTTGTAAACTCATCACAAATTTTTGAAAAAATAAAAATAAACACCAAACGATATTTTGTTTACGTTCTTCAAATATACATTAATGTGTACTAATTGGGCGTTATTATTTATAAATATAAACAAAAAAGTACAAACATAAATGATATCAAACAATTCCAAAGAATATAGGAATTAGATGTTTTTAGATTATATGCCTAATGATGCTGGGCTTCTTGAACTAAAATTCACTGTAGAAACTAGATCAAACCTGCCCCACAGCCACCTACCTACATTCTAAACCCACAAAAAATGCTTCCAAATCCATTGATTTCATCACTTATGCCAAACATAACAATACAAATAAACAATGAGGGTTTGACTAGTTGATCAATTTATTCATTTCCACAACCATTATTTAGTTGTATAACATCCAATTTTGTATTGCAAAAACCTAATCAGACCTAGATATAATATTTTCTTACTTAACCACTCCTTTAGAATTATGTTTGGTTCACTGTCTTGTTCTGTCACAGATAAACGAATGATTCTGGGACCAGATGAGATACAAGGCATTAGATCAATTTCAATCATCATTTACCAAAGTTTAAATTCATGTTTATTCTACAAACCCAAGCAGAAAATTCCACTTTGAATTCTACAAAAATAAAAAATAAAAGAATATTACATTTTTTTTAGTGATTTAACCATATTCCTATTCCTTCATATTTGTCTGAAATGATCTTAAAAAGGTTAAATGTTCTTTGTTATCTGATGAAATTACAAATTCTTCCATATAAATTACACCTATAAACACACACAAAACTCCCATGCACAATAATTTGCTTCAGATTCACAGAAAACATACCTCAAATCAGATTCAAATTCAATAGACCAATCTGAATGTAATAACCAAGCGTGTTAGTCATGCCATCTCCCAACTCCAAACAAACTCAGTCAAGGCGTGGCCACCATGAACCAATGGTTTCTCCAACTCACAACATTTGTGAACACTTTCATGCTTTCTCGGTGAGGGGTTGGAGCATTGGTTGCATATCATAGCCCTTTATCCGCATAATCCATCAAAGAAAACATTTTGCGAAAACAGTGTAATTCTTCAAGCAAATATGTAATCCTTCTCCATATACACTTGACCTTACTAAAGAACAAATATTAACATCACCTACAAAAAGAGATCTTCACGGCCAACAATAGAGCTTAGAATGAACAGATATTTTTCACATACATCATTTCTTCACACTCCACCTATAAGGAAGCCTCCATTTTTTATGCCAATATATCGACACTCTTGACCACAATGGGAACCCAAAATTGTAGTCAAGAGGCCGGTCCGCTGCACCCCTCACCGTCAAAGGCAACCATACATATCTTGAGTCCCTCAAGTCAACTGGGTTCCACCGATCTGCCATGAATATAAAAGAACCCGGAAGGCTTGGCAAAGGAAGTACAAATGTGCTCTGAGAAAAGAATGTTGTGCGTCGAAAAATTTTGTTACCCCCAATGCACGGGTTCCCCATTGTCTCCCACAGCCCCAAGATTGATTCAGCTGCGTGAGCCAGTGCCTGATTAGGGGCCCAACCGGAGCAGCCTGATGTGATCATGTAGTAAGTCCCCTGATACTTGAACAGAGCCGGGGCTTCTCGGTGTTGACCCACAAGAATCCTTCTCATGACACGTGTCACGTCGAGGTAATCTTGATTGAGCGGACCGATATGAAGTTCGCTATTGTCCTCCGTGGAGTAGATGAGATAGGCTACACCGTCGTCATCTTTGAAGATTGTCATGTCCCGGCTGTCAAACCCGTGGGGCCGTTTTCTGTAGAGATAATTGAAAGGACCAGTGGGGTAATCACTTACGGCAACGCCCACCGAGGCTTTGGTGTAGTTGGCATCATCAATATGCATCCACATGACATATTTACCAGTTTTTTCATTGTAAATTACTTTGGGCCTCTCGAGCACGTTGGATTTGTGTAGATCATGGGTCTCGTCTGTTTCTTCTGCAGCCAAAACAATGCCCTCGTTTTTCCAAGTCCACAAATCCTTGGAAGAATAGCAACCCACGCCAATAATGTCAACCTACGTAGAGAAAGGTATTTAATAATACTTTCACGCACAAATAAGCTACATAGTAAACCAAACATGGCATAAAACATTAAAAAAAGTAGTGCTGCTATTCACACAACCTTTCAATGAATTGGCAAGACACGTTCAGCAGATTCTTAGTTTTCAATTGCCATTTTTTTTGCTTATCTGATAAAATTGTATTCTAGGTCACTTAATTGGTGTTCTTCACAAAAAGGCCCAACTGATTGAGCAGTCTTAAATCCTAAATCTCATGCTGTCAAGCATCTGAATCTGTACAGAGCACATAATGTTTGCAACCATCAGTTTTATGCAGGGATGGCAAAGGCACGGGCTCAGTACAAGTTACCCCTCTTGACCCCCATTTATTCAATAGAAACCTTACCCCGACCCAGTCCCAATTCCAAGTAAAAGTAAGGCGGGGCAGGTTATCAATTAATTAATAAATAATTGAGTTCCCCACCGGGTTAGCAGTTATTTTTAAATCTTGTAATAAACTTCCAAGCCTCAGCTTGACAATCCAGGTGGCGAAAGCACACCCACATAAAAGTTTGCATGTGACACAACCTATATTACATGGACCCTTCTAAATATATGTTGTACCCATGTCGGATGCTTAACATTCACTAAGCAAGCATACTTATTGATTTAAAATAACCAAAAACTACACATAAAACTCCAATATTTTTCATGAAATGCTCTATGCCACCTTGTAAACACTGTTTAAAAGGAAAGAGAATTGTTTATAGAGGGTGATGGTTGTGTCCGTGATGATGGCAGTGAAGTGACTACCAGCGACAATGGTTATAGTGATGGTTTGGCTTTATGAGGCGTGCTTAAATAAATTACAATGATGATCATGGCGATGATTTTCAACAGCAAAGAGTAATGATGCTGGGTTTGGGTTAGGAGGCATGTTTGGTTAAGTTTGTGGGAGTCATTGCCCCACCCTGGCGGTAGCAGCCAAAGGCAATGAATTTAATGAATGAGCTGTTTCACTTTCAGAGTGTTGTTTCTTACTTCATTTAACAGAGCTTTCTCTAGCCATCCGTAATTGTGTACCAGGAGTAGCCTTATAATACACAACTTACATTATAAGATGTGCAATATGCTTAGTTAACCCTACAAATCATAGATGAGAACATGAGTTTAAATCTAAATCACACATACAGAATAAATCACACATAAAATCAGCAATAGAAGCCAGCATCAGCTAAATAATCCTAAAGCATGCATAGGCAGTGGCCGAGATAAAAGAATTTATTCAGGAGGGGCAACATTAACTTGAAACAAGAGTGGTTCAAAGAAGCACCAACCCCTGTCAAATTTGATATCAGCTCATGACAGCAAAAAAGGACGACAATTTAACCTCATGCTTAGCAGGACTACAATTTGTGCAACATACAGGATCAGTACACCTATAGCATTCTGGTTGTAACCAAAATCCATCACTAAAACACACAATTCAAAGATAGACAAAACAACTTGAAATTCAAATTATAACCCCATCTATGGACTGATAGCTAAAGCTAAGCATGTAAATTTACTAGATATATGTAGGGATGTAAGAAAAAAAAAAAAAAAAACTGACCAAACTGATTGAACCGGACTGAATCATTCATATTTGGTCTGTTTTTTAACAATACTCGGTTTGTGCGATTTTTTAATTTGATTTTTTTCGATTTTCAATTCAGTATCAGTTTAAGCACCTTGTGCATCGAACTAGACTGAAACCGACTGCTTCAATATATATTGTATATATAATTTATATAATCCAATAATATAATGATATTAATAAGAATAATAAATTATTAACCTCAACTCAATTAATTAATCTTATCATCTCTATAACTTAAGATAGTAAAATTTTATTATATATAATCTTAACTCTAACTTAATATTTTTAAAGCCTTAGTATTTATTATTATTTTTTGTTTTGTATTTTTGTTAATCTAAGAATTGAAAAATATTTGTTAAATGGATGAATTGAATATATTTCAAATAGTGGACAAATAACTAATTCAATGTTTTTACATAGATTAGTGGCTATGCTAAAAAGGACTAAAGTTTGAAAGGTCTTAAACCAATTAAACTGCACCGAACCAAACTGTTTCAATCGGTTCGATTCGGTGCGATTTGATATGAGAAGCGATCTGTGTCGGTACTCAAAATAATAAAACCGACAGTATCGGTTCGGTGAAAATTTTTACCTAAATACTGAATGTACCGAACCGATTATTACATCCCCAGATATATGAGTATCAGAAAACATTAAAATATGCTACATCTACTCCACAAATAAATGAGAGAGAAGCCTGAATTGAGAAATAGTATACAAAATGAAATTTTTTAGCAAAACAAACATTTGAAGGGGTAAATTGCAATGATTTTGAAGAAAATATTTTGCCAATTAAAAGTACCTTTCTTATTTTGTGTAATTATTTTTGTTAATGTGTATTCTAACAAGACTGTTTATAATTAGTGAGAGAAATTATTTGCCTAACATTTTATAACTGTCCAATTGTAACTAGCCCTATTGCATAATACTTGGGCTTTATTTGGAGTATGAATTTTAGTAAAAATTTAGATTGAAGAGGACAAAAGATAAGTAAAATGTGAATGAAGTATAATTACATTGCACACATTTTTTTTTTTCTTTTTCTTTTTCTTTTTAAATCTCTACCAAAATTCATACTCCAAACACATTGTATTGTCTAACCTGTTTTAGTATTAAAATTATGACTTAACCACATAAAATGCCTAACAAGCACAATATAAAATTATTTTCTCAAACAAGAGGATGAAAAGTCATTACATTTTACTCATTGTTAACTTCCATTCTCTTTCCTTCCGCTCACCTCATAATTTACACTTTCTTGTCATTCACACCTCCTTCTCATCTATTGCTTAGCTCTTTCTTTGGGTTTTCTCTTCATAAGAAATGTCCAATCCATGAGAAGAAGTAATTTATTTATTATTGTTATTATTTTTATTTTTTTTTTTTGGCAACAAGTTAAGACAACTCTTCTTCTCTTCTTTAATTTTTATTTTTCCCCCTCACTTATATCACTCTAATTGTGTGAGAACTTGTCTGCATGATTTCAAGTTGATGCACCATTCATTTATATAACTTTTCTCCAAAAAAAGTCCTTACTCTTTTCCTAGGATTCTTCCATTCTCTTTCCTTACCTTCACCTCATAATTTACATTTTTCCCCTTTAATTAGCCAAACACTTCCCATCACTCTTCCTGTCGTCTTTTTTCTTATTGCTTCTTCCTTTTTAGGGTTCTCTTCTCTATCATATATTTCCATTCCCTCATAAAAAACAGATCTTTTTTTTTTTTGGCAACAAGTGAAGACCACTATTTTTTCTTCTTTTTCTTTACCCCATGTGCCACTTAGATTGTGTGAGATTTCAAGTTCCTTTTTCTTTTCTTTTTTTCCCTATTTTTTTCTCCTTTTTTGGTCTGTGCTTTTGTGAGCATTTTGAGAACTTAATTTAGGTTTTATTTATTTATTTTTAAAAAAAGAATGTAGGCATGCCTATCATTAGCAATGTTGTATTCTTCGAAAAAGACAACATTAAACACTCTACTTTTGCAGGTTTTATTTCAATTTTGCAATGGCGTTATCTATTTGATTATACAGTGATTATCAAGATTTCGATATGACGGTTTTCATGTGAGTTTTGTTCAGATTTTAATTATTTTATTTTGTTGTAACTTATTATTATCATTTGTATTTTAGATTATTCTTACAAAGCATCTTGGTTCTCTAACTTGGAAGGTAAATTATCCTCCTTTTTAAGCAGGATAAAGTGTTGTATTATCATATTTCCTCATGAATTTTTGTTTTAGTACATATGTTACCCTTCTTTATTTTCCTCTTAAATTTAAAGTATTAAATGTTGTTTTTTGGGGATGTTGCCAAAATTTCTCCATGATTTCATTGGCTTGGAAACAAAAGCATAATATAATAAGGTGATTTTTGTAATTTTAATCATATACAAGGTTTTAAAAAGCGGTCGCAACCGTTACGTAACGGTTGTGGTAGTTACCGCCACCCGTTACGGCCGCTTTTGCAGTGTGATTGAGATTCACAGGTGTATCGATCGTAACGGCTGCTATAGCGGTCGTAACGGTGCCGTAACGGCCGTAACGGCCTGTTACGCACCGTTACGTAACGGTTCCAAATTGCTTCTTTCAAAAAAATACAAAAAAAAAAAAAAAAGTTGAAAATAGGGGAAGAGAGATAGAGAGAGAAGAGGGAAGATGGAGGAACAAGAGATAGAGAGAGAATAGGGAAGATGAAGACCATGTTATTGATTTGTTGAAGTTGTAAGACCTATACTATTCTATTCAGCTATTATCACTCAATCATTTTGTTTGTGTGTGTCTATTTATATATTATTTGAAAATAATAATAATAATAAGTGTGGTCATTATCTATTTGGTTTGATTAAAATATATATATATATATTTAGACTTTTATTTATTCTCTTACTTTTGTCATTGTTTATCTTACATATAATAGTTAGTGATTATTTTTTATAAAATATAAAGTCATTAATTATTAAAATAAAATGTAAAAAACTCAGTTTATAGTGATTTAAAAATATGAAATATATTGGATCAAACTTAAAAATTGATAAAAATTGATCAATATTTATTTTAAAACCCAATAAATATGATCATAGAAAAAAAAAATGCGTATCGGTAAGTTTTTTTCAAATTGTGCGAAAAATAAAAAAATTCACGGTTCCGGTTGCCGCAACCGTTACGCTACGGCCTTTACACCCCGTAACCGCAACCGCAACCACAACCGCAACCGCAACTGCAACTGCGCCATCGCCACCGTTACGGCAACCGCAACCGCTTTTCAGAACCTTGATCATACTCATACATGAGTTTGTCACCAAAAAAAAAAAAAAAAAAAAAAAATTATACACGAGTTATGGTGTAGTGCTTAGCTCTTTCTTCTTTTATGCAACATCTACTTAGCCCTGTATATAATTATAAATTTTTGAAAAAGTCATCATAAGAATATTAGGTTGACGCACTCAATTTACTTATTTATTATGAAATTAAGTGTTATATTTATAGAAGGAAAATGTTTAAGACTCACAAAAACTTGCAGAACTTGACCTACAATAATGTGAGTAAATTTTTAATTTGTTACACCTCATTAATATAGGCCTAACTTTCTTGGCACAAGTGAATTTATAAAATATAGCTAAAATTGAAGAATCCTACATCAATCGATTTTGCATTTTTCTTCTAATCAAAATTAAAATAATTTATTTTAGTCTACAAATTTTACATTTTGATTTTAATTTCTATTAATAGGATTCCATATATGCACCTAAGTCTTTATATATTAATTTTTGTTTAAATATTAGTTTTATTAAGTAACCAATTAAATAAGTTAATAAATCTTTATTTTTGCACTCATAACATTGTGCTACGTTATAATTTAAATATTATGATAAACTACCAATAGGTCCTAATAGTTGGATTTAATTTTCATTAAGTCCTATTACAATCGTCGCTAAAAATAATTTTTTGTCACGATTTTTTACATGTCGCTAAAAATTGACAATTAGTGACTTTTTTTGTCACGGTTTTAATCGTCACTGAGACTTATAATTAGTGATGTTTTTATGTGACTTTTTAAATTCTCGCTGAAAGTTAAAAATTAGTGACTTTTTTTTTAAACTGTTGCCAAAATTTATAATTAGTGACATTTTTTGTAACAAAATTTTTAAACTATCGCTGAAAATTAACAATTAGTGACGTTTTTTAATAGTATATGATGAAAAATGTCAAATGTCATCAACATTACATTTTAGTCTAAAAGTCAAAAAGTCATTAAAAAAGCTAAAAATCCAACAAACTTTATAAAAAAATCAATGATTCTATTTTCTCTCTATTTTTTGCACATCTTTTCGTTTAAAACTAAAAAGTCATATCAAACATACTAATTTTTTTTACCTCATATTTTAGCAAAAAAAAATCAGAAAGTTACTAAAATGACTTGTTCCCAAACGAGGACATAGGAACTATTGAACAATAAGCCTACTTATTAGGACCTATACGTAAGTCTTCCTTAATATTATATAAAGTTATTAGGATAAACTCCCCTGCATACCTTTTCATACTCCTTTTATGGATTTTAATTCGGACCCGTACTAATGATCCGAACCGTCTATCTCGTAGGCTCCGCAATAAAGATCATCCATGTAGACAATCAAATTCATCGGACAATTATAAATATAGGAACAAATCGCATTTTATTTTATAAATAGATGGTTTGAATTTAATTACATTTTAATAAAATGTGATTTATTTTTGTATATATAATTTTTTGAATGAATGACTTTTATTGTGAAACCTACGAGATAGATAATTCGGATCATCAATGCGAGTTCAGATTGAAACCTACAAAAAAAAGTATGAAAAGATATGGAAAGATGAGATGGATGGAAGCTTATCCCAAAGTTATCGTTAGTATTTATTTAAGCTATGTTTTCTATAACATAATGTGTAATTTTTTTTAATTTTAGATATGTTAAAACCCATATTTAATTAAACTTTTAAATTTCAATTTATAAATATCTTTAATAGAAAAATAAATAAATAAATTAAATAATTAGAGTTATTATTTAATTTTAATTTATTAATTCTCCTAGTAATTTAATCATTATATTGACTATTAAAGTGAGTATTCAATTTAAAAATAAATTTATAATTAAAATTATATTTATTTATTTAAGTTAAACTTTCTAGAGATAAAATTATTCTCCTATATTGTAGATGTCGCAACTTAAATTTTAATATAATTTTATTTATTTGTATCAACAACACTACAAATTCATTATCAACCCAGAATTTATTAAGAAAAAGAAATTAATGGTTCAAATTTATTTTACACATAAACCTCATGTTTCATCAATTCAATCTTTACCACACAAACTCATTCAGGATAAATTATGAATTCCTAAGAGTGGATTCATAGTATTTTTCTATTTATATACATAAACATATACATAATTTAACAAATTTATATTTTGATGTATATATATCATTATAATATACTTCATTTTTTATTTGATTTCATTTATTTAAAAAATAAATTTTCATTCATTTTCTCTCTCTCTCACCCTCTTCCGGTCACCCCACATCATCCACCACCACTTTTGTTACGTTAATAGTTTTTTTTGAATATTTTATTACATAAATTTGTAGCGAAATTATGTATTCTATAATTGATATTACAAAATTTTATGATAAAATTACACATTTTACGATCAATTGCATATGATACACACCCTTGAAGAAGTCTGTACCACGGGATTTCCTCACATCTATTATTCAAAAGTATAACTTATTTTTCAAAATTTTATCATATATCTAATATTTCATCTCATCTAATTCTATAATATAATTTATACCTCACAATGATATTTGGGATCCTGAAACTCCTGATTAATTTTTTTACGAATTTCACTACCTGGGGTAAAATCCATCAAAAAACTATATGTGAAAATTCATTTCGCTAGCCGTTGGGCTTTCTCTGCGCTCATTTTCAGCTGTCGGCCTTTCTAGTTTAAGCAAATTAACTTCTCTACAGAGATCATTAAGATTGGCTGGTGTCTCGATTTGAGGGTTTGTATTATCAAGTCATTGAACTTTTTTCAGACTGTAGCAATTAGGCTGCATATTATCTTCAGAGGATTGTTCTTGAGATTTTTGATAATGAACTTCAATCATTCTAATTTTTAATTATGGATCTTTAATTTGATCTATTAATTCTAGAGCAGATTTTTGTTCATTAGTAAGAACATTAATGCTAGGTCCAACAGAAAGACCATTCATTTCAACTATGGCTTTCCAATAGTTGGATTCAGAACTAAGGCTACAGCAACCATTACCACAACCTTCTTGATTCAATTCTTCAGAAGAAGTGTCACTATTAGAGTCAGAATATAATTATGCTAAATCATTACTACTATTAGGATCACTATTAGAATGATCTTTGGAGTCAGAAGAATTAATCATAAGTTTATAAAGTTGATTTTTTAATTTTTCATCAATATTTAATTCTTTAATTTTTTTGTTTAGTTCTACATTTATTAGCATAATGACCTATTTTTCCACACTTATAACATTTTGCGGATGATTTATCTTTCTTTTGAGAAGTCATCTTAGAGGAACTGGCAGATTGTTTATTTTTTGTATAAGAAGATTTCTTTTTAGGAAAATATTTCTTTTTCTTATTGGATTTATAGTCCTTTATTTTTCTTAATTTTTTATGGTTCTTCGGATAGGGGATTTTAACATCATAAGCAAATTGATCACAAAATTCTCCTAATTCCTCTTTGCCAGTGAGATTATCTCTTTTCATTTGATATTGTAATTTTAAGTCATTGCAAAGAGATAAACCTTCTTCAATAATTATGGCAATTAAGTGTAATTATTATAAAGGATACTCATACCATTATTTTTATCTCTTAATCTTTTCCGAACTTTTTTAGCAAAAAAAGTTGGTAAGCCATCAATGAATTTAGCTTTCCAATGCTCACTATTAGCATCAGCTTGTTGCATAACTTTCATAAGAAAAACATCTTTATACCAACGAAAATGGGTAAGGGATGGGCAACGAAGATTCTGAAGAAGAGTACGACTACGGTCAAAGGTACCTGTACTGGGTCCTACAAAATGCATTAAGATGGTTTGGGAAGGGTATAAACCGCATCCTCAACCTGTTGAGGAGTATTCGTCAAAGGATTAGTTTCTTGTTTAACAGACTGGAGAATTTCCAGCTGTTGAGCAAGGATGAGTATATTGTTCCATCATCCTTTGAGAATACCAGTAAAACCAGTGGAAATGAAACAGGCAATTTGGCTATCAGTATTACTATTCTAACGACAAATAGAACTATATATAAGCATTTCATGGATGGTTTCAAAAATTTGATATTCAGATTTGCCATCAATATTCCAGGAATAAATACTTTTACCATGATAAGATTTTTGTTCATAAAGAATGTCTTGTGGAGTGGGTTGAGGATAATAATATCGATTTGGGGCTAATTTATTGGTAAAAGAGGTTTTATTGATAGAACTTGGAGAAGTTTGATTAATAGAATTCTGAGAATTTATATTTTGATGTATATATATATGTCATTATAATATACTTCATTTTTTATTTGATTTCACTTATTTAAAAAATAAATTTTCATTCATTTTCTCTTTCTCTCTCACACTCTTCCGGTCACCCCACATCGTCCACCACCACTTTTGTTACATTAATAGTTTTTTTTGAATATTTTATTACATAAATTTGTAGTGAGGTTATGCATTTTATAATTGATATTACAAAATTTTATGATAAAATTACACATTTTATAATCAATTGCATATGATACACACCCTTGAAGAAGTCTGTACCATGGGATTTCCTCACATTTATTATTCAAAAGTATAACTTATTTTTCAAAATTTTATCATATATCTAATATTTCATCTCATCTAATTCTATAATATAATTTATACCTTACAATTTTATAGGTAATTGTATCCTATTTAATTGCATCAAAATAATCTGACCAGCAAAGGGGACCATAGGAACCCCCCAGGCCATATTTGATTGGTGAAAGAATTAATAAAATTAGTATAAGATTAGGTATCCAATTAAATTAATGAGATAATTATTTATCATATATTCTTCTTTTTTTTGAGAAATTAGTAAAATATTCCTCCCCTTTAGTAGTATGAGGGATCAAATATTTTTTTTTATTAGTTAAGTCCTCAATAATATTATTAAAAAAAATTCAATTGGTCACATATAAAGCTATTTCATATTATTTATCTTATAAAATCTTAATATCAGTCTCTTAAACTAAAACCCCCTTTTTTTTCATGGAAATTATGATTAACATCTCTTAGACCATCTCCAACCTAAATTCTATCGTCAAAAAGTCTTAAAAAGTGAGTTCCAATATTTATATTAAAGTGATATCAAATAGAGAGAAGTAGATATATTATCAAATGGAGGGAGATTTGATCATTCATTAGGGTCCAGCTTGTCTCATGTTTGATATCAAGACTGGACCGTCTAGTTCGGCCCATGGGCCCATTTTTGGGGCCCGTTTTGATAATCCGAACTATTCAATGTGTGGAACTTGTCTAGTACTATATCCCTGTAAAAAATCACGTTGATCGGACATTAATAACTATTTGATCAGATCAGTTTTCTATATAATAAAAAAAAAAGGATAGTGAAAAAATAAACGGTTGACAGAAAATAATCCGATCAAATAGCTATCGATATCCAATCAACGTGATTTTTTTACAAGAATATAGTACTCGATGAGTTCTATACATTGAACGGTTCGGATTATCGAAACAGGGCCAAAAAATGGGCCCATGGGCTGGGCTGGGTTGGACGGTCCCGTCTTGATCTCAAACATGAGACAAGCTGAACCCTAAATTGAAATGGTTATCATTGGACTGGACATTCACCTAAGACAATTTGATAATTTTTTTTGTTAATCTCCATACGATCTCTAGGACATCTGCCCATACATCATTCTAGACAATTTGAGATGAAAAAAATTTGATATAAATTTTAATTTTAGTATTTGAGTGAATAGTATCAAATCAAACTTTTCATCAATTTTAAAAAAAAAAAAAAAAAAAAAAAAAAAATTTGATTCAACGTTATAAATGCTCTTAATATTAAAAACAGTACCGTTACATCCATCGAATTTGTGCTGGTCGAATTAGTCCGAATGAATTTTTTCTTGGCAAGAATTTTCTGTTTTGGAGACTTTTACTAGGAAGAAACTCATTCATACTAATTCAGACAGAATCATTAATCTATTAAAAAAATTTCTGATTTTATTGGATAATAAAATTTACAATGCCCTTGTTTGGCATGTTAATTTTAGAAGTTAAAATACTAAAATAATTATAAAAAGATAAAATAAATTAAAAAATTAATATGATAAAATATCGTATTTAAACTATAATCATTATATTTCTTTCTTAAATAAAAAAATAAAAACAAAAAATAAAAAAAGCCTTTTTAGGTTAAAAACCAAAAAAACCAACCATTTTCCAAACGAAGCCGTGCCCTTATAGTCGTGAGACCTACGATCTACTACTCTATGATGACTGAAAAAATGGCAGGTGCTAACTCATCAGAGTTCTATTTGGATTCCAACTTCCACACTGACTCGCTGTTGACACGGACACGACTCTCGTCCTTCTCTCTCCAAGGTAAGTATTCTTGTTCTGATTAGGGTTTTTTTTACATTGCATTCAACTTGATTGTTTTGATTCAATGAAAATGCAGACAGACATTGGAGAGTGGAGGCAAACATTTTGGTTGAATTTGGGGCTCTGGTTGTCTCTGCCTATAGTCACCACTGTTTAAAAGTACTCTCTCTAATCTTTTATTTTTTTCTTCTCTCAAATAAAATTGAGATGTTGATTTATGGTTTACTTGTGCTTTGAAGTGATGTGTTTTGATTTGCTAAAATTAAGGATTTTGATTTATTATTATTTATGCTAAAAGTAGGGATTGTGGTGTTCATATATTAGGATTTTTTTATTTGTGGTGATTTGCATGAAAATTAGGGATTTCGATTTGTGCTAAAATTAGTGATTTTGATTGACGATTTTTATTTTAATTAAAAAACAATAGTCATGGAGAAATACTTCAAAACTCTGTTTGGTTGATAGATTTGGGGAGGGATTTGGACAGGAAAAGAGAAAATGTTGGTGAAATGTTTCATTTGTGTTTCACACACCTTTTTCCTTTTGCTTTCTAAATTCCTTCCCAAATCTACAAACCAAACATAGCACAAAAGAAAATGAACGTTGGAATCGTCTATTCCTAAAACAAGATGATAATTTATTTTCCTCGAAACATAGTTGCATAGAAATTAATTTGGTGGATCCCCAAAACCTTTACACTGATAGTTTTTCACTAGGACAACCTAAAACGTTTACACTGATAAATTTTTCCAAAAGTCTATGGGACACGCTTAGAGAAAGTGTGCAAAGGCTATAGTGTATACAACGTAAGATGTATTACACTAGGATGAAAAATATACCTTCAAAGAGAATTCCCAAGACTTCCAATGAGGCAAGCTCTCCAACTCACTCCCAAGATATCCAAGGTGCTATGAAGTTCTCTCAAGCTGACACTCACATAAGATAGAAAATCTATAGAAAATTTTATTTACAGTGTATAACAGATGTAGAACTATTTCTCAAAAGGTAATACCAAGTAGAGATGTGTTAGTATTTAAAGAACCCCAAATAACATCTAGTCCAATAGGTAGTTTTCTTCCAAACTCGCCTCTATGGGCTGGCGCATCATGTGCCATGGTTAGCCACAAACACATGGAGTTTTAGCTTTGAGATACAAATGAGCAATCCATACTCCACTACAGAGTTTTACCATACTTTGGATCTCATCATGGGTTGACCCATGCTTACACATGGCTGGTCCACATGTGGGTCTTGTCAACAGTCTATGAACCTGATTCTAGCTTGATCAACCAAACTATTTGGTTGTTTCCAGTGACATGAAACTCCTAGTCAACCAGTCTCTGATGCTGGTTAACCAAGATGACCAAATGAACCCATAGCACCTTCCATGCCAATAAAGAACTCCCATAACATCTATGCTTTCAAAACTTCAGGCCTCGTCCAATATGGTCTCCAAAGTGATAGTGGCTTGGACTCTACCTAAGATGCGCATTATGTTGTCATGAAATCACCAAACTATGATAATCCTAGCACTAACAAAGTACACCATAAGATAACACAATAAAGGCCATAACTTAAAAACATTAACCGAACTTAAGATAATGGATAAATAAATATGTCATCTAAACCAAACAAACTTTTGTATAGGAAAATTCTACGATACTTACCTCCTTAAAAGGTGTAGCCATTATAGCCAATTAAGATTTTAGAGACAAATTTAGGGACAATCACTTTTTAGGAACGAAATATTCTAGTTGCCAAAAGTGTCATCATTATATTTTTAGTAACAAAATTAGATATTTAGTAATGAATTACTATCCTTTTGAGATTTTTTTTTTTTTTTCATCTAAAAAAAGTAAACCTTTTTGGCACCAAATTATTTGGCCCCCAAAAGTGCATTTATTAGCAACATTTTCAAAATTGTCGCTAAAAGTCCTATTTTTGACTTTTCTAGACAACCTTTTAGCGACAACTCTAATTGTTTTCGTAACAAAAATTTTATTTTTAGGGGAAAAAAATTTAGTCCATAAAATCCAAAAATGTTGTAGTGACTATACATTCCAGTTATGAAGATTTGTGGTCTTAGGTCCCGTTTGAGAACAGGCTATTTTAATAATTTTTTGACTTTTTACGAAAAGATGTACAGAAAAGTAGAAAGAATGATATAACAGCTTATAGTGACTTTTTGATTTTTTGCCTAAAACATGTAGTTGCCAAACGAGACCTTAGCTATAAATCATATTGGTGATTGGTTACAGAGTTTTGCGGTGGTCAAATTTGTGGTGGTCTATGTTACATGGACTCAGGTACGAATATCAGATGTGGGTGTATATCTAAGCGTCAGACCTTCATAAATTTAAATCTTAGAATCTTAGGATATGTATCCAAAATTGGATATGGGTGCGAGGATGCGTCATATACACATATATATTGCATATTATATAATATTCTCATATGAGATGTTGTAAATTATATAGAAATATATACACTTGAAATTGAATAAGATTCAGAAAAAAAATATGAAATTTCTGTATCTAATTCATGTGAGAGGCATATATGAAATTCAAAGTGGAAAAATAAAAAACTTTACTGTAACCATAGGTAAAACCATAAAAGTGTAATTTTTATAAATTTTAGAAGGGGCATGTGCCCCTCCTGGCCTCCAAGTGGCTCCCACGTACATGTGTATGCAAAGATGGACAAGAGTACATAGGGAATAGCAAACGGATCCTCGTGAAATTTTATTTTTTTGACAGGTAAATTCTAAGAAGTATAATATAAAATCATGCAGCATATGCAAAAATTATCTTTCTTTGTGGATTATGGATAATCAAATAATCTAAGAGTGTGTATTCAGATTTAAAAAAAAATTACCCGCGCCGCACCCTTTTTGTGAGCATGGTAAGTGAGCCCATCTTTATACTCTCCATACCAATAGTATGTCATTGATCTCTCATCATACAGAATACCACCTCCATGAGCTTGAATAGGGTTTCCATCAGTATCCAGCCAAATCCTCCCGGGAAAATAGTAGAAGCTTTCATTTCCAGAATCCTTCACTGGATCTATAGCAGTTTTCTGATCAGGGAAGAATACATGCCTAAGTTGGGAAGACTCATCAAGGAATTCATCCATAATGGTAGTTGTCCGCTTAGGCCTAGGCCTCCGTTTGGCGGCACGTGGGGATCGTTTTCCCTTTGGTGGGGGAATTTGAATATTCTCCTCCTCCACCTCTTCAAGTTCACGTAATAGAGGGTGGTGGCTCATGTGCACTTGGATCTCTCCACCCTGCCCATGTTTGTGTTGAACAAGGGAGTACAGATGGAGCATAACGAGGCATCCCACCAAGCTCCACACAACAATGGAAAATGAGCACCTGGTTCCTGCATGGCAATGTAAATTGGTTGGTTTCCTGTATTTGTTCCTCATCGTCATTTGTTCCTTCTTTTTTTATCTTCAACATACGGCTGCAATTAAGAAAATGCAACCTATGGAGATCCAAATGTAAAATTATATAAACATATTAATTATATTTAACAGAACATATAAGGAAAACTAGTAAAAATACACCCATTACAAGCATATACAGAACAGACACACATATATACATACAGGTCATCAAAGACAAATTGCAAACAAAATTCATTGATAATGAATGTGCCTTTAATGAAGCTAAAATTTGCCTTGATTGTAATAGACAATTATGAATTCTAGGTCAGTAAATACGTTTGTCAACTTTAATTATTATTTTCAATGAAATTCACTTTCCATGCAATAATTTTAATAAATAAGATATGTAATTCAAGGTGTACAACAAATAACTAGAAATAGATGATTGATGTGAAGCATAAATATGCAGAGTAATGTTAGGCATCATGAAAAGCTTTGGATTATACACAATAAAAACACCACACCCTAATCAATGATGGAAAATCTTCCTTTCATGATATTTCTTTCATGAGGCCTAGGATTATTCAAATATATATCCCCATCAGTTTCATTAAGGCTGTGTTTGGTTCATGATTTGGGGAGCGAAACGTCCTTTTCCCATTTCTTTTCCAAATCACTCTCCAAATCCTTGAACCAAACACAGCCTAACTCCTATACAAATCAGCCGCTAATTGACTGTTAAATTGACTAAAAAACTGAACAACCCAAAATTTCAAAAACAGACCTAAAAACCAGTATATACCCAGCTCAATACAAACTTCGATGCATCAAAACATAAACTGATCCGCTCAAAATCAAAATCAGATAGCTCAAAACTACGATCAACCCATGAATACAGATTGACAAATGAATCGATAGAAGACACAAAAGACCCAGGTGGAGCTAATTGGTAGCATCATCAGCTGTGCAAAGGGTAGTCGCCGAAAGTCAAAAGAAGCTTACCTGAAAGCGTCCGAATCATGACTGAAGAGAAATTTGCAGACACGGATAGTAGTAATCTGAATCTGTATGGGTGTGTATTATCTTTGAAAATGTTCCTATACATTCATCTCTGATAATTTACCAACCTTGAGGGGTCCCAAAATGGTCGCTTGCTTTTGACCTACGAGAGAATAGAAGGAGAGACATGAAAATGGGAGGGAGAGAGAGAGAGAGAGAGAGAGAGAGAGAGGCTGTTGAATTTTTAGGCCCGAGTAACCCAGTTGGATATTAGACTAATCGGTTTGCTATGATTTAAATACTAATTTGTTTATTGAATTGATAATGTCAAATTTATTATTTTGAGTGATAATGTCAAATTTATTATTTTGAGTATTAATATAGATAGTTTTTCTTATCAAATTTAATTGAATTAAACTGATTAAAATAGTTTAGTTTGGTGCAGTTTAATAAGTTTAAAATATTTTAAATTTGATTCGTTTTTTAATATAATTATTAATTTATATAAAAATATTAAATTAATTATTTGGTCACTATTTCAAACCTATCTAATGCATCTATTTGATAAATACTTTCAAACCTATCTAATGCACTTTTTTATTTTTTACCCATACATTCTATCTGAAAGGTCTTCATGATTTGCTGCCGAGAGTTGATCATAAAAATCATCTCTATTATCTGGTTCATTCCCTCATTGGTTATCTTGGTAATCTTCTCCCATTAGTGGTGACTCATGAGAGATGCTATGTTGATAGTTGGGATACTAACTTTCATCGACGAATGTTTCTTTGCTAAAGGGATAACCCGGGATAGCTAGGTTACATTATATCTTTTGATTTCTATCTTCTCAAACTAGATGACCATAATTTCCATTATATGCTAGTAGAGGATTATTAGCAAATTTCCTCCATTTATTGAGCTGATCTCTAAGTGAAAATTTTCTGCATGGTCAGGGTCTCCGATTGAGAAGTCCTGGGTATCCTGGGAATGTTGAAGTTTCTCTAAGATACATTTTATGCTTAGCTGGGATGCATCTTATTCCTTTCCATTATGGTAGCTTGCTATCAATTAATGCTTCTGCAAATGGATAATGCTTTCCATTACATAAAGTACTACATGAGCGAATTTATTTACAAAATTATTTGTCTGATCTAGATCTGAGAAAATTATTCTAGAGACAAAACCGTAATCTAACAATTGTGAGGCTGTTAGATAACGCGTTCTGCCCCTAATCTCTATCTACAATGGCTCGAACGTTGCTAGATTTATTTGGCAAAGGCAGATGCTGAAATCTAAATTACACTGACATCTATCAAAATATTCTGGTCTATCTATACATCTTTCCTCTTGTAAACAGGGCTGCTGTTCATCCTTGTAGAGATAAGTTAATTGATGAGCCATGCTAGGGGCATTGAACTCCTGTTATGGAGAGGTCCTGAAGAAACTGCTGTATAGTGACTAACTCGCTATTTCTACTATCTTCAGCTAAGGTGTATATATAGGGTCTAAGCCCTTCTATTGCTTGACTTTTTTCACAAAAAGATTGAATGATAGAATGCCTGAAGAAATACATTCTAACACTTAATTGTTCAAATTCCTCACTGGTAAGTTGTCTAATTTCTAGGTTAGGAAAGAGAGCAGTTGTTTTTTCTGGAGCTAATTTTTTAAGCTGGTTGGTTAGGGTTCAAATAGTTGCTCTCAATTGTTTTTCTTCGTCTCGGAGCTGATCTAGCTCTTCACTGACCTTTTTGCCTTTATCCATAATTTTCTTGAAATTTCTGGTAAGGCCTTCACAATGTCTGCACATTTGGAGAGGGTTTTGAGAATCTAGCTGAGGGTTAGTACTACTGCTTCCTGTTATCTGGCTAACTGGAACTCCACTAGAGTTGTTGACTGCATCTTGCTCAATGTGTCCAGATAATCTTTAGCTATTTGGCTAATGAAGTAATGCAGGCATAGGTACTGGCTGACTCAAAATCATAAAATCCTTTAAACTAAGGTATGGGAAAATTTTTAACTAAAGGTTCAACTTCTACCCAATCATGGTAAATACCAGGCTTGGTGTTGGAAAATTGGTTTATATATAAGGCATATTTTGGGCTAACTTTGAGCCCAAAATTGAGTGAGCCCCAAACGTCTTTTGGGGTGGGTCCGAAGAGGTGACGTGTTCCTTGCCGCGTGGCAAGCCACACGGTGTACACAGAATGTCAAAACCATTTATGAGTGAATGGGAAGTTGACGTCGTGTTTCGAGTCTAACATTAATTTTTTAGATAAAATTCATTTGAATTTTTTCAATAAAAATTATTGTGGGAATTTAATTTAATTCTAAATTCAAATTTTAGGGTTCCTGAGTGGTTTTCTAAAATTTGTAATTGTGAGAATTTAATTTAATTCTAAATTCTAATTTTGGATTCCTATGTGATTTCCTAAATTTGTACCTCTTACTTTATTTATTAAACTATTCAATTTGTTTAATATATATATATTTATTAATTTAATATATATATATTCCTATAGTTTAATTAATAGAAGTTTCTTTAACTGTTCTACGGATCACTATTCAAGTTGTTTTGAATATATTCATATTGCAACGGTCAACAACTCAATGTTTGAATTGGTGTGCACCTTTTCATTCATTTTTTTTGGAACTTGTTCGGCTGTCTTATTTTGCCTATTTATACCCATTTTTCCGGCAGTCTTGAGGACGTTTTTTCTGATCCAAAATATCAGTCTGCGTAGTGCCTTTGCTGTCCAAATTTTCTTTTATTGCATTATTTCTACATTTTAGATTTAGGAATAAATATTAAAGAGGGTATAGATCACAGGTTTGGTTCGCCGAACAAATTTATTTGAAGTGCTTTTATAAATTTGTGAAGATCATTGTATCCTGGGAGATAGACGCCATTCAACCGTAAGCACCGTAGCGGGGCGAATCTGTCTTAAGGACAGAGTGTCACACACTCGACTTGGTCTTATTTTTAACGATAAATAAATCTGGTATGTTATTTATTTATTTTGTTTGAATTTATTTCTAGTTATTTCATTTACACAGAAGATTGTTCCTACAATCTTAAGACAGATTCGAATTATTCTGTTTACAGAATTTTTCGTTTGTTTTCCTTTTTCATTCTTCGTAAATAATTTCGGTAGAAAATTATTTTCTGTGAATTTACAAAATAATATTCTGGTTGGAAAAACAAATAGTGATTATATACTATTTGACAGATAGTAGTAATATACTGTCTATTTTCTTTAACAACTAGTAGTACGATACTGGTGTCATTAACAATTTAGAATATATTTTTGTGGAATTTTGTCAGGAAATTAATTTTGGTTTTTTAGAAATTATTTTCTGAGTTTTCATTAATTAAAATTCTGTTTTCAGTATTTTAATTATTGAAGTGTTACTGAAATTTAAATTTCTGTGTGAAATTAATTTGGTTAAATAAAATTTTATTTTATTTCCAAATTAATTGGAAAAATAAAAGTTATATTTTTATTTCTTTTATTTTACAAAATTTAATTTCTTGTGTGGAATTAATTTGGTCAAATATAAAATTTTATTTTATTTCCAAATTAATTGAAAAATAAAAGTTATATTTTTATTTCTTTTATTTTACAGAATTTAATTTTCTGTGTGGAATTAATTTGTTTAAATAAAATTTTATTTTATTTTCAAATTAATTGGAAAATAAAAGTTACATTCTTGTTTCTTTTATTTTTACAGAATTTAATTCTGTGAATTTGGATTAGTTTTCTGTGTGGAATTAATTTGGTTATATAAATTTTATTTTATTTAATTGAAAATAAAAGTTACATTTTGTTTTGTTTCTTTTATTTTAACAGAATTTATTTCTGTAGTTTTGGTTTAATTTGTTTAAATAAAATTTTATTTTATTTTCAAATTAATTGGAAATAAAAGTTACAATTCTTATTTCTTTTATTTTTACAGAATTTAAAATTCTGTGGTTTTTGGTTTTAGTTTTCTGTGTAGTATAAAGTTCTAATTATAATTTATAATTTAGAATTTATGGCTACTAAAACTGGTCAATCTAATGTTCAAACCAGTACTGGTATGGTGATTGCCATTACGCCAACATCTCCTTATGTTGGGACAGTGCCAGTAACTCATGGTGGAAAACTAGAGAAGTTCTCAAGAACTGATTTTTGCAAAGGCAAAGGAAGAACATGTAAGAAGGTTCCTAAAGCCGATATAACCGAAATGGATATAATTTCCAATGGTGTAGATGACATCAATCTTTCTGCAGTTGTTTCCGAGGTAAATATTGTCGGAAATCCTAAAGAATGGTGGGTGGACACTGGAGCTACTCGCCATATTTGTGCCGATAAAAAGATGTTCACATCTTATTCTATAGTGAACAATGGTGAACAACTCTTTATGGGCAACTCCTCAACTTCCAAAGTTGAAGGACAAGGAAAGATTGTACTCAAGATGACATCTGGAAAGGAACTCACTCTCAACAATGTGCTGCATGTACCGGACATTCGCAAGAATTTAGTTTCCGGATCTTTGTTGAGTAAGAATGGGTTTAGGCTAGTATTTGAGAGTAATAAATTTGTACTTACTAAGAATGGGATGTATGTAGGAAAATGTTACATATTTGATGGCCTTTTCAAATTAAATGTAATGACCGTTGTACCCTCAGTTATTAATAATACTACATCTTCTTCTTACTTGCTTGAGTCTTCAAATTTATGGCATGGTAGACTAGGACATGTTAATTATGGATCTTTGCGTAGATTAATTAATATGGAATGTTTACCTAAATTTGACATTGATTCAAATCATAAATGTGAAATTTGTATTGAGGCAAAATTATCTAAAACTCCTTTTCATTCAATTGAAAGAAGTACGGAACCGCTTGAATTAATTCATAGTGACATTTGTGATTTTAAATCAATTCAAACCAGAGGTGGAAAAAAGTATGTAATCACTTTTATAGATGACTATACTAGATATAGTTATATTTATTTAATTCGAACCAAGGATAAAGCTTTGAAAACTTTCATTCAATATAAGAATGAAGTTGAAAATCAACTTGGTAAGAAAATCAAGAAACTTAGAAGTGATAGAGGTGGTGAATATGAATCACCTTTTGGTGAATTTTGTAAAGAACATGGAATAATTCATCAAACCACCGCTCCTTACTCACCTCAGCAAAATGGAATTGTTGAAAGGAAAAATAAGACTTTAAAAGAAATGATGAATGCCATGTTAATTAGTTCTGGATTACCTCAGAACTTGTGGGGGGAAGCAATACTTTCTGCTAATTATATTTTAAATAAGATACCCCGAAAGAAAGTGAATCAAACACCTTATGAATTGTGGCATGGAAGAGTACCATCCTACAAATACTTAAAAGTGTGGGGGTGTTTGGCTAAAGTGGCTATTCCTAGTCCTAAAAAGACTAAGATAGGGCCTAAGACCATTGATTGCATTTTCATTGGTTATGCCAAGAATAGTAGTGCATATCGGTTTTTGATTTATAAATCAGAACATACCGAAATACATGTAAATATTATTATTGAGTCTTGGAATGCATCTTTCTTTGAACATGTATTTCCAAAGAAAACTGGACAAGAGACTAGTACTAATAAAAGATCTTTTGATGCTATTACTAGTCAGGATCAAGAACATGATCAAGAACAAGAGTTAGATCAAAATGAGGAAGAGGAACCTAGGCGTAGTAAACGTACTAGAACCTCAAAATCTTTTGGTCCAGATTTCTTAACATTTTTGTTAGAAAATGAGCCTTTAACTTTTAAAGAGGCTATGTCCAGTCCTGAAGCTCCTTTATGGAAAGAAGCTGTCAAGAGTGAAGTTGAATCCATCTTGCAAAATCACACTTGGGAATTGGTGGATTTGCCACCAGGTTGTAAACCTCTTGGGTACAAGTGGATTTTCAAAAGGAAAATGAAAGCAGATGGATCAATAGACAAATACAAGGCAAGACTTGTAGTCAAAGGTTTTAGACAAAAAGAAGGTCTAGATTACTTTGACACATACTCACCGGTTACTAAAATAACATCCATTAGAATGCTAATTGCCAGTGCATCTTTATACAATCTAGAAATTCATCAAATGGTTGTTAAAACCGCTTTCTTAAATGGTGAGTTAAATGAAGAAATTTACATGGAACAACTAGAAGGGTTTTCTGTTCCAGGGAAAGAAAAGAAAGTGTGTAAATTGGTTAAATCATTATATGGTTTAAAACAAGCCCCAAAGCAATGGCATGAGAAATTTGACGAGGCAATGATGTCAAATAGTTTTAAAATTAATGAGTGTGACAAATGTGTTTATATTAAAAACACAGACAAAGGTTATGTCATTGTATGTCTTTATGTAGATGATATGCTCATCATAGGTAGTAATAATGACATGATTAAAATTACCAAGAAAATGTTGAATAAACATTTTGACATGAAAGACATGGGCATTGCTGATGTAATTCTTGGTATGAAAATTACCAAAACATCAGAAGGTTATACTTTGTCACAATCTCATTACATTGAGAAAATACTTGACAAATTCAGCAAATATGATAATCATCTTGCTAGAACTCCTGTAGATGTTAATTTGTATCTTTCTAAGAATATACAGGAAAGTATTTCTCAATTAGAGTATGCCCAAATTATTGGAAGCTTAATGTACTTGATGAACTGCACTCGCCCAGATATAGCTTATGCAGTAAGTAAATTAAGTAGATATACGAGTAATCCGGGAGTAGAACACTGGAAAGCAATTATAAGGGTTCTAAGATATCTCCGATTTACTCGTAACATTGGGCTTCATTATACTAGATATCCAGCAGTACTTGAAGGATACTGTGATGCAAATTGGATATCGGATACTAGAGACTCGAAATCCACCAGTGGGTATGTCTTTACTCTTGGTGGGGCGGCTGTATCTTGAAAATCTTCCAAACAGACTTGTATTGCTAGGTCTACTATGGAATCTGAATTCATAGCTTTAGACAAAGCAGGGGAAGAGGCAGAATGGCTTCGCCACTTCCTTGAAGATATTCCAATTTGGCCAAAACCGGTGCCTGCTATATGCATACATTGCGATAGTCAATCAGCAATTGGTAGAGCACAGAGTCATATGTATAACGGTAAGTCACGACACATTCGTCGTCGACATAACACCGTAAGACAACTACTCTCTAATGGAATTATTTCCATAGAATATATTAAGTCTAAAGACAACATAGCGGATCCACTAACCAAAGGGTTAGCAAGAGAGTTAGTTGAGAATTCATCGAGGGGAATGGGACTTAAGCCTATTAAATAAGAGTTACCACAACGGCAACCCAACCTAGTTGACTGGAGATCCCAAGATCTAGGTTCAAAGGGATAACCGAGTTGTGAATGACTCAGAAGGATCACTGGGGAGTCTAACTCCTACCCATTTCTATGATGAGATAGTGATGGCTGCAGCGTTTTAGGTTAAGTAATACTTTTAATGATTCTTATATCTAGGTATACCTAGTGGAGTATGGCAGGATACTCTTCATAAGAATTACCTATGTGAGTGTGAACTGGGCCGGTTCTGTGAGATTTGTGAAGGGCTACAATTCTCTAGAGCACTCATGAAGACCAGGTTGTTCAGGGCCAAAATGAACACAATAGTGAGAACTAAACTGTGTCTGGAAATATACTGTGTAAGTTCTATTGTCTTGGTTTACATAAACGGCTGAACAGTTCAAGACATCATGTTCACTGGTTAGCTAGTAAATCCGATAGTGTCTCATAAGGGAAGGTTCAAAGCCAAAAGCTACCTATCCTTTGCAGAATATTTCCAATTTCTTAACTCTCTGATTAGATCATGTTGTTGCATTTTCTCTCCGTCAAATTCCATTCATGTGGGGGATTGTTGGAAAATTGGTTTATATATAAGGCATATTTTGGGCCAACTTTGAGCCCAAAATTGAGTGGGCCCCAAACGTCTTTTGGGGTGGGTCCGAAGAGGTGACGTGTTCCTTGCCGCGTGGCAAGCCACACGGTGTACACAGAATATCAAAACCATTTATGAGTGAATGGGAAGTTGACGTCGTGTTTCGAGTCTAACATTAATTTTTTAGATAAAATTCATTTGAATTTTTTCAATAAAAATTATTGTGGGAATTTAATTTAATTCTAAATTCAAATTTTAGGGTTCCTGAGTGGTTTTCTAAAATTTGTAATTGTGAGAATTTAATTTAATTCTAAATTCTAATTTTGGATTCCTATGTGATTTCCTAAATTTGTACCTCTTACTTTATTTATTAAACTATTCAATTTGTTTAATATATATATATATTTATTAATTTAATATATATATATTCCTATAGTTTAATTAATAGAAGTTTCTTTAACTGTTCTACGGATCACTATTCAAGTTGTTTTGAATATATTCATATTGCAACGGTCAACAACTCAATGTTTGAATTGGTGTGCACCTTTTCATTCATTTTTTTTGGAACTTGTTCGGCTGTCTTATTTTGCCTATTTATACCCATTTTTCCGACAGTCTTGAGGACGTTTTTTCTGATCCAAAATATCAGTCTGCGTAGTGCCTTTGCTGTCCAAATTTTCTTTTACTGCATTATTTCTACATTTTAGATTTAGGAATAAATATTAAAGAGGGTATAGATCACAGGTTTGGTTCGCCGAACAAATTTATTTGAAGTGCTTTTATAAATTTGTGAAGATCATTGTATCCTGGGAGATAGACGCCATTCAACCGTAAGCACCGTAGCGGGGCGAATCTGTCTTAAGGACAGAGTGTCACACACTCGACTTGGTCTTATTTTTAACGATAAATAAATCCGGTATGTTATTTATTTATTTTGTTTGAATTTATTTCTAGTTATTTCATTTACACAGAAGATTGTTCCTACACTTGGTTCCTTTAGCTATTACGTACAAAGTAAAGTTTTTAGACAAAGGTTTATTTTGGATTTTTGAAAAATATATACTAAGAGAGTTTAAGGCTGACAGACGTTTAGCTGGGTGGTTATGGTTGTTCCAAAGGTTATCTAAAAGACACTATTGAACTGGGTCTAGCTCGATTCCTGTTAATGGTCTGAATTTGTTTCTGCTTTCATAAATGGGAAGGCCAAATCCCCCAAAGTTCATTGTTTTGTTGTTCTTCATTATCTGCACAAAAATTAAACTGGTTATTTTCTTTTTCTAAATAAATCTTCCTACTTAGCCAGTCTATTAATTTATTATCACTCCCTTTAATATGTTCAAATTCTACTTTATATTCTTGTCCTACTATACAATCTAAAAATTTTGCCCATTTTCTGGTACTAAGTTTTCGCTCATTAAGTTTATTATGAAATCTAACTATAGCTTCATAGTCTGTTCTTATTGTAAAAGGCTTGTGTAAAAATAATCTGAATTTGTTTATTGCATATACTATTCCTAATATCTCAAAATCTAGGCTGGTCATGGTTGTATCTTTTTCTTTAAATTTTCTAGAACTATATCTACAAATGCGCTGTTTATTTTTACTATCATACTTACTAGGTTTCGCTAATAATACTGTTCCCCATCCTAGTTAGCTTGCATCTGTTTCTACGACTATATATTCTGATTCTAAGGGAAGTTGTAGGTCTGGTAAGTTTTTTACAAATGTCTTTTATTTTCCTAACGAAAGCTATATCTTGTTGATTGAAATATTTTTGCCTTGAAGGTGTGGTTTTACTATATAGGGGTTCTATTATTTTACTAAGGTTAGGAATGTACATACGTGTATAATTTAAAATTCCTAAAAATGATTGAAATTGTTTTGTATCTTCTAATTTATTTGGATAATCTAAAATTTTCTTAACTATGTGAGGTTATAACCTGATTTTTCCATTTCCTAACTTCATTCCTAAAAATTCTATATGAGGTTTATTTAATACCATTTTTCTCTTACTAATTATTATTCCATTATTTATGAACTCTTCCAATACTATATATAAATGATCTATGTGACTATTTTTATTTGGGCTAAATACTAATATGTCATCTATATATACCAGTATAAAACTGTATTTATTAAATATACTATCCATCTTACGCTGAAATATGGAAGGTGCATTTTTTAGTCCAAAAGGCATGACTAGCCATTCATAATGTCCTTATGGGCAACAAAAGGCTGTCCAAGGTATACTTTCCTTTTTCCATTTTTATCTGTCAAAATCCCGACTTGCAATCAAATTTGCTAAATATTTTTGCTATCTGTATTCTATTTATAGGCTGATCTTTATCAGGTATATTATATTTATCATCTTCTGTATTGTCATTTAATCTTTTGTAATTTATAACAATTCTAGTTTTCCCTCTTTTTATTTCTGCATGATTTCTAACCATAAATGCGACGCTCCTATGTGGGCTATTACTAGGTCGAATTACTCCTAAATCTAATAACTCCTTAATCTATGTTCTTTATTCTTCTATATCTGCTGGCGTATGATCTATTTGTGCTGATGTAATCCTATAATCTTTATTTTTTATATTTAGACTGGCTAAAACTTCATTTCTTTCCCAGTATTTCATGGGCTGTTTCACCTAAATTTCTGTTGTTTCAGCTAATCTTAGTATTTCATCTAAATCATTTTTTGTTCTTCTGTATACTGTTTTTTCTTTAATTTTCCTATTTTTGCAAAAATTAACTCTAGGTTAACAATTTGTTGAAAATCCTCTAGGTTCCAATAGTCTCTTTTTTCTTCGAATTCAAAATCTTCTATGTCTAAATTTTCTAAAGAAGCATTTGCTATATACTTCTGGGCTAGTTCAGGAAAAATGTTTCTACTAGGAAATAAAAAACTAGCAGGAATTGGATCTACTCCTATGGTACCACCACGCTTCGCACGCAACTCTGATGAATGGGCAATGGTGCTAAGAGCATATGTTGTGGGTGCATGTACTGTGCGTTTGAAGAAACTGATGCTGTTTTGATTGATAAACATGCCGCCTTGTAGACTAAGTATGAAGTTAAGTCCTAAGATGAAGGGATGGTTTTGCCAAGTATTTCCAATCCAAACTTGAGGCAAAGGAAACCATTCTACATGTTGTGTCCGAGAACCTATGTGATGAAAACTAATTTGTGCGCCATTAATGCAATGTGTATATGTCTGTTTAGTACCACCGGCTATACTGACTAAAGTTAGGGTTGTTAAAACTGCCCTCCATCCGGGTGGAACTATGTGTTGCTCAATATATGATTTACTGGCTCATGTATCTATCATGGCATCTATACTAAGGGTTTTTTCTGCAAATTTAATTACACAAGAAATCTCAACTAAATTTGGCTTGAGTATAACAGGGTAATTAAATGGTAAATATGTATTATCTGACTGTGTTTGGGAGTATTGACTAAAAGGTTGGGAATCAACTAGGTTGACTAATTCTAAAGAGTTCATATGTTCTTCAACCAATTTATCTATTAAGGGGTATCTAGTATGAAATTGTTCTAACTGCTATTTAAGCTGTTTATTTTCTGCTTCTAAACATTCTATGTCAAAATTAGCCTTAGTTTCTACCTCTCGTATTTGTAACTTAAGTTCTCTTACTTGTATTTCTAATTCTCTAATTGTTAGATGTAATTCTCTGCTTTCTATACTATGATCTTCTAGCATCTCATTGTTATTTCCTAATGTTATCTTGTGTGTCATGTTTAATTTTTCTAGACAGACTATATAATAGGTTATACTGCATAATAAACACTGAGCTCTCTTATTTTTAGCCGGAAACCAGTTACAATAACTGCATCTAGTGGTATCAAATCTTAGTCCTAGTCTAAAATTATGCTGACATTCAGTATCTACATTGCATTCCATCATAAAGAAATTGTCATGGAAATGGGGTATTCCGATTTCTTGGTTAAGTTGTCCTAAAAGATTATCTACGTCTGTATTACTTTCTCAATCATTATCTGAACTTATGGCCTCTATTTGATATTCATAATCATTGACAATGCTATAGACTTCTGAATCATCACTGTTTATGCTAACTATATCTTCTTTTAAATCTTCTAAAATATGTAGTCTTTCTATCTGTTTATTAGTATTAGGCCTTTGTCTTTTAGGGTAGTTCTTTGCAAAATGATTGGGTTCTCCACATATAAAACAATTGCATTTTTTACTATTAGGTTTTCTAACATATCTCTGTTTTCTTTTATCTTTCTCTTCTTTAAGTAGTCGCTTATAATTTATCCTATTAAAAGTTTTACTCTTTCTAATGAATTTTTGTTTTTTCCATGGTTTTCTATAATTTTTCTTCCAATATTTTTCTTTTTTATATTTTCCATATTTTTTATATTTTTTCCTATTATATTTATCTTCATATTGTTGAGTGTAGACACTCCATTTTTGACCGTCCTCAAGATTTGGTTGTGCTTGTAGGTACATCCAGCAACAAGTTTGGTTGTTCGCCGAGCATTCGAACTTCGTAGCGGAACGTCACAGGTTTGAACTTTCCAAATCCTATTTCATTTCTGCCCCATCTTTGGACCATGCTTTGGTCCCTCCCTATTGCTTGTTTTAGCGCATTGCCGGCCATGGTCTAAGCCCTGCCGGCCATTGATGAGGCCTGCCAGCCATCAATGAGGCACTGTCGGCCACCATTGATGGCCGGCCGGCCATCTTGTTTCAACAGATAGTATTTTAGATATTTTGAGCCAGTTGTGGCTCTTTGAGCCAGTTGTGGCTCACTGAGCCATCCTCCATACACGTGTATGGATGGATGGAGGCAAGTTTAAGCTTGTCAAGCAAGCTTTTGCTTGCATTGCCTATAAGGGGAGGTGCTTCCCCCTCAGAGAGGGTTCAGAAATTTTAGAGACAAAATATCTCTCTCTATAGAATTCTCACTCTCTCTCTCTATATTGTGCTCAATAGTGCCTTATAGTGTGTTTTTTCTTCACATTTTTGCAAAGGAACACCTAGTTAAACACCACTACTTTGTTGCTGAGGTGATTGAGGATCTTGTTTGGACTCAAAAAGATGGTTTTGGCTCAGAGAACTTGCTGTTTTCAAGTTGTGCTTCAAGGGTGAGCATGTTTCCCTTTTAAGCTTGTTTTTTATATACCATGTTAGCCACCTTCGCATGCTGTTTTAGGCTTGGTTGTTAACTACAAAAACTTTTTTTTTAATTGTTTAAGATAGTTGTTTGAGGCCTTGTTTGAGTTGGGGGTGGTCTACCCCCTTTGTGGCTTGTTTTGCTTTGCTTTATGCTCTCTTTTAAAGCCTTTCGAACCATCTTGTTTTGGCCTTTTAACCACTGAATTCCAGAGGAATTTTAGTGGTGGAAAGTGGGTTTTGGGACCCAAATAGGTGGGGGTGGTCCCCCCTATTTTGTATCTTGCTAGCTTGTGTTGATTGACCTATCAAATGAGCATGTGTTTCTACCCTTTTGAGGCTTAGTTTGAACATGTTTTTGTGACTTTTTGGACCTGCCATAACTCTGTTTTGGCATGGTTTGGTCACCTCTTGCATGCTTTTGGTACTTGTAGTGCAATCATGCTTGTTGGCCTAACATGCTTCATGCTTATAGTTCATCATTCTAGCATGTGTTAGCTTTTCTCCAGCACATTTTTGCCACTGATTTAACATGCTTGAGGTCTTTTTTAAGTGGTCTTGGTCATATATGCTTAGCTTTGTATAGCTATAGTGTAGTTGGGCTTCACTAGCTTTGTGTTTGAGATCTCTAGCATGCTTTGAATGTGATGATTGCATGCCTTAGCCTCATTTCTTACTTGATTTCAGTGTGTATAGTATAGTCACACTCTCACATGTTCTACTCTTTCAATGCTTTTGAGAGATGTGACTTATGCCTTGTTTATAAGCTAATATGTATGTGTAGACACCCCATTTTCGACCGACCTTAAGACTCAGACGTCATCGATTGAGCGCTCAGTGATTGTGCATGTTGTGCTTGTTCTGAGGTTTCGGAGTTTCAGCTGAGGTCCTTACCCTCGGACCTCGGGACCCCTTTTATGCTTTACCTCGGTTTGCGGACCAAGTCTTGTTTTCTCTTCTCGAAAGGAGGGAGAGGTCTTGTAGACCATCTCTCAGTGGTTGTAGACTACTTTTCATGGTCGTAGGCCACTGTTCCCGTTTGGAGACTAGTTTTCGATTTTCGAGGCCGTCGGTCGTGCGCCTCGGCTCGGGACCGCTTAACATTCTCCGTTTGCCCCGGTTTTTGGCACACACCTTGTTTCCTCTGTCTAGAGGGGCACTGTGGCCCGGGAGACCACCTTTGTGGTCGCACGCCACTTTCGGTGCTTAACAGCCTGTTTTCGGGGGCACCCGGATGCGCGTTTTGACCCCCGAACCCTCGTTTTACATCCGTCTTGGTTCATTTTTGGCATGGACCTTGTTTTCATTGTTTGGAAGGTGATAGAAGGGTGGGAGACCACCTTTTCTCTTGGAGACCACCTTTCTTCCCGCCAGCCGGTTTTCTTATCAAGAAGCTGGTCTCCTTGGTCTTTGAGCCACATTTACTGGTCTTCCACCATACCACTAGCTTGCATTCAGTTGGGAGACCACCAAATGGGGCTGCCGACCACCTTTCTTTGGGTTGGACCTTTTGAATTGGTCGGCCGACCAGGGGAAGTGGTCGGCCTGCTCTCTCCAGTTTTGTCTCTGTGAGTTGTTGCCAGATGTGCCAGCTGAAAGGCACAGACTGGATCCTCCATACACGTGTATGGAGGATTTGCACCCTTGCTTTAGCTTCTTAAGGAAGCTTGGACCTTTGCTCAAGCTTCTTGAGGAAGCTTGAACCCTTACTTTAGCTTCTTAAGGAAGCTTGAACCTTTGCTCAAGCTTCTTGAGGAAGCTTAAACCCCTTTACTCTAGCTTCTTGAGGAAGCTTAAACCTTTGCTCCTCGATAAGAGAGGCCCTCCCCTTCCTTGGCACAGGTTCAGATTTTTGCTTAAGGCAAAATACATACCTCCCTTTTATATCTATCTATATTTTGGTTCAAAGTGTATTGTTCTTGACCTATTGCACCACACCTCATAGCCCAACACCTCCACCATTGTTACTGAGTTCTTGGAGGGTTTTGAGAGGTCTCAAAGGTTGAGTTTTTGGTCCAGAAAGTTGCTATTTTGCTGAGCTTCAAGGGTAACTCCTTTTTCCTCTTTTAAGCTCTTTTCTTGATCATTCTCTTAGCTATACTTGCATGCATATTTAGGCTTTGTTGTCAACTGAAAAAATGTTCATATTTAACCATTATTCATGTTTGTTTAAGGTCATTTTGTTGTTGGGGGTCATCTACCCCCTTGCATGCTTCATTTTGCCTTATTTTGACCCCATGCCTTAAGGCCTTTGTGCTGACCTTCGCTTGGCCTTTTAACCACAGAAAATTTAGTGGATTTTCAGTGGTTAACATGTGTTTTTGAGAGCCAAAATCAGAGAGGGGTGACCCTCTCCCTCCTTGTCTTGTTCACTAGCATTTTTGGCCTTACAAAGGAGCCTTCATTTGCACATCTCCAAGCCTTGTTTCAGGCCCTTTTCAGTGACTTTTAAGGGCCTTCCTAGGCTTCTTTCCAGAGTTGGTTTTGTCACCTTGGGTGTGTCTCTTGCATGTGTAGAATAACCCCTCTTATAGCCTATCAAAGAGCATGTCATTCTTGCATGCATTGATCATGTTTCAGTGGGTTTTTGGGCTTTATTTGGCATTTCATGTCTCTAACTTTTGCTGGTTTAGTGGCCTCTTGAATGCTTCATATGCTTGTAGTGTAATCCATGTTCACTAGCTCACATTGCATGTTGTTTTGGCCCTTGATTCTAGAATATTTTGGCCATGTTCTTAACTGATTTTATTCATGATTTGGGCTACCTTAGCTCTGTTTTGAGGTCCCATGGTCGAATGATGCTTGCCATGCATGCTTGTAATGTAATACCCTTGCCTAGCTTCGAGTTTTGAAGCCTCTTGCATGCTTAACTTGAGTTGTTTTCATGTTTTGGCATCATTGAACATGTTATTTCAGAGCTTATACTTGTGCCATATTCCATGTTTTCCACTCTTTAAATGCGTTTTGAGAGTTGTGCTTGTATGCCTCATTTTTGGGCTATTGCATGAGCTTCATTTTCGTGCATTGCAAGCCATCATTTTAGTCCATTTTGCCATTGTTTTGGGTCTGCATAGGGACTGTTTGGGGTGGTTTGGTCATTTGGGGCATCGCTTTGCATACCTCTAGTGTAATGCACTCACTAGTTTCGGTAATTGTGCCATCCAACGTGCATCAGGTTATTTGTTTGCATGATTCGGGACCATCTTGTATGTCATTTCAGAGCTAGAACATGTGTCATTGTATGCCATATTTCATCCTTGTCATGCTTTGGTAGAGTTGCACTTTGTTCCTTAGGTTTGGTCCTTGCATTTGTGCATGTTTACATGTACCTTGTTGCCTCATTTTCATCATATTGGCCACTGATTTGGGTGTGGCCGAGGCCCATCCATCTTGGTTTAAGTCCATCTTGCATTGTGTATGCCCTGTAATCTATGTTATCGCATGTTTGATCATTGCATTGCGCATGCCTCGTTCATAACATTGCGTATGTTAGTGCATTGTGTATGCATGCCATATAATCCATGTGCATTGAGTATGCCATTGATTAGTTCATAGCATTGTGTATGCCATCTGCATACTTGCATGTCATTCCGTGCATCTTTGTATCACTTAGTTGCATTGCATTTAGATCGCATGCTAGAGTTGCATTTGTCCATACATTGTTCGTTGCATTGTGTTTGGAGTAGGGTTTAGTCTAAACATGGGAAACGAGGGACGTGTCGTACTCAAAGTAACGAAACGTGCCTCGATTCTTGGTCACCGACACTCTTGACTATCCATGATAGAGTTGTTGGCTTAGGTGTTTACATGTGCATTCATTTCACATTGAGTCGTTGCAATTCGACTCCTCGGCCATCATGCATCGGGATGCATGATTGATGGCACGAGGATCGAGACTACACTCCCTAGAGCTTATGCAATAACGAGGAGAGTGGTCGGTCACACATATGTTGAAAATACTTTGCCTTCTCTCTCTTTTGCCTTTGTTGCAGAAAATGCAGAAACCAGGAGAAGAAACTGCTAGCCGACCAGGTTTTCCGCCAAGCCGACCACCTTTTCTGGTTTTCCACCACCAAGGTGTGTCGGTAGGTGGTTTCCAATGCCTATAGTTGGTCGGTAGCCTTCCCCTAGATTCCCGAGGTGGAGTTTCATCTCCTTGGAGCTTTGTGCAAGTTTCTGAGTTCAATTGCAAACAAAGGCGAGTTGAGACATTACGATGGATTTCCCGACAAGGCGACTCGAGCACACATGCATCATTTATCATTTGGAACAGAGTTTGAGGTAGTCCATTTCATGTAGCTTGCATGCTAATTTATTTACTTCCTTAGTTTAAATTTGTTAATTAGCTAGTGTTGTGTAATAATTAGTTAATTCGATTCTGTATTATTTATTCGGACCCTCCGTCGAGAGGGCCAACTGTTGTAATAAGTGTGCGTGTGTGTGATGCATGTCTTCCAACCCTACGTCTTTCTCCCTTTTATTTACCAGCTTACAATGGTTAGTTTTAGGGCATGTTTCAAATAGCATCCTTATGCTTCGTATGTTTGCATTCATTCATCTGTATTGTATGCACCGGGCTCGGCGCATCATGCTAACTGCATTGTATTTCAATTTCAAGTTGAATACATGTATCGATTGTTGCATCTCATATGCCATCTTAGAATAGCCGAGCCTATTGTAGTTGCATTTTTGCATGTGTTGCATTGGGCATCTCAGCATAGTTAGGATTCATGCATGATTTCTAATTAGCTTTTTTCTTTGGCTCGGAGTACTCGGTGAGTGTTTATGCTTTAGCATCCTTGCATGCGTGTGAGTGACTGCCATGATAGCATGCTTGCCATGAGGCTAACTGCTTATGTGGTATAACTGCCTGAATGCCTGTGGGTGAAGGTTGGATTACTTGAATTGGAACAATTCATTGATTGCGAGTTTTAAGCCCACTTGAGAGTGGCAAATCACCATGTTTTTCTAAGCCCACTTGAAGGTGGCAAAATCCGTATTTTAGCCTACTCGCGAGTAGCAAACCGCTTTAAAAAACAAACATGAAATGTTTTGTTCCAACTCAGGCGATCTAGTCTATACTTGTATGTTATGTGCACCACATAGTAATCCTAAGCTAATAAACCGGAATAAGAACGCATGTGTTTTCAAAAACTCGATATCATGTTTAGTAGTGGCCGATCTTTGATCGGGTGAGCGGGGGTGCTCATTGCATGACCTTCCCCAATCGTACCCAAGTTCCCGAGCCGAGGCAACTTTGGTGATAACGGACATGTGGCCTTAGGCACGAGTCAGGGTTTCCTAAATTCCCCCAAAATAAAATATTTAGGTGGCGACTCTGTATCTGGCAGAGCAGTCCATGTTTGGCACTTCTTTCTAAAATCAATTTTTCAAAAATGATTTGCCGGATTTGGACTCTTTGGTGATTTATCGATCTTGCATTGCACTTTGCGAGATTAGATTCATAACTGTGACATTTGAGTCCGAACTATAGTAAGCCCAATGAACAAAACGGGATTTTTCCCAGGACGTTCGGGGACGTCTACAGTATGCATGTTTGTCTAAGTGTGTGGGCTACCATTTCAGCATGTTTTGGCCTTTGTTTTGGCATGGTTGAGGTTTATCCATAGTTGGTTTGGTCATTTGTGCTATGTATCGCATGCCTCTTGTGTAGAGCCCTTTGCTAGCCTTATGCTTTAAGCCCTCTAGCATGCCTTATTTGCGATGTTTATGTGATATGACATCATTTAACATGTTATTTCAGAGCATATAGCCTTGCCATACTCTCATGTTTATCACTCTTTCAATGTGTTTAAGAGTTGAGTTTTGTGTCTTGCTTGCGAGCCGTGACTTGGGCATGCTTTTCTTGCTTCTTATGTTTAAGTTTCATCACATTTCAGCTACGGTTTTGGCATGCATGAGGACTGTTTGGGGTTGGTTCAGTCCATTGAGCATTGTATTGCATGGTCCTAGTGTTGTATCCTTCGCTAATTTTGACGCTTAAGTCTCTTAACATGTTGTGCATGCGTTGTTTGTGTGTTAGAGTCTTGCGTTTCATGCCAAGATTAGCATGTTGTTTGCATAGCATGTTGTTTGTGTGCATTTCATCGTGTTCAACCGGACGTTATGTTGAACACAAGGTGGATTGGTCCACTTCATACTTGAAGTGATGAAAGTGAGCCAATCCCCTTTGTCTCCGTTGCCTTTGATCATTCATGATGAGGTAATGGATTTAGAGTCTTGTTTGCATTGCATTCATTGAATGTGTACAAGATTGGATCTTTGGCCATCAAGCATTGCATGCTTGATTGATGGTCTTGGATCCAATGATGCCTCTCCCTTGATGTTTTGAGATGATATGGAGTGGCACAGTACATACATGCCCTAGGGAGACCCTCAATTTCCTCTGTTTTTGTGCTCTGTTGCAGAATGGTGTCACAGCACACCAGTGGCCGGCAGTGCCACATTGATGGCCGACACCCTTCTATCCTTGGCTGGCAGAGGCCCATTCTTGGGCGGCAGATGGCCGACAGCCACCTTCCATGGGTGGCAGGCCACTGGTGCACTCCCCAGCCTTGATTTGGTAAGGTTCAGCAGCAAGTCCTTGAAGACACCCTGCAAACAGAGCCTCAAGAGAGCAAACCGGAGAGCTTTTCGGGGCGGAAATCGAGCATGCATCTTCTACTTCTTCGAGCAAAGCTGGAGCAGCTTGATTTAATACTTACTTGTTAGTTAGCCTCAATTTGTAATTTAATTAGCTAATTTGTTAATTAGTTGAAGTGATGTAATAATTAATTAGTAAATTGTTTATTATTCAATTTGGTTGTGTAATAATTAGTCTAATTAGATTAATTAGATTAGTTAGTTAGCTTAGCTTAGCTTAGCTTGATTATTCGGACCCTCCATTGAGAGGGCAAATGTTGTAATAAGTGTGCGTGCGTGCGTGTGTGCATGTCTTCCAACCCCTATTTCTTTCTCCTTTTTACTTATCAGTTTTTGATGGTTAGTTTAGGACATATTTCATTTAGCATCCTTATGCTTGCATGCGTGCATCATTCATTTGTCTTGCATGCACCGGGTTCGGCGCATCATTCAAACTGCATTGTATTTCAATATACCGACTTGAATACGTGTTTCAAAGCATGTTATCAAGTGTTGCATTCATATGCCATCTTAGCTAGCCGAGCCTATTTTAGGTAGATTTTGCATGTGTTGCATTAGGTATCTTGTATAATTAGGATCATGCATTGATTTCTAATCGGTTTCTGTTTTGGCTCGGAGTACACTGTAAGTGTTTATGCTTTAGCATCCTTGCATGCGTGTAAGTGTTGCCATGTTTAGTATGCTTGCCATGAGGCTATGTGCTTAACTGCTATAACTGCTTGAATGCCTGTAGATGAAGGCTTCATTGCTTGAATTGGAACAATTCATCAAAATGTGCGTTTTAAGCCCACTTGTTTGTGGCAAATCATGTTTTAAGCCCACTTGAGGGTGGCAAATCCGCGTTTTAGCCTACTTGCGAGTAGCATCTTCAAACCATTTTCGAAAAACAAACATGAGATGTTTTGTTCCAAATTGAGTGATTTAGTCTATACTTGTATGTTGTGCGCATCACATAGTAATTCTAAATTAATAACCGGAATAAAAACACATGTGTTTATAAAAACAACATATCATGTTAGTAGAGGCCGATCTTTGATCGAGCGAGCGGGGGTGCTCATTTCAAGACCTTCCCCTCTCGTACCCAAGTTCCCGAGCCGAGACAACATTGGTGATGATGGACACGTGGCCTTAGGCACGAGTCAGGATTTTCTAAATTTCTCAAAACAAAATATTTAGGTGGCGACTCTGAAATCTGGCAAAGCAGTCTATGTTTGGCGCTTTTTGATTAAAATCGATTTTCCAAAACGATTTATCGGATTTGGACTCTTTGGTGATTTATCAGTCTTACATTGCACTTTGTGAGATTAGATTCATAACCGTGACAAGAGTCCGAACTATAGTAGCTAGAACCCAATTCGCGTCCTTTCCGAAAAGGGGAGTGCGCGGAGCGAGTTCAGGGAGTCTACACTGAGGAGTATATATTATGCTGCTACAGAAACCATAGTTTTGTTTTTTCAAATCTTTTTGTATTTTAACTTCTATACATTTTTCTCTGAGCTTATGAAATGTAAAAACTATTCTAGGTCCTATTCCTAAAGCTCCTCTTATGATTACTTCTCCTGATGCTATTTTTGCTGGTAAGTTTGCATAATAAATTGACCATTTATTTTCTATATCCCTTCCTAGCTCTCCAAGTAAATTTCTAAAATATTTATTTCCTATTTCTTTATCAAAACTTTTTCCAATTCTGGCTGCTATGGCTAAATATTCTTTGCTAAAGGGTATAAAATATTTCCAACTTCCTAATGTTATCTGATCTAACTCAGTTAATGCTATGCTTTGAGTGTAATCATTTCTTCTAGAAAGGTCATATCCTATAAGTATTTCTTTTATAAAGCTAATAAAATTTCATGGATTATCTCCTAGTCCTTTAAGCTGTCTAATTGTCTCTTCATATTTTCCTTTAAAAGTTAAATATATATTAAAAGCTGAATCTCCTAAAAGTGTTTCCATATATTCCCACATATCAGTTGATTCAAAGAGATTACTCATCCATGCTTTTACCGCATCTTTTTCCCGTTTTTCTATCACTTCTTGCCATATCTAAGGATCGAATCTAGCTAAATCTAAAAGGGTTCCTTGGTTATTAGTTGGCTGTAATTGTATACTCATATTTGGTTGTCTACACTTTCCATGAAACCTATACTTTTTATTCGGATCTGCTTTACTACATCATGTATTGGTTAATAGTCTTCTTCCTCCTACTGCATAATGTATTGGTTCTACTAGATCTTCTACCGTATGTTGTGGGTTACTAGTTCCTATGCTTTCTATGGTCTGAGTGTTCATATAAAAAGTGTCTTCTAGGTTAGATTGTTTTAGTATTTTAAATATTTTGCTAGGATATATTTTATCTTCTATGATATCGTCTACATATTCGGTATGAAATTCTTGGTCTAAAAATGACAATGCTTCATCATGGGTATCTCCTCTAGCTATATATTCATAGTATCTGGTATCTAATATTTTATTCATATCGTTTAGGGTGAAATTTTCCAAATCTATCTCATCAATATTATATATCTTATTTTGTGATATTGTTTTTTCTTCTGTCATTACATAAAGCTGATTTATGTCACTATGATTATCTTGATTTTCTTCCCTATCTATACTACTAAATTCATCACCTTCAGATTTTTCTAGTGCTACATACGTATATTGAGTAAATCTTACTGCATAACTTCCATCTGCTTTTTGATATAGTAAATTATCTTGAGGGGCTAGCCGTTTTTGTCCTAGAAAATCTCCTAAATTCTAATCTAGTGCTGCATTATCTTCAGAATTAAATTTTTTAGCTGGTAGTGTCTTTATTCATTTTGCGCCTAATAACTTAACTATTTGATCATTTGTTAGTCTATAATGAGTATTGCTTTCTGAGACTTCTAAGCCTAAAAATCCTATGCAAACTAATAAATTCTTTTCTCCCTTTTTCATTTTGTATCCTCTACTTTTTATTCCTATTTTTATCTTTTTATGAAAGGTCGAAGTTGGTAATAGGAAATCTGGTGTAAAATAGATTATTCCTCCTTTTGAATTCATAGCTAACTCATAGCTGCCTAAGATACTTTGTCCTACATCGTTAAACCTATCATCATAAAGACATACAAAAACTTTAGTTCCTAAATTTTCTCTGGTTAAAGCCTTAACTCCTACCACAATTAATCCTAAGTGAGTCATTTTGAGGTGTTCATTTATAGCATATTTATAGCTTTCTCTATTTATTAAATTTAGTTATATTTTTCACCTTCATGAGTTACACTAATCATTTGTTCACCATAGTGTTTAAATAGATATTGTTTTTTATGAATCTTTCTTAACTTATATACATATTTAGCTGGGATTAACTTTAATTTTTCTTTTTAAAATTTTTCTATTTGTTGTTCCACGTCCATAAATTCTTCCACTTTGACGTCTTCAACCTCATTACGCTTTTTACTGCTACTTCCTTTTACTAGCTGTTTAAACATTTTTATTTTCTGTAAGTTTTACAGGTAGATTTCTTTGGTAATTTAACCTTTTCGAAATATCTAGCTATATCTTCTTCGTTTATCTGAGATTGGGGTTTGTTTGTTTGTCCTTCTACTCCTTTCCCCTTTTGAAGTATTATTTTTTCTAAAGAAGCTAAATGATTTTCTAAACTGTGTAGTTGTTCTGATAGTTTTCAAATTTTTTACACAAACGGATTAGAAATAAAATTTCTATATTATTTTGTGTTACTGATATTTTATCTGACTGATTTATTCCCTGATAGCTACTGATTCCCTTTGGGTTATTATGAAAGTCTTCTGCTTGTTTTAAAATAATCTGGTAGTCTTTATTAGCTTTATCTTTTATCACTGCTCATAAATTAAGATCTTATTAGTTGTTCTAAAATTTCTAATTTTTGTTTTAAATTTTCTTAAATTTGATTGATCTGTTCTATTTGTCTAGCTATTTGATTTATCTGACTATGAATTTTTTTCAATTAATTGCTTAAATTCTGACTCTATTTACTTCGAGCTATTAATATTTCTGACTGATATTAAAGTTTCTATTTCTAGCTTAGTGGGAATTTTTTCTACATTCAACTCTATTCTTTTTTGTAGGATTGAACACACTGATCTTGGATATAATCTAATTTTTTATCTTGATCTTTAATTATACTACGAGTATTACGAAGATGGTCTATAGATGAAGTAAAGAGATTACTAATTTTATCTACGTCCTTTTTAATATTTTCTGTAAAGTTAATATGATGATTTATGATACTATTTAGCTGAGAATTATGTTCGCTATGGAGCTAATGTGAAAAAGTACCTTCAAAATTACAACGAAATTTATTTTTATCTATATTAAGACGATGGTTATGATTGCTGAGTTCTAAATCTAAATATTCTACTCTTTTCGTACACAAAATTAAATCCTACTTTGAAATTATTAAAAGTTACTATAATATGAAATTTATAACTAAATTGTCCAAAAATAAAAACTACTCTATTTCCGTAGGCAAAATGCATAAACTAACTTAAGCTGTCCTAGAACCGAACATTGCTCTGATACCATTTTTTGGGGGTTGAGTTAGTGGTCTACCACTATTTTGAAATTGGGTTGAGAATTATCTAATTAATTCTACAGTTATGCTAATAAATCTTCAAGTTGTTGTATAACTAGCTATAAGGTTTCTTGTTTTACAGTTATCTGTCTGTTTATTTGAGTAATTTTCAAACTATAATTTTCTAGAGATCTACCGGAAGCTAATGATAATAAAAATTGATATCTTAATTTTTGATCTTCTAATTCTTGTATAAGCTCAGTACTGATTCTGATTTTAATCCTAAGTTCTTCTTCTAAAGGCATAAAATTTTGATTTTTAAAATTCTTTTATGAGCAATATTTCCTTGATATTTCTACTTGGGTTGCTCTCCTTAATTTCTAAAATTCTTTTTCTTTGGCAAAACTATTTTTAGGCAATGTTTGTTTTCATTACATGTATTCCCACCTTGAAGCTAAGCCTCGTTCAACATAGTATATTTTTATTTTCTATTCCTTACCTTTCCCTTTCTACCTACAATTTGCCCTCAAACGCCTAACCACGGCTCACACGAGCTCTTCAGCTAAGGTCACTCAGTAATAAAATAGAAAATAACAGAAACTATGAAGGTGCAAAACATGTAATATTAATGAGCAAACAAGCATTCCACAAACTTAGTTTTTCCAAAAAGAAAAGAAATTTTTAGAATAGAAGAGTTATCCTTTTGAAATATATAAGAAAAAAGAGAGACTACTCATACTTCATATTAATATGTAATATACTTACAAAGATTATGTTACAGACTTTGAGTTTCTGAAAGACTTGGAACACTTAGAATTTTTTAGAGGAGTTGGAAATTTTTTCAAAGAAAAGTGAAGGGAAATTTTTCATTGCTTCATCCGTTGGCATGAATGCCAATTTATATACATATTTGATAGATACAAACAAACCTAAAGATTTATCTATACGTCAAGTTTTTGAACCAAAAGTCTAGTTAGGTCTAGTCTATAGACTTTACAAAATTTTCTATGCAATAAATGCGTAGACTTTGACACCAACTACTATTCTAGATATGGATAATAAAATTTTATCAATAAAAGGTTAGGATAATGATATCGGGTACTGCTTTGGGCTCCATCGCATATCATTCAATCCTCATTTTTTGATAAAATTTTGACACTATAATTTGTTACAAGACACGTGTAAGGATTTTCACAGCTTTTCTTTAATGGAGCAAGGTAGAAGTCATCTGCTCTATTAAAGTAGTGAGTGAAGGAAAAGCCTTACTGCTAACAAATGCAAATAATTACAATAGCATGTTTTTCTCTGATCGTTGAAGAGAGCCTTTATCTTCTACACATTTTGTCTTTTTCTTCTGAGATGCCAATAATTGATGTAGACACTTGGATGATGGATCTTCAAGGTGGATTTTTCGTTGAAAAATTACAAAATTTCAAAGAGTCAAAAATCTAGAAACAAGGAACTATAATACTAATTTATTGATTGGCATTAACCCTAGATCCTTACCCCTGAGAAATGAATAAATACTTTCTACTCGAGCTTCATTGTGGACTATTTCCATTACAACCCAACAAAAAAAGAGGGGTTCTAGTGGGACAGAACAAATGATGTCGAGCCAAGAGCACCTTCATTCCTATATAAAATGGTGGATGTAAGAATCCATAACGGATCGTGTCCTTCAAGTCGCACGTTGCTTTCTACCACATCGTTTCAAACGAAGTTTTACCATAACATTTCTTTAATTTGTAGCTGGTATGGATATGGACTTGATTCAATTATGGAATCATGAATAATCATTGGTTCAGTCAGTACATAGTAATCTATACTTTTTTTCTTCTATATAGATGTTTTTCTGAAGAAGTTTTAGCAAGAATTCAACTTAACCCCCTATTTTAGTGTATAAATAGAAATGAATTTTTTTTATTAATAAAAATGTATAAATAAATACCATAAAATTAATAAATAAGACGAATAAATGAGTTTTTTTTTAATATCTGCATCTTCAAGTAACTCAATAGGATAGATTCACCAATCTCACACTTCTTTAAGTATCAAAGACTCAACTCATAAGGAATCATTAAAAATATTTAATTTATAACTAAGTTTCCTACTTTGACATCATTATTTGAATAAAGTTTTACAATAAGAACTGCATTTGATCATCATAAAAGAGAGAAATTTCTATTTCTTTTGGAATGGAATCATCAATGATTTAAAGCAGATAGATAGATCAAACAATAAAGAAAATTTCTCTTTTTTCTCCTGAGATGAATAAATGAATAAAAAAGACTGATGTAAGGTAAGATTTAAGTCCTTATTCTTTCGATTCTGATTTTCTTAATTAGATGAAAGAATGGGGATTTATCAGATAGACTGAACAATTATCACTCTTATAGATATTCTATGTTAAATATTTAAATTTTCAAATTTAAGAGATCCCATTTTTTTTTTCACAAAGAAAAACTACTGTCACTGAAATAGAGCGATAACAATATATACGTACAGGCTATGCATTTCCTCATTTTATATACGTATTTTGGTATTTTGTTTGACTTGAGATTCCGTAATCTTTCTATAATCTTGTCATAAAGTAAAGTGAATAAAATGTATGAATCACCCCTATCTCAATCCTTACATAGATTTACAATTATTCATTAGAACCAAACATGAAATACCTAAAAATGAAGTTCAAATAAAATACATCGATTACATATGTAACTTGATTGTTTATTAATAAGATTCGGACAGATAAAGCCAAACAAGTATAGATTAAGTCTTTGCTCCCCTTTTTACCCTAACCCAGTCTTAAAAAAGAGATTGAATCCCCTTAATAGAATTCAATTATAGTACCAAGAACTCCCTCTTGGTTAGAAATTCAGAGACCCACAGAGAATTAATAATTGGACTACTACATTTAAAGAATAGGGAATAAGAGATAGGAAATATAGGTTCTTTCGCATTTCGATTAAAAATGCATCGTTGAAAATTCAATATGGGACGGAAGGTTTTTCTAAGTAACTAACTTCCCTCAATATAAATATGAAGAGAATAAACATAGGATGAAAAGTCCGCCCAATTTTTTTTGAATTCAAATCCTTGCATTCTATGTTCCTATCTTATCTGGATTACAAATAGATTCAGTTAAATCTGTGTGTCATTTGAACTCGATTCAATTCAAGTTTGTGAAAGAAAGATATGATTCAGAGAAGAATCATTAAAAAGCAAAAAGAAGAATCACATTCTATCCAATATTAGACCTTTAAAATTTAAAAAGAAAGTTGTTCAAAAAAGGATATAGTAAGTCTCGCTTGGGCTGCTTTAATGGTAGTCTTTACATTTTCTCTTTCACTCGTAGTATGGGGAAGAAGTGGACTCTAGAGGTACTACTAATTGAGTTGAGGAATCAAACTATCAATTGTTTTCTAAATCGTTTTTCAAAGCATTTTTAACGATTTAAAATAAAAATATTTTCATTTTTAAATTCTGTTGGATTCTAGTGGAGTTAATGTATTATATGAATAATACTCTTTCAATCAAAGAGCTATTTCAATGATTCCCATGAGTTTACTAATTCAGGTTATAGAAATGACAAGGTTAATTAATTAAGATTAATAATTTATTATATTTATCAATATCATTATATTTTATATATATTATAAATATAATATATGTTGAAGAGATCAGTTTTGATTTAGGTCAGTACACAAAGTCTTTGAACTGATACCGAATTAAAAATTAAAAAAAAAAAAAACAATTACACAATTATTATTAAAAAATAAACCAAATATAATTATTTTGTTTCAATTCAATTGATTTGATCAATTTTTTCAATATTTCTTGCCACTCTAGAGATGCTCGTATAAATGAAGTATTCAGACCAAAGATTCCTCCACTCTCCATTGTTAAGCTAGTTTATTATTATTATTATTATTATTATTGAGGGGAAAGATACACTCCCACTTTACAATTATAAAAAATAAAAAATAAATAAAAAAAATTGATATAATTTTATATTTTTTGATTTATAATTAAAAAACTAAAAAAATATATAATCAAATACAAAAAAAAAAAAATCATAATTAAAATTCAAAGTAATATCATAACTAAAGAAGAAAATGGTATAACTAATGGTGCATTTGGTATGGGATGTGTATAATAGAATTCTCCAATATTGAGACGTATTTATTTATAAAATATTTTTAAAAATAATCAGTGTGCTTAGTTTCAGTTTTTTAAAAACTGAGTTTTTTATTTTTCGTATTTTTTTTTGTTTTTTGTGAATATTGTTAAAATTTTAAATATTTTTTTTACTTTTTTAGATGCACCTTACTTAGATGTATTTAAATAGTAAAATATTTGTGAAAAATTATTTTAAAAAATTAATAAATACACAAAAATTTAGTGTATCTTCTAACTTGTTGTATTTTTTGATATTTAGTGTATTTTTTAAAGATTTTTCCACAAATATTATACTTTTTAAGTGTATTTATGTTAGGTGTGTCTAAAAAAAATTTTAAAATAAATTGCTTAAAATATTAAAAAAAATTCATTGAAAACATTAAAATACGAAAAATAAAAAATTAGAGAACAGAATTTTCTAAAAATTGTTTTCTGAAAACCAAAATCAAACAAGCTAATAGTGTTTAGGAAAACACTATGGTGTACACTATTATATGCACTTTATAACTAAAAAAATGACATAATTTTAATTTTTTGAGTCATAACTAAAAAAATGAAAAAATGTCATAACTAAATACAACATAAAGTATAATTAAATAATTTATAAATCATAACTAAAATAATATCATAATTAAAAAAGAGAATAGTGTAATTAAGAATGTATATGATAAATCCTTTTAAATATGTGTATATTAAAATTTCCCTAGTCTTTATTTATTTTATTTTTTAAGTTGGGTGCACTTTAATTTTTATCTTTCCTAGCACATAATTAAATATTTTGTGTGATTTTGGCATTAGTGTGTTTGTCAATGGTATCATGGTTGTTTAGACGTGAATAATTATGTGGTTGGGTTGTTGCAAGGAGAAAATAAATCATTAGTTTTCTTGATTGAGAAAATAAAAAGTGCAAGTATAATAATACTTGATGAACCAAAGGAGGGCGAGTCGAGTAGACCCACACTTCCTACACCTTTCACCAGTCACTGAGCTCGCTGGTGTGCCTGCAAAAATATCCAAAGGGGAACAGGAATCTCTCAGCGGACCCTCCGACGATCAAGTTAGAAGAGAGGAGATTGATGGTGTGTGTGTAGAAAGGGAGAGAAAAAGAATAGAGAACTTAACCTTTGATGTGTCTTGGAAGCCTCCTTATATCCTTTGTTCATCATTTCCTTATCCACTCCGACCTGTCGTGTTGGCCGAAAGTCTATACTCTAGCTTGCATTGTTCACGGTGAGGCTTCTCGTTCCGACATGAAGGGGTTATCGCATTTAATGCTGCGGGGGCCTCATTAATGGCTGATGTGTGGTGCAATAACTCTGCAGGATCTTTGTCTGCTTACGTGGCTGGTTCCTTTCTTGACAAGTGTTTAGATGCCATTGGTTCCTGGTGCAATGTTGGGTTCTCAATAGTGTTGGGCTTTAGTGTTTGAACCGTGAATTGGGCTCTAAATGGTGGGCTAAAAGCTTCTGTGGGCCCACCGATGTCAGTAGTCCCCCATTCCTAAGTGAAGCTTTAGTCCAATGAAGGGAATAAGAAGGAAGATGGGGGGTGTGTGGGGCCGAGCATGAGGACCGACCAAGAGGAGAGCCGACCGCGAAGGGGGGTCAAGCGCACTGACCGACCGAGAGAAGAGCCGATCGCGAAGGGGGGTCGAGCACGGAGACCGACCGAGAGGTGGGCCGACCGCGAAAGGGGATCTAGCACGGAGACCAACCGAGAGGACAGTCGACCGCGAAGAGGGGTCAAGTGCCGTGACCGAACAAGAGGAGAGCTGAATGCAAAAAAGGAGGGTCGAGCGCGGAGACCGACTGAGAGGAGAGCTGACCGCGAAGGGGGGTCGAGTGAGAGGTGGCGGCGGCGTGCGGGGCTCAGGAGTGATGAGGCACGTGATGATGTGAAGTGGAATAGACGGGGAAGGGAAAATGGGGGGAATCATGGTTGTACACGTGGTAAGATCTAAACCAATAGTGAGGGATGTGATGCTTTAGTACGAAGCGAAAGACTAGGACTAAGATAGGACGTGGAAAAGGCGAGGGTTGTAAACTTTTTGAAATTTTCAAACTGGCGAATTTTGACCTTGATCCTTGGCAAATAGGCAAACCGTGGGCATTTGGAGTTATCCATTTTACATACCTCATTACGAGAAACCAACACATCCTAGACTTGACCTCATTCGTTTCATGTGACACTCCCTTCCAACAGTTTGCGAACTTCCTCACGCCTGCGTCCGAAGCAATATATAGAAACATAAAAGAGATGGCTTGGGACAAAGCGCCAGCCATGAGGTTAGAGACGTTGGGTGAAGACGACGCGTGGATTTGGCGGAGCAATATAGGACGGAGAGGCGGGATGAGAGAGGGACGGAGCAAGCAGTGCGACCTCATCCGTCCACAATGATTGTGGCCGCTAGGTCGATTAGCCAACTGGGACCTGGCCACTGGCACACCAAGGCTAATAAATCGACATTTACAGTAGAGGAGTTGAAGGAGGTGCGTAAAAAGTACCAAATTCCTGCGGAGATAGAGTTGAAGTTGCTGACGACTAAGGAGAGGGCGTCGAATGCGCGTCCGATGGAGTTCACACTATACGAGGAGGTGTTGCGGGGGGGTCTGAGGTTTCCGCTCCCACAAATAGTGGTGGACGTGCTGAATTGGTTGGAGGTGGCGCCAGGTCAGCTCATGCCCAACGCGTGAAAAATATTACTAGCTTACGAGATCGCATAGCCACAGGCGACCGGTGGGGCGACGATGACGGTGAATGAGTTCTTTTCTTGTTACAAGGCCTCTGGTCAACAAAAAACATGGGCGACCTTGCAGACGGTGGCAGGTAGAGGATTAGTGGCGGGTTTGCCATCATCGGTGAAGGGGGTGGAGACCAAGGTGGTTTTATGTATCAGCAAATGGCGGGAAGGGAGGTGCGCACGATGTGGAAGATTCCTATCAAGTCGGTGGAGCCAAGGCTGGAGGTAGAGGCAGAGGCAGAGGCAGAGGATAGGGTTAAACGGGTGAAGGAGTGGAGGGAGAAGGAAGAGGTGAAGTGGGATGACCTTGTCCAGTCGTCAAGCTTGTTTGCCTTAAGCCTAAGGCCACAGCCGACCGAAGGGGGATCCTATGCCAGAAGAGTTTGAGGCGAGAAGGAAGATGCAAGAGGCGGAGGATAATGGACATTCACCAAGGCAGACAAGTATAAAGAGATGCAGTTAGGCTGAGCGCCGAAGCTAGTCATGAAGGAACGAGTCCGACCACGCCCTAAGCCTCTGGACGATAAGGATCTGACTGATTTTGTACCGCTACCACCCCTAGTGGATCCGTTGAAGGAGATGAGCAAAAGGAGGTAGAGGCAGTGTTGATGAAGAAGAAGAAGAGGAGGGCGGTAGTGGAGGAGAGTGAGGGGGCGCTAGTTTTGAAGAATGTGAAGGAGTTGATGGTAGGGGCAACCCTAGAAGTAAAAGTGGGGGAGACAAGGGGGGTAGGGTAAGCCATGGGCCCAAGTGCCCAAGGGGTGAGTAGCGTTGCTGAGACAAGGCAGTTGGCAGGAGGCGAGATATTGGGAGAGCAATCGCCCAAGATTGGGCCTATGCCAGAAGTGTCCCCAAGTCCTGGAGAAGGGAAAGGGGGAGTGAGCAGATCATAGATGAGCGCCATGTTAAAGACCGCCATGTATCATGTGCGCACGATGGTCGGTCGATTGGTGGAAGAAGGAAGCAAAGCCAAGGTCGTCGCCGATCGTCTCATTGGGGTAGTGGAGGATGCGACTATGTGGTCGATGGCGCGATTTACAGAGGTCGACCTCCTAAGGGGGTTCTGCTCAGCGCAGATAGAAGCTACGACCTTGGCAGCGACCCTACTGAATAAGGCGGCGCGCGTGAAGGTGGAGGCAGAGCCGCTAAAAGCCCAGCTGGAAGGGGTGAAAGAACAATTGCAAAACCTAAGGGTCGAGACGGCAGGCTGGAGAAAAACTGTGCAGAGTGCCTGTGCAAAGGGCCTGGATTATGCGCAAAGGGCTAAGAAAATAGAAGTATTGGCGGTGGTGCAGTGCTATTTGTCAGAACGTGCTGCCTCCGAGCTCGCCGTGACCAAATCACAGCTAGAAGTGGTGCGCCACAAGGCGGTATCGCTGGAGTTTGAGTTGGCGGCCGAGCAGAGGAAGGTAGGCGAAGTGCAAGAAGGCTGCACCACTGCCAAGGAAAGGTTGGAAGAGGCCTTCGCCAACAATGAAGATCTACGCGACCAGGAGCTTAAAGACAAGGAAGAAGCAGTTGGAGAAGATGTTGGAGGAAGAAAGGGCCAAAATGGCTTCTAAGAGAGCGGCGCACCCAGAGTTATGTGTGGCAGCAGTGGAGCAATTTAAGAGGTCTGCCGAATTCCAGATGGCCATTGACGCGACGGTCGCCAGGAGCTTGGCTAGGGAAGGGGAAGAGGGTGCTGGGCCGTCAGGAGTGGCCGCTGGAGGTAGAAGCGAAGAAGAAGTGATCCAAAGCTTTCAGTGATCAGACTTCTATAAGCACGAGATGAGCCACTACTGGGATAGCGGCTGGATGAGCTTTAAGTATAAGGCGCAAGAGCTGTTCCCAGATGTGGACTTCAGTCTGGTGAAAGTAGGAGAAGACGACATTGCCCAGACTCCCTTGGATGAGGGGGTGGAAGAGGAAGATCTCGCGTCCAGCGAAGGGGATTAAGGGCAGGGTGTTTTGTTTTTTGTTTTTTTGAAGTAAATGTAATTTTTGTAATGAAGTATATAATGGTGCAAGTTATTAATAAAACTACCAGTTCTATTATTGTTGTTGTTTTTTAAATGGTAAAAATGGATAAGTAAAATGGATAAGTAAAGTTTTTGAATGTGAAATTGGATAAGTAACCTAACTTGTATAAATGGTAAAAAATGAGCAAGTAGGTTAACTTGTATGAATGACAAAAATGGATAAGCATGAACTGAGATTTAACTAAGTCTGGCAGAGACTAATTGTGACTAATTGTAATTACATGCTTTGTCTGGATAAGACTAGTTTTGACTTAGTATGGCTGATCTGGCTGAGACTTGAAGGGCTCAGTCGGGTTGAGGCTTTGGTTAACTCAGTCTGACTGAGCTCTTCATGCTCAGTCTCGCTGAGGTTTGGAGGGCTCAGTCGGGCTGAGGCTTTGGTTAACTCAGTCTGGCTGAGCTCTTCATGCTCAGTCTGGCTGAGGCTTTGGTTAACTCATTCTGGCTAAGTTCTTTATGCTTAGTCTGGCTGAGGCTTGGAGAGCTCAGTCAGGCTGAGGCTTTGGTTAACTCAGTCTGGTTGAGCTCTTCATGCTCAGTCTGGCTGAGCTCTTTATGCTCAGTCTGGCTGAGGCTTGGAGGGCTCAGTCGGGCTAAGGCTTTGGTTAACTCAGTCTGGCTGAGCTCTTCATGCTCAGTCTGGCTGAGGCTTAGAGGGCTCAGTCAGGCTAAGGCTTTGGTGAACTCAGTCTGGCAGAGCTCTTCATGCTCAGTTTGGCTGAGACTTGGAGGGATCAGTCAGGCTGAGACTTGGTCTAAAACTTGTCATTGAAATGCAACACAGATAAATGAAGATGTGAAATTGTTGTCATTAAGGCATAATCTATCGATCACAAATTTAAATCGTGTATGGAAAGGGCAAAAATGAACAAGTGCGTAGATCGACAAAAGAGAACGGATAACATTTGAATAATACAAAAACAGGAAATGCCATTTTACTGGTAATAATGCTTCAACTGCTCGGCATTCCATAAATAGGAGAGGTCTATGCCTTCCATATCTTGGAGACGGTAAGTCCCCGGGCGGGGTCTGTCCTTGACAATATAAGGTCCTTCCTATTTGGCTACTAGCTTGCCCTCGATCAGATTTTTAGTAACAAGGGTTGCTTCGCGCAAGACTAGGTCTCCCACTGCAAACTCTCGAGGTCGGACTTTGCAGTTATAACGTGTTCTCATTTTCTGCTGATATGATGCCCGTCTGACAGCAGTTGCCTCTCGGAGGTCTTCAATTAGGTCCAGATCAACCCTACACAACTCTTCGTTTAGTTCTGGATTTGGGTGTAAAACTCGAGGGATTAGCAGGTCGATTTCCACTGGGATGACTGCCTCAACACCGTATGTTAGGTGAAAGGGGGTCTCCCCAGTAGGGGTTCAAGCGGTCGTCCGATAAGCCCAAAGTACGTTCCATAATTCCTCAGCCCAGAGTCCTTTAGCGGCTTCCAACTTGGTCTTGATAATCTTCAGAAGGGAGCGATTGGTGACTTCAACTTGCCCATTAGCTTAGGGATGGCCTAGGGAAGAGAAGCATGGTCTAATGTTGAGCTCTTCACAGAATTTCCTAAATTTGGCATTGTCGAATTGTTTGCCATTGTCCGAAACGATGGTTTGGGGGATTCCAAATCGGCATATGATTGACTGCCAGATAAACCTGGTACTGTTTCGCTCAGTGATTGTAGCAAGGGGTTCTTCTTCCACCCATTTGGTGAAGTAGTCAATGGTAACCATAGCGAACTTGGTTTGGCCCCTACCAGTGGGCAAAGGACTGACTAAGTCAATGCCCCACTTAGCGAAGCGGTAGGGACTTGTAGACACCCTATTTTTGACCGTCCTTAAGACTTGGACGTCACCGTTTGAACATCCGGTGATCATCCATGTTTGTGTTCGTCTCGAGTTCCCGGAGGTCTCGGCTACGCGCCTTGCCTCAATATCTCCCGACTTGACTGTTTTGTGTTTGGTTTTGCACCAAACACTTGTGTTTTGCCTTTGAGGGGCAGGGAATGGCTTGTGAGACATCCCCACACATCACCGGCCATGGCTAGAGGCCACCGGCCAGTGTTTTGTTGCCATCGGCCATATATTTGGCCGGTAGGCACTCTGTTTGGCCGGTCGGCCATCTTTATTTGGGCCGATTGACTCTTTTTCTGGCCGAGACCTCTTCTTGAGGGGGGTTTGAACCTTTTGAACCCCCTATTTTAGCTTCTTGAGGAAGCTTGACCCTTTTGAACCCTTGGTTTAGCTTCTCCAAGAAGCTTGAACCTTTTGAACTCTTGGTTTAGCTTCTCCAAGAAGCTTGAACCTTTTGAACCCTTAGTTTTAGCTTCTTGAGGAAGCTTGAACCTTTTGAACCCTTGGTTTTAGCTTATTGAGGAAGCTTGAACCTTTTGAACCCTTGGTTTAGCTTCTCCAAGAAGCTTGAACCTTTTGCACCTTGGTTTAGCTTCTCCTAGAAGCTTGAACCTTTTGCATCTTTGCCTAGCTTCTCCAAGAAGCTTGAACCCTTCTAAGCTTCCAAGAGAAGCTTGCACCTCTTGAACCTTTTGCCTAGCTTCTCCAAGAAGCTTGGCTCTTTTGTCTAGCTTCTCTAAGAAGCTTGGCCTTCTTGGCCCTTTTGCTCCAAGCTTCTAAGAGAAGCTTGACCCCCTTGACCCTTTTGCTTAGCTTCCCTTAGAAGCTTCAAGCCTCCATCTTCTCTATAAATAGAGAGCTTCTCTTCTATTGCAAGGGTTCCAAGATTTGGTCTAAGGCTCCATACATATATCTCTCTCCATATCTCCTCCATTTTAGCTCCAAATTGCTTAGTTCTTGGCTCCTTTGCACACCAACCCCTACCCTAACACCTCCATCATCAACCTAAGGAGCTTGGAGGCCATTTTCAGAGGTTAAGGGACTGTTTTTTTGTCCAAGAAGCTGTTGGTTTCATTGGTCTACAAGGGTGAACCTTTAACCCTCTTTTATTCCCCGTTTTTGCACAAGCTTTTAGCCTGTCTTGCTTGCTGTTTTGAGCTTTGTGTATAACATAAAAAAGTTCTGTTTTTTTGTGTTTAACATACTTCATTAAGGACACTTTTGTGTTTGGGGTCGTTTAAATTTTTGTGTGTTTTTGGTGAGCTCCGGGACCACCTTGTTTGGGCCTCCTCACCACTAAAATCTTGAGGGATTTCAGTAGTGAGGATGGTGGTTTGAGGTCCTAAGAAGGAGAGGGCCATCCCCTCTCCTTGTTGTCTTCAATATGTGCCATTTTAGCCTCATGTGTGAGCACCATTCTTGAGTTCATGTTGGCCATGTCTTAAGTGTTATTTGTGCTTATTTTGCCATGATATAGCACTATTTTAAGTTGGTTTAGACACACCATGCATGCTTAGCATACTTGTCTTGTAATGCCATGAAATTGCCTTAACATGCTTTGTGCTTTGAGCCTTGTTTCTAGCATGATTTTGGCTTAGCTTTGTGAAGCTTTTATGCATATTTTGGCATGATTTAGGTCTGATTTTGGTTGTTTGAGTCATCCATGACTTGCTTTGTATAGCTACCATGCAATCTAGCTTGTATGCCTTGAGTGTTGGCTCCTCTACCATGCTCTATTTGCATCATTTCAGTGGTTTGGCACCATTAGTTATGATATTTCAGTCCTCACTCTATGCTTGTATGCTTGCATTTGATGCCCCTTTAATGCTTTATAAGGTTGGTGTTTCATGCCCCATGTTTATGCTATTGTGTATGCCTCTAGGATTAGATCATTTAGATGCCATCTAAGTGGTTTTTGGGGCTTAATTTGGCATGATTTGGGACTGTTTTGATTCACTTTGATCATTTGCTTCATGTGTCATATGATCATAGTTTTAGTCCTTGGGTTTGGATGCATGCTTTGCTTGCATTGGTAGGTTGATTTGGCATCATCTTCTACATGTTTTTCGAAGCTTATCATGCATGCTATGTGCCAATGTTTGCCCCTTTTAAGTGTGCTTGAAAGTTGCTTCTATATGCTTAGGTATTCAACCATGTTTGCATGCATGTTTGTATGCTTAGGTACTTGGCTCATGACATTTTGTTGCATGTTTAAATGGTGTTGCATTTGGCATGCATTTCTTGCTAAGTTACCTAACATGTTACATGTCTTGCATGTGTGCATGGTTAAGATTACACTTTGCATGTTTGCTAACTTGCATACTTGCCCTCATGTTCATGTTGCATACTTAGCCTCCATGCCTAGGTTGCATTGCATAGAGCATACATGCCTTGTCTCTTGACCAAGTGATAGAGATTGGGCTTTATGTGTTTGTTTGTGTGCATTACATTTGAAATCAAAATGCACAACTTGGTTTCTTGGGCCATCACGCATTGAAATGCGCGATTGGTGGTTCGAGAATCAAGGAACCTACCCCTTTGAGTCATAAACAGGATAAGGGATGTGTTGGTGCACACATTTGCTTGAAATGCATTGCCATGCCTTGTTTTGCCCTCTGCTGCTGTCAAAACAGGTTCTACAGGAAGATTTGGCCGGCCGGCCATGTCCAGTGCCGACCGGCCATCCATCAGTGGCCGATGGCTTAATTTGTGGCCGATGACCATTTCTCTTGGCCGGTGGCTATTCCTCTCAGCCGGTGGTGTTCCATAGTGTCCATAGAGCATACCTTGGGAATTTTGCAATGATCAGAGGAGCAGAGCAGGGAAAACAGAGGCAAACTTGTGCATGGCATTAGATTTCCGGGCGAAGTCAATCCGAGCATGCATGCATCCCTTTTCCCAAGGCCCTTTTACTGCTTTCCTTAGCTTAATTGATTTGTTAATTAATTAGGTGGTCTATAATTATTTAATTAGCTTGTAGGTTAATTAATTTGTATTATTCTTTTGGTCCCTTCGAGCGAGGGCGAATTTGTAATAAGTGTGGGTGAGTGTGTGTATGTCTTCCAACCCCCACTTCCTTCTCCCTTTTACTTACCTGCTTTCAATGGTTAGTACTAGGGCATATTTATTTTAGCATACCTTATGCTATGCATGCGTGCATCCATACATTTGTCTTGCATGCACCGGGCTCGGCACATCATGCTAACTGCATTGTATTTCAAATTCCAAGTTGGATACATGTTATTTGTAGCATCTCATATGCCATCTTAGATTAGCCGAGCCTATCGTAGTTGCATCTTGCATGTGTTGCATTAGCCATCTTAACATGAACTAGGATCATGCATTGATTACTAACTAGTTTCCGTTTTGGCTTGGAGTACTAGGTAAGCTTTTATGCTTTAGCATCCTTGCATGCGTGTGAGTATTTTCCATGACAGCATGATTGCCCTGAGGCTAGTTGCTTATGTGATATAACTGCCTGAATGCCTATGGGTGAAGGTTGGATTGTTTGAGTTGGAATAACTCATTGAAATCCGTGTTTTAGCCTACTTGCGAGTAGCAAATTCCAAAGCGTTTTCCAAACAAACGGATATGCAATGTTTCATTCCAAATTAGGCAATCTAGTCTATACTTGTTTGTTGTGCGCATAACATAGTAATTCTAGGCTAATAACCGGAATAAGAACACATAACGTTTTCAAAATAAGATATCACGGTTAGTAGAGGCCGATCTTCGGATCGGGCGAGAGGGGGTGCTCATAGCTGACCTTCCCCAATCGTACCCAAGTTCCCGAGTCGAGGCAACTTTGGTGATGATGGACACGTGGCCTTTGGCACCGAGTCAGGGTTTCCTAAGTTCCCCATTAAAAAATATTTAGGTGGCGACTCTGTATCTGGCAAAGCAGTCCATGTTTGGCACTTCTTTCTAAAAATCTGTTTTCTCAAAACGATTTACCAGATTTGGACTCTTTGGTTCAGATTAAGAACCGTGACAATTTGAGTCCGAACTGTAGTAGACCCACAAATGAACAGAACGGGAGTCATCCTCCCGGGGCGTTCGGGGACGTCTACAGGACTGCTGAGTGTAATCAGTTCTGTTGGTGGATCATGGGGGATGTTGGCAAAGCGCTGGCATTTATCACACTTAAGCACAAATTCGTTGGCATCTTGATTGCGAGTAGGCCAGAAGTAGCTGGTTCGGAGGATTTTATGGGTCAAAGATCTTCCACCCGAATGATTACCACAAATGCCCTCGTGGACTTCTCTCATCACATAGGTCGCTTGATCAGGACTGAGACACCTGAGGTATGGGCGTGAGAATCCTCGTTTGTACAGTAGGCCGTTGATGAGGATGTAATTAGACGACTAGGCTTTGACTTTGGTGACCTGCTGTTTATCATCTGGCAACTCCCCTCGTGTCAAAAACGGAAGGATGTCTTTAGCCCATGGGATAGGTTCGTCTTGGAGGAAGTGAACCTCCTGTGGATTTGGCGAAGTAGCCGGATGGGTCAGGTATTCAATGCAGATGCCATGGCTGGAGTTTGACTGGTCGGTTGAGGCTAATTAGGTCATTTCGTCCGCCTTGGAGTTTTCTGACCTAGGGATGTGTCTGATCTGGAAAGTATTGAAGAGGCAAACAAGAGGAAGGGCAATGTCCCTGTATGCCCGCATCATCTCTTCCTTTGCGTCGAACTCCCCAGTAATCTGTCCAACAATCAATTGGGAATCATTGAATACTTAGATATGGCTTACACCAATGTCTCTAGCCAGTCGAAGACCTGCTATCAAGGCCTCATATTCGGCCTTATTATTGCTTGCGTCGAACAGGAAACAAAGGGCACACTTAAAATACTCACCCTCTAGAGTGGTGAGGATTAGATCGGCTCTACTGCCCTCTTTGCGGGATGAACCATCAACACTAAGGGTTTAGGAGTGGGGGTCTTCTGCATCAGTGGTGAAGTGCGTTGGCAGAGGAGGCACGTTCGGAGTAAGATTGGTGAATTCCAATATAAAATCGGTGACAGCTTGACCTTTGATCACTGTTCGAGGTCGGTAAGAGATTTCAAATTGACTTAGCTCGACGGACCATTGCATAAGTTTGCCTGACGATTCTGGTTGTTGCATGACCTTTTTTAGAGGCTGGTCAGTGAGAACCACTATGAAGTGAGCTTGGAAATAAGGTCGGAGGCACCTGGAGGCTATGACCAAGGTAAGGGCCATTTTTTTAAGCAGAGGGTAGTTCTGTTCTGCCCTCCTGAGAGTGCGACTGATGTAGTAGACTGGACGTTGTACTGAGCTATCTTCCCTGATGAGGACAGCACTGACCGCAGTGATTGACACAACTAAGTAGAGGAAGAGGGTTTCGCCTGACAGCGCTTGAGAGAGGATGGGAGGGTTGGCCATGCACTACTTCAGTTGTTAAAAAGCCTCCTCGAATTCGGTGCTCCACTCGAACGCTTGTCAGAGGACTTTAAAAAATGAAAGACACTTGTCTGTTGCCCGGGAAATAAAGCGGTTGAGGGCGGCAACTCTGCCCATAAGCCGTTGAACCTCCTTGATTGTTCTGGGAGACCATATTTCGATCAGGGCCTTGATCTTTTCGAGGTTAGCCTCAATGCCCCGTTAGCTGACCATGAAGCCCAAGAACTTCCCAGATCCTACGCCGAAGGCGTACTTCTCCAGATTCAGCTTCGTTTGATATTTGCGTAAGGTTTCGAAGGTCTCTCACAGGTCTGCCAAGTGATCGGAGGAGAGTTTACTCTTGACTAGCATGTTATCTACGTAGACTTCCATGTTCCGACCTATCTGGTGTTGAAAAATGGCATTAACCAGGTGTTGGTAAGTTGCTCCCGCATTTTTCAAGCCAAATGGCATAACACGATAGTGATAAGTTCTTCTGTCCGTGATGAAGGAGGTGTGTTCCTGGTCAGCCGAGTACATCAGGATTTGATTGTAGCCGGAGAAGGCATCTATAAAGCTAAGCATCTGATGTCTGGCAGTTGCATCGACCAGCAGATTTATCTGGGGGAGGGGATAACTATCTTTGGGGTAAGCCCGATTAAGGTCAGAATAGTTGATGCAGAGTCGTCATTTACCATTGTTTTTGCGGACCAAGACTACATTGGACAGCCACCTGGGGTAGTCCACGTTTTTTATGACCTACAGCTTTAGTAGTTTGTTTACCTCAGAGGTGATAAGGGTATTGCGTTCCGGGTGAAAGATACACTGCCTCTGTCAGAAAGGTCGGAAGTGGGGCTCAATACTGAGATGATGAGTGATGAAAGAGGGATCAATGCCCGGCATGTCTGAATGGGTCCAGGCAAAGACATCATTGTACTCAGCTATGAGATCGGCCTTGGCCTGAGAGGATAGTTGGCTACCAATCTTGGCTGTTTTGGCTGAGTTGGTAGGATCAATAGACACTTCAACAAGTTCCTCCAATGGTTCCCTTTTGACTAAATCTTCCTCGTCTCTGACATCGAGACCTTTGATGATCATAGTCTCCTTTAGCTTGACCTCCTTTAGTGAGACAACATAGCATTCTCTGGCCATCATCTGCTCACCCCTCACGGTGTCGACCCCGAGGTCGGTCGGGAATTTCATGGCTAGATGGTATGTGGAGGTGACAACTTGGAAATCGTTGAGAGCCGTGCATCCGAGGATTATGTTATAAGCAGAAGGACAGTCGACGATGAAGAAAGTGAGTAGCTTGGTGGTCTGCCGTGGATATTCTTCGATGGTGATGGGAAGATTGATGGAGCCTATGGAGGTCACCCGATAGCCAGTGAAGCCGACTAGCGGGGTTTGGAGAGGGGACAACATTTTTTCTCCTACCTTAAGTTGGCAATAGGCGTTCAGGAAGATGATGTCTGAAGAGCTGCCATTGTCGACAAGCACCCGTCTGACTTTGTAATTAGATAGGAGAGCGGGGATGACAAAGGGGTCGTCGTGGGGGTAACGAATGCCTGTGCAGTCGGCCTCCGTAAAGGTGATGGGTTCAGACCATTACTTGGGTTGTTTGAAGGGGCGATCCAATGTCGTGACTTCTTTGTCGGAGCCTTGTCTGATTTTTCTAAGCTCGACTCGCTTGGCCGAACGAGATGGACCTCCGCATGTGAGCCTGCCAGCGATGACTCTGATCTCTTCGACCAGGGAGGCATGATTACCTTGTGCTCAGGGTTGTGGTGGGGGTCGATCATTGTCTCGCTTTGGTTATACGGGTTGTCGGAGGGGTATGTCGGCGGTGGTTCCCTAACGGGTCGGTCCTTGGTCGTTGCTGGGGACGAGCTGCCATGAATCGACTGAGGCACCTCCTGGCGTATCAAATCCTCTGCCTGGTCTTTAAGGTTAACACATTCCTCCGTGTTGTGGCCGTGGTCCTGATGGAAACGACAGTACTTGGATTGATTTCGCCGGTTGGAGGGAGACTGTAATGGTTGGGGCCATTTCAGGTTGTAATCTCGTTAGATTTGGTTCAAGACTTGTTCCATGAGGGAATTGAGGGGGGTGTATCGCTTGAATCGATCGGGCAGTCGGGTAGGGGCTGTTAGTCGACTTGAGCGAGTCGGTCAGTATATTGAGAGGATTTGGTTTCGGATTCCTTTCTTTTGTCCTTAGGGGTTGGATTCTTAGGTGTAGTATCTTGGCGGGCTGCCAAAGAGTCTTCGGCATTTATATATTTTTGGGCTTTGGAAAGGAGGGTGGCCATGGTGGTCGGAGGGTCTTTAGAAAGGGAGAAGAGGAAATCGGATGGTCGTAAGCTGGCCATAAAGGCTATGAGGATAACCTTGTCGTCATTTTCCGCTACCTGTAGGGCCTCGATGTTGAAACGGGTGACAAAACTACATAGGGACTCCCCTTCCGTTTGTCGGATATTAAGCAGTTGAGTTGCCGAGCGCCGCTGGCGCTAAGCACCAATGAAATGGCTTAGGAAGGAATCACTTAGGTGTTGGAAAGTAGAGACAGAATCCGGCAGTAGCTGACTAAACCATAGTCGAGCCGACCCCTTAAGCGTCACGGGGAAAGCCTGACACATGATCTCGTCAGGAAAAGTATGGAGGATCATGAGGGTCCTGTAGGTCTCCAAATGGTCAACTGGATCTGTTGTGCCGTCGAAGGAGTCGATCGAGGGCATTTTAAACTTGGGGGGTAGGGGTTTGTCCCTAATTGAGGCGACGAACTAGGAGTTAGGTGTTGCGGAGGGTATATTCTATATGTTTTGCATGACTCCTTGAAGCTGGAGTTTCATGGCTCAGAGTTCCGCATCCCAAATAGGAACATTGTCCACTCCAGAGTGCAGTGGGGGCTAAACACTACTAGCCTCTCCTTCAGGGGCAGGTGCTTGAATTGATGAATGTAAACCCCGAGGTGGCGGGTTCATGTCTTGAGGTGGGGCTTGTAGGCCCTCTAAGTTGGAGAGGTGGGCTTGTTGGAAAGGATGGCTCGGGGTTCGTTCTCTATTGGGAGGGATATCTTGTGGTGGTGGATGAGGTATAGGGAGGTTTCACTGGAGCAAAGCGTTGATCAAGGCCTAGTTTTGCTCGGCCAAGCGGTTGATGGTGTTGGTGAGCTCTGTGAAGTACTGATGTGGGTTATTTGGGTTGTTTGGGTTGGGAGGGTCAGCTTGAGGGTTGACGACGTTGTGTTGGGAAGCCACGGATCTCGTTATAACTATCCACCTCGATGGCAGGTGCGGCGAAATTATCGGGAACGGGTCTTCGGTAACAATGAACACAACTGTTACTCGGAGTGGCGTTCCCATAGATAGCACCACTGATGATCCAAAAGAGGGTGAGTCGGGCATACTTACACTTCTTACACCCTTTACCAGTCACTGAGCTCGCTGGTGTACCTACAAAAATATCCAACGGGAAACAGGAGTCCCCCAGCGGACCCTCCGACGATCGAGTTAGAAGAGAGGAGATTGATGGTGTGTAGAGAGGGAGAGAATAAGAATAGAGAACTTAACCTTTGATGTGTCTTAGAAGCCTCCTTATATCCTTTGTCCATCATTTCCTTGTCCACTCCAACATGTCATGTTGGTCGAAAGTCTATACTCTAGCTTGCATTGTTCACAGTGAGGCTTCCCGTTCCGACGTGAAGGGTTTATCACATTTAATGCTGGCTGATGTGTGGTGCAATAACTCTGCAGGATCTTTGTCTGCTTATGTGGATGGTTCCCTTCTTGACAAGTGTTTAGATGCCATTGGTTCTTGGTGCAACGTTGGGTTCTCAATGGTGTTGGGCTTTAGTGTTTGAACCATGAATTGGGCTCTAAGTGATGGCCAAAAGCTTCTGTGGGCCCACCGATGTCAATAATATCTTTTTGTATTTAATGAAAAATATTTTTTGCTTTCTTTCTAAGGGGAGGGAACGAGGATGCTGATGTGCACTGAGCATAACGATAATTGGTGTGCAAGAAAATGGAAGCACTTTCTTTTTTCATCTATGTAAGGTGTCAAGGTGTTTTCATCATAAATATAAAAGTAATTATAGACAAATAATCCAAATAATAGTACAGTAAAATATTTATGTACTTTAATTTGTTTTCATGTATCATTATAATTTTTTAATAATTTAGTATTCAATCCAATAGACTGACTAATTTAGGGATTAATCTCACCATCTACTAGTGTAGGTTTCAATTAAAATCGAGACAAAATACCGTATGGACTCATCCTAAATAAATTCTTTGCATCTAAAAAATTTTAAACCTGAGATTATGAATGGAGCACACCCCTATGTCCCAGGCCTTGACAATATTAGTTTAATGATATCTATTTTTCATGTCGGTTACTAGAGTGATAATAATTCAAATCTCAAGAGTACTGTTACGTCTATTGTATTTTTTTTTGTCACAATTGCATTGTTAACATACATAATTGATAAGACTCATTAAACAAAGGACAAATTACAGAAATGATCCCTATAGTTTATCCATAGTTTCATTTTGGTCCCTGCACTTCTAAATGTATCAATTTTGCCCCTACAATTTGATTTTTGACTTGAAATGGCCCAATAGTTAACAGCCGTTAGACTTTTGGACGGAAACCCCACACATGCCTTGCAAGGGAAGAAATCAACCATTCATAGTTAGTTGTCCATCTTCACATGGCTCATCATGCAATAACTGGGGTCACCACCAAACAAACAACCAATGGATAAGAAAATGATGACATGTACTTTCTATATATTAAATAAAAAATATAAATTATAAATTATAAATTAAATTTAATTAAAAATAATAAATTAAAAATTATGGCCTTATAAATTAAATATTTTTAGTGTTGTTAAAAAATTAAATTTATATATTAAATAAAATTATTTTGTTAGTGTTGTTAATTTAAAATTATATATTAAATAAAAAATATAAATTAAAAATTAAAAATTATGGCCTTATAAATTAAATTTTTTTAGTGTTGTTAAATTATAAATTATAGATTACAAATTTAAAATTATATATTAAATAAAAAATATAAATTATAAATTACAAGGGTAAAATAGTCTTTTGAATATTTATACTTATTCAGTCCGTTCAACCAAACATTGGATTTACTAAAAATAGTCCTTTTTAGACATCAAATCTCATGAGAAAACAAATACGAGATACACATCCAATCCAACCAAATAATCCGGGAGATTCACACACCTAAGATAAAATATACACACACCTAAAGTATGCGTTTCATATTACTTTTAATTCACTAATTTTTTATTTTTATCAATTTCATCTTCAGAATTTTCGCCATTGGATTGACAAACAGCTCCAGATACTATTTATTAAAATTTTCTTTAAGCTATTTTTAGTGAGGGTACGATTTCTTCCCATTCATTTCTCTTCTTCTGTGGTTCTTTTTCTTCTTCTTCTTCTTCATATCATGTGTGATTCAGTATCAAACTTTTCTCCATAATAACTCACATATTTGCTCTGAATCCCTTATTAAAACTCAGCTAATCAATCTCAACTTGTTGCAGAGCTATTTATGGAGATACAAATTTCAAGAGATCTAGTGTTTTTAGATTGCGATATAGAGAGAGGGTAATTTGTGAAGCTTGGGCCGAGCTAGGACTGTGTAGAAAGTGGGCTGAGCTGTGGGCCGAGGTGAATGGGCTTCGCGTCTAGACCCTGTTAGCTCGGTCAAGAATGGTTGCAATTAAGTTCGGCTTGAGTATTTAGAACCGACATATAGATGAACGAGAACCGAGCTAGGTATTGCTCATGAATGCACTGAGCTGAGTGTATTCGAAGGCTAGTGGTAGCTCGGTTGTTTTGTCATACTACCATGGTAAAACCATCTCACTTGGTTAAGCAGTGAGGGGGGTGTAAAAAGATGAGCATTACCTTTCTAATTCCTAAGAGGACTCTACATTGGAGAATAAGAGTCCTACTAGGATTGTGCCACACGGAATCTATAAAAGCTTATAGCAAGACCTATGTACAGGTATCCCAATTCTTACTCTAGAATACACAGAGTTTTTGTGTCTATTATCTATTCGCTAACTTAGGCATCGGAGAGGTTTCTGGCACACACTCGCCGACTAGCTCACGTTTGTGTTTTCAGGTAGTAAAGCGACGACATTTGGAGGATTGCAAACTTTATCAACAGGATTATACGAGAAGATTATTTCGTGCTCGTACAATTGGCGCCGTCTGTGGGAATACCGCAGAGAACAAAACCTTTTAATGGAGTTTTTCTCTTTAATTGAAATCAATGGCGCACAACGAAGATTTGTCACAATCTGCTATTGATGGGCACACCCCGAAGGGGGGCGGGAGGCGCGAAAGTTTGCCTTCTATCCCACCCATGGTAGAATTGGAGCCCCAGCGACGGAACTCCCGGAAGGACACACGGGAGAGACGGGGCGTCAGTCCCCATCGCTTTCAAAGTCCTGAAAGGCAGAGGTAGAGGTTGGATCCTCAAGTTCTGGAGGATCGTGTGAGGGAGCAAGACGAGTTAATACGAAGGATGTGCGGCAGACATGGAAACGATGAAACGCCAGATAAAAGGCAAAGGGGTGGCGACGGAAGAGGAGCGCAAAGGCAACACGCCATTTTACCACTCGGAAGATCGTAACAGACATGTCACGCCATCACAAACAGAAAGTAGAAGCCTTAGAATAGGTGACACTCAATCAAGGACTTCCAAGACTTGTTACTCCAGGTTTGAGAGAACGAGGACTGAAAGGTCGTATACAGAGGGAAGCAGCTATCGGCCCTCACACACGCACCAAACGACATCTTGGCACTCGGAGTTACCTAAGTCGGCAGATTTGCGAACAGTGCTCGAGGAGAGGGGCCGATGGAAGGAGGACACCAGGGCTCGCGACCCTCACAGAGTCTCAGCCTTGCAGCGATTGGCCCCAAAGACACATGGGAGTGTCGAGGTAGGGATGCCAATACCACGCCTTACTTATAAACCAGCAGATAAAGTATTAGCAAGGTTACAGAGTTCACCGTTCATTCTGGCAATTGAGAATACACCACTACCCTCAGGCTTCCACCAGCCCAACTTCACCACTTATGGGAGGAAGTCAAGGAGGCTCTAATGTGTATCCTGTTTCCATCCAGCCTTGGCAACCTAGGTCTAACCTGGTTCGAAAGGCTGCCAGAAGGCAGCATAGCCTCATGGGCGCAGTTGGCAGAAGCGTTCGTGACTAGATTCCGAACGAATACCAAGACACTAGTGGAGATTGACCCGTTACTTTCCATTGACATGGGCGAAAAGGAGACATTGAGGTCTTACAACAATCGATATTGGGAGACTTTCAACCAGATTGGGGATTGCCCTACAAATCTCGCCATCGCACAATACAAACGAGGTTTACCAATCGGTAACAAATTGAGGGACTCAATGACAATGATGCCACCCCTCACGATGGAGTCCCTAATGGAGAAAGTACATCAACATATCCGAGTAGAGGAAGATAGCGCTCGTGCTAAAGCAAAATCTGGCACAACAACGATGCCAGATAAAAAGACTACAGCAAAATTCAACACGGTGGAACAACCAAGCAAGAACAGGGCGAGGCAGGCAAGCAAACAGAGAGGACCCAGAAAAAAAGAAGTTAAGAATCCGCACTGCCATTACCACAGTATTCAATAAGCCTATCTACCGGATTCTCAGCAAGATACGTGATGAACCCTTCATTCGGCAGCTAGCCAAGTTGGGAGAAGCACAAAAGGGCTATGACGAGAGGTCCCGTGGTACCTTCCATGATGAGAAGGGGCACCGCACTGAAAATTGCACGCCATTGAGGCAACATCTAGAGGAGTTAGTAGCTGCTGGACACCTGGACCAATACATAGAAGAAGGGACACAGCCAGCCCCCCAGGACTTCAACAGACCAAACGGGATGCCAGTCGATGGTCTACCCCAAGGCATAATCAACGTCATACACGGGATCGTCGAACCTGAGCGTATATGTGAACTCAGGGGGGTGATCAAAGAGGCTGAGCACTTAAGAGAAGTATTCAGTGCACAACCTACCGTCGAAAAGGGCAGAACAGAGGCTACGAACGTTATATCCTTTTCAGACAGGGATCTAGCAAGGCTATATTGCCCTCACAATGACGCACTGGTGGTCACTTTGCGCGTCAAGTATTTCGACATCAAGCGGATTCTGATTGACCAAGGAAGCTCATGCGAGATAATGTACTACGAGACCTTCAAACAACTAAAATTGGAGGACAAAGACTTGGCACCTGCGACATCTCCCCTTGTCAGTTTTAACTAAATGCCAAAGTGGCCAGTGGACAAGATAATCCTACCAGTCAAAGCAGGAACAATGACGAAACATGTGGAGTTTTGGATTTTGAAAGTCCCTTCCACCTACAACATAATCTTGGGAAGGGCATGGCTGTATGCCATGCGCTCAGTGGCGTCAACCTACCATAAGGCATTACGGTTCCCTAACGAACCTAGCGCGATTGAAGAAGTTTTAGGAGACCAAATCATGTCGAAGCAGTGTTTCGTCAGAATAAATGGAAGCCGTGCTGCAAAAGGGTTCGTTCAGATGGTGGAAGAGCCAGAAAGCAACAAACTGTTTGCAGTTGTTGGCAAAGCAGTAGAGTAGAAGGCAGTGGAAGACCTGGTTGAGGTAAGGATAGATGAAAAGAACCCAGAAAAGTTCTTTTTGCTCGGCTCGTCTTTGTCCAGCACTGAGAGAATAGAGGTCATGGAATTCTTAACTTCTAACATCGAAGTGTTTGCCTGGACACCATACGATATGCCTGACATTGACCCAAATTTCATCTGCCATCAACTTAATGTCCACCCAATTACCAGACCAATTATTTAGCGAACTCGCCGGTCGACACTCTACCACGCAGAGATAGTGGCAGAAGAAGTAGGAAACCTACTGGAGACAGGAGATATCAGAGAAGTACACTATCCTAGGTGGATCTCCAACACTGTGGTGGTGCCAAAGAAGAACGAAAAATGGCGTGTTTGCGTGGACTACAAAACAGTCAACAAGGCATGCCCAAAGGACAGTTTTCCCCTACCAAAGATAGACCAACTGGTGGACCTGACGGCAGGGCATAATCGACTTAGGTTCCTTGATGCGTATCGAGGTTACCATCAGATCGCTATACATGAACCAAACCAGGAGGTCACATCATTTACAACGCCTAGAGTATTGCACTGTTACAAGGTCATGCCCTTTGGCCTAAGGAACGTAGGGCTACATTCCAACGGATGATTACCAAAATGTTTGAACCATTGTTGGGCAGATCAATGGAGGCTTACATAGATGGCATGGTGGTTAAAAACAAGGATGAGAATGACCATATTAGGGACCTAGATGAAATGTTCCAAATTCTGAAGTCTCACAAGTTGCGTCTAAACTCATCTAAATGTGCATTCGATGTGGGATCAGGCAAATTCCTAGGCTTTCTGGTGACCAACCGGGGTATAGAAGCTGATCCCTCTCAGATCAAAGCAATCCAAGATCTTGAGAGGCCTAACATAGTCAAAGAGGTACAGCATCTCACTGGCCTAGCAGCCGCGCTCAATTGGTTCATAAGTCAGTCGTCAGACAGATGTCGACCATTCTTCCAAGCATTGAAGGCCAAATTTGAGTAGGATGAGGAATGCAACCGCGCCCTAGAAAGCTTAAAAGACTACATGACTTCTCCTCTGTTGTTAGTAACCCTAGTGTCAGGAGAACAGCTATTTTTGTACTTAGCAGTTTCATAGCATGCAGTCAGCGCAGTGTTGGTCAGAGCGGAAGAAATCCAACACATGCCTATCTTTTATATCAGCAAAACCTTATTGGGCGCTGAAACAAGGTACCTACCATTGGAAAAGCTGGCATTAGCTTTGATGATGGTGTCAAGAAAGTTGTCACACTATTTCCATGCCCACACCGTGATCGTCCTAACGGCTTTCCCATTAAAGGCCTTGTTTGAGAGGGTGGATTTTTCTGGACGAATCTTGAAATGGGCGGTGGAGTTGGGGCAGTTCGATATCAAGTTTCAACCCAGAACAGCAATAAAAGCCCAGGCTTTAGCAGACTTTGTAGCTGAGTTCATACCAGGAAGTCATCACATCTGCCTAGTCGATTTGACCAATGTAACTGAAGTAAGGGGGGAAAGTGCCGCGGGAACTGTGCAGCCCCTAATGCAGGATGCCTAGCCACATTACAAGCCACACAGGATTGAGGAAATGAAGGAAGGACCGAATCATGCTATTCCCAGTGAGGACTCATCAAAAAGTAAAGACTTAAGGCAGTTAGATAGTGAAGATCAAACCCCAACAGCAGGCATAGACTTGGAAGAAAACATTAGCAACATTCATGATCCTAAGACATCATCCGATCCTTCTACTTGCTGGAAGCTATTTGTCAGAGAGATGTGGAAACTCTTCGTGGATGGAGCATCCAATAGGCACGGTGCAGGACTTGGCGTAGTCGTCATCTCACCAGATGGCCTAACAATCGAACAAGCAGTCAACCTTGGTTTCCCAGCATCCAACAATGAGGCGGAGTATGAAGCATTATTAACATGCTTAAAATCATGAAGGTCACCGAGCTAATGGTTTACAATGACTCCCAGTTGGTAGTAAACCAGATTTCAGGCGACTACGAGGCAAAAGATGAGAGGATGGCTAAATACCAAGAGTTAGTCAGAAAGGAGATCATGAAGTTCGAAGTAGTTCGGATAAAGCAAATCGGCCGAGAAGAAAACAGTAGAGCAGACGAGTTAGTAGGCTTTGTTTTAATGGCAGATACATCTGTCCCACACCCATTACTAATCAACTTCCTACCCAAACCAAGCATTGAAGAACCCGAAGTAGCTGAGGTATGTTGTGCCGAATTGGGCCTTTCTTGGATGGACCCCATCATAGTATTTTTAAAAGACGGCATCTTGCCTAAGGAAAAGAAAGAAGCCAACAAAATTAGAGCAAAATCACAGCGATTTTGGCTCTCCTCATCACTGGCATTGTACAAAAAATCCTTCACAGGACCTTACCTGAAATGTGTCCATCCCAGCAAAGTCGAGGCATTTTTGTTCGAGATACACGAAGGCGTATGCGGAAGCCACCAAGGGGGAAGTTCATTGGCTTATAGAGCAATTTCATAAGGATATTGGTGGCCATACATGCAAATAGATTCAGAGAAATATGTCAAGAGGTGCGAGAAATGTCAGAAGTTCGCACACCAAATACATCAACCAGTTAGAGAACTTCTACCATTAACTAGCCCGTGGCCCTTCACAATGTGGGGCTTGGACATAGTGAGACCACTTCCAACGGCACCTAGCAACAGAAAGTTCTTTCTTGCAGCAACAGACTACTTCACAAAGTGGGTGGAGGCAGAAGCACTCGCATCGATAAAAGAGAAAGACGTTAAGAAGTTCGTCTGGCAGAACATCATAACTCGATTCGGCATATCCAAGGCTCTAATATCTGACAACAGCACTCAGTTCGATGGAAAAATTTTCAGGGCTTTTGCGAGGAATACAAGATAGAATTCTACAACTCCACACCAGCATATCCCCAAGCAAACGGCCAGGCAGAAGTATCAAACAAAGTCGTCTTAGATGGTTTGAAGAAAAGGTTGGAGAGAGCAAAAGGCAAGTGGGATAAAGAGCTTTCCCATGTTTTATGGGCTTACTGTACCACACCTCGGCGGTCAACTGGAGAAACGCCTTTTTCCTTGGCTTATGGCATGGAGGCAGTAATCCCACTAGATGTAGGCCTCCCCACTATTAGAAGTGAAAATTTTGACCCAAACTTAAATGAAGAAGCCATAACCTTGGAACTCGACCTCACAGAAGAAAGGAAGGAAAGAGCACTTGTTCACATTGCCTCATACCAGCAGGAGTTATCCAGAAAATATAACAAAACAGTGCATCCGAGGCAATTCAAGATTGGAGATTGGGTACTGCGCAAAGTAATGGGAAACACTTTGGTACCCGGAGATGGCAAGTTAGGACCTAATTAGGAAGGACCATACAAAGTGGTCGGTTTAGCAGGAAAAGGGGCTTATCACTTGGAAGATGGAGACAACAAGGCTATTCCCAGGCCATGGAATACTACCAATCTCAAACTATTTTATTTTTAGCTTTTCCTTAAAATATTTATAATTTTTCTTTTTTCAAATAAAACAAGTAGTTTCTTTTTCAGCATAATTCTTTCTACTGTAAAAGTTGTTTTTAGTCAGCACCAGCTAGGGGCAATAGAAGAACTGTTGGCAAGAATAACCAACATTTAGCTCTTCTTCAGCCAAGATAAGGATCTAGGCTGAAGAAGGTTAGCAGGAATAACCAACATTTAGCTCTCTTCAACCGAGATAAGGATCTAGGCTGAAGAAGGTTAGCAGGAATAACCAACATTTAGCTCTCTTCAGCCGAGATAAGGATCTAGGCTGAAGAATGGTTGGCAGGAATAACCAACATTTAGCTCTCTTTAGCCGAGATAAGGATCTAGGCTGAAGAACGGTTGGTAGGAATAACCAACATTTAGCTCTCTGCAGCCGAGATAAGGATTTAGGCTGAAGAACGGTTGGCAGGAATAACCAACATTTAGCTCTTCTTCAGCTGCTCTTCATCAGCTGAGATAAGGATCTAGGCTGAAGAACGGTTGGCAGGAATAACCAACATTTAGCTCTCTTTAGCCGAGATAAGGATCTAGGCTGAAGAACGGTTGGCAGGATAACCAACATTTAGTTCTTCTTCAGCCGAGATAAGGATCTAGGCTGAAGAAGGTTGGCAGGAATAACCAACATTTAGCTCTCTTCAGCCGAGATAAAGATCTAGGCTGAAGACAGTTGGCAAGTATGACCAACATTTTGTTCTCTTCGGTCGAGATAAGGATCTAGGCTGAAGAAAGTTGGCAGGTATGACCAACATTTTATTTTCTTCAGCCGAGATAAGATTCTAAGCCGAAGAAAGTTAGCAGGTATGGCCAACACATAGTAAGGTTAGCAAATTACAGGGCTCTTGGACCGAGATGGCTATCTCAGCCGTAAAAATTAAGACACGGCAACCGAGCAAAGAGTTCAAGACATGCAAATTAAAGTCAAAGGGCAATTACAAGTAAGAGTGAAACCGAACAAAGAAAGGGAAAAATTACAGATTTCATTCCATTTCAAAAAAGTCCACTACAAGAGGAGGGGCTTGAGCCCGGTTACAAATTCTTTCAAAAGTAAAACATCAAAATAAGAAAAACAAGATCAAGCAAAAAGATCGTCTAAGTCTGCATCCAGGTCAACCCAAGCTTCACCACTCGGTAGCCCGGTTTCAGCAGGTAGGTCGGTCATAGGCGCATCATCAACCATACTTGGCATCGGTGGCTCTACCCGAGCTGACTGAGCAGTTTAGAGACTGTGATAATTGGTAACAGGTGGGGCATTGTTTGGCTCTGGGGATTCTTCCTCTTCCCCCCCCCTTTTAAAGCAACTTTTGTTGAATGGCATTGGCGTAGTCCGCTATATAACTTGGAATGAAGTGGGAAAGAGGGTTCTGGAAGACCTTGGTTTCTTGACCATAATCGAGCTTTATTAAAACTGCCTTCCATTCGCATTTAAAAAATATATCCTTCGCAGCTTCACATTGCAAGATGTAGGTGGCCTCCCTTTCCTTGTAGCCCCTATTTTCAGCGTCCTCCATTTTCTTGTTTAGCTCGGTGATTTCGACATCTTTTCTCTTCTCGAGCTTGGTCAGCTTGCGCAGATAGCGGTCTTTCCTTTCGGCCAAGGCCTTTTGCTTGTTTGTTTCCGCCGAGTTGACCATCTCAGTGAGTCGTGTGATTTCAGATTCGAGCTCGGTCATTTTTTGCTTGGCCTCATTTAGCTCGACTATTTTTGCACTGGCGTCTGCCACGGCCATCCGTGCTGTCTTGCGAAGCTCTAGCATGCGCTTATGAGCAATATGGTTCTTTTGCATGGCCTGCAGAAAGAGAGGTGGTGGTTATGGCTAAAACCGAGCAAACAGAGTGTAAAATGGAAAAACAAATAGGGGAGCACTTACCAGCACCATCGACTTAGTGGTCGAGCGGATGGCCTTTAGGTCGGTTAAATGGTCGTGATGCTTCATGTCAGATGGCAGGCACATGCTTTTTGTGAGGTTGAAGGCAAGTGTGTGGTCCTTATCAGTAACCACCGAGTCGGTAGTGGTTATAGCTCGGTTCTTGTAAGTAATTTTTGGTGCCCACTCTGAACGGCTAACTCGATCAGAGAGCACGGGTTCAGGGCTCTCGGTTGTATAGTTTCAGGAAGCACGATGTCCTCCTCATCAACCAGGCGCTGCGGCTCGGCCGAAGCAATTCGTGCACGTTTGCTCGGCCGAGATGAGGAGGCCTTAGCAATTGGGAGGGCTACCACGGTTTCGTGATATTGGCGAGACGGATCTAGCCCGGCCTGTGCTTTAGCGGAAGTCTGCTCGGTGATAAGTGCCCGCACTGCCCTTTTTTTCGCCATTTCTTGTTCTTCAGTTAAAGGGATCAGGTTGATTTGTGGAAGGGTGGGATCTGGCTCGGGAAAAGGCTCCAAAAGGAAATCGGTGACTCTGGTCTTCCTCCTACCGCTGTATTGGTAGGTCAGCTCAAAGTTTAACAGCTCGGCCCAACCTCGATGACGGTACCAAAGTACAGCACGGAGAGCATCTTGATTGGCGTATTGGTATTGTGATTTTAGCTGGTTCAAGTCTGCAGAAAAAGAAAAGGCAAACGGTTAGCACAGCGAAAAGTTATAAACAACAGCAAAAAATAGACAACTAAGCCGTGGTATTCATACCGGCTATCCCTTTATTCTAGTTAATATTGTAGCCCGGTATCTGAGCTTCCTGGTCTTCAAAATTGCCAGAAACCTAGAAGAAGTCGTCGTTATTCACGTCTTTGTCCGATGTATTTTTAATTATTTTCTCTCGGCCTCTTCTTACTCTTAAATAATACACCCAACCGTCATCATTTTGGCTGAGTGAGTATTGATGGAATAGCTCGGCCAATCCGAGGTTGAGGCCGAGCCGGCGGTTTAGCTCGGCGATGCTGTTTATTATCCTATATGTATTTGTGGAGAGTTGGGTGGGGCAGAGTCTTGTCTGCCTAAGAAATTCACGAATGAGAGGCTGAACAGGAAATCGAAGGCCGACTTCTACAATGGATATCACGGTAAACGGGACAAAGCCCGGTTTGCCCCAAGGTGTTGTTTCTAGTTCGGCTGAGGAGAGGTGAACGTCGTCTGGAATCTGGTAGTCCCATCGGAATTTAGCTATGGCCCCAGGGGAGTCCACTAGAAATCGGTATTTACCCATGATAACTTATAATGACAAAATTGTTCATAGTAGCCTAGCCCAGCGTATCTGACGCTTTGGTTGGCTCGGTTAAGCAAAGCCGTCTAGGGGCAAGGTGCAAAGGTGTGCCTGGCCAACCTAGTTGAGTCTGGAAAGTGACAATAAAGTGTTATGCCCAGATAATTGGACCGGGCTAAGAAAAAAGGAAAAATAAATGTAATCCTAGTTCGGCTAAATGGGTTTCAACCCGTTCTTAGTTCAGTTGTAGCACAAGTGTCTAGATCGGTTTTTGATCTAGAAAGCTCTTAGTTCGGTCGTGAAGAAGGGCCAACTCAAGGCCCCTAGCCCGGTTGGAGATAAGTATGCATGGTTATAACTGATTTCTTAGCTCGGTCGTGTTTAAGCCTAGAAGTTGCCTAAACAAATATGTAGTCCGGTTACAACACAATTCTGGATTAAACATTATGTTTTTTTAGTCCAGTTAGTGTGCTTTTTTGAGCGCGAGCGTAAGGTTTTGGATTTGTGGTATTTGCTCAACACTCTAGTGTATATAAAGGCATGTATATGGAGATTAAAATACTAAAAATGAAATCTGCTATAAAAAGGAACACCAGAAAGAGGCGTCAGTAACTTACAGGTGAGAAGGCTTGAAAACAATAACCCACCAGCAATGAAGCAAATGTTTTTGAGCACGAAGGGAGTACAGAAGCAGGGGCAGAAATCAGAAGCACAAAGAGTGAGAGAAGATGAACAGTGGTGTGTTTGGTTCAAAAAGAAGGGTTTTTGTATAAAACACAAAAATGGGCGGGTGTAGACTGCTCGAAACTCCGCTCTCCGCGCGCGAGGGCGTGAATCGTTTTGTTCTTTAGCTACTACAGTTCGGACTCCTGTCACGGTTCTGAATCTAATCTCGCAAAGTGCAATGCAAGACTGATAAATCACCAAAGAGTCCAAAACCCGACAAATCGTTTTAGAAAACTAATTTTAATAAAGAAGTGCCAAACATGAACTGCTTTGCCAGATACAGAGTCGCCACCTAAATATTTTATTTTGGGGAAATTTAGGAAACCCTGACTCGTGCCTAAGGCCATGTGTCCGTCATCACCAAAGTTGCCTCGGCTCGGGAACTTGGGTACGAGAAGGGAAGGTCATGCAATGAGCACCCCCGCTCGCTCGATCAAAGATCGGCCTTTACTAACATGATATTTTGTTTTTGAAAACACATGTATTCTTATTCCGGTTATTAACCTAGAATTACTATGTGATGTGCACAGCATACGAGTATAGACTAGATCGCCTAAGTTTGAACAAAACATTTCATGTTCGTTTGTTTGAAAATGGTTTGAAGTTTGCTACTCGCAAGTAGGCTAAGTCGGAGATTTTGCCACTCTCAAGTGGGCTTAAAACTCGCATTTCGATGAATTGTTCCAATTCAAGCAATCCAACCTTCATCCACAGGCATTCATATAGTTATATCACTTAAGCAGTTAGCCTCATGGCAAGCATGCTAGCATGGCAACATACACATCTCATGCAGTATGCTAAAGCATAAACACTCACAGTGTACTCCGAGCCAAAACAAAAGCTAGTTAGTAATCATGCATGATCCTAGCTATGTCAAGAATGCGTAATGCAACACATGCAAAATGCAACTAAGATATACTCGGCTATTCTAAGATGTCATGTGAATGCAACTTGATAACATGCTGTTGAACACGTATTCAAGTAAATGTATTGAAATACAATGTAGTTAGTATGATGCACCGAGCCCGGTGCATGCAATACAGATGAATGGTGCACGCATGCAAGCATAAGGTATGCTAATTGAAATATGCCCTAAAACTAACCACTAAAAGCGGATAAGTAAAAAGGAGAAAGAAATGGGGGTTGGAAGACATGCATCACACACACGCACGCTTATTATAACAGTTGCCCTCTTGACGGAGGGTCCGAATAATAAGCTAACTAGCTAATCAAATCAGCCTAGTAAAGCAGTAAAGAGATGCCCTCAGAGGGAAAAGAGTGCATGCATGCTCGGTCGTCTCGTTCGGAAATCCGTCGCGATGCCCCAACTTGCCTCTGTTTTCAATTGTTCTCAGAATCTTGCACCAAGCTCTAGATAACTTCTAACTCACCTTGGGGACCCTTAGGAGCATGGCTGACCAGTTGTTGATGTTGTAGACCACCAGCCGACTACTTACCATTGCTGCAGACCAGATAAAGTGGTCAGCCGGCCACTTTTACTGGTCTGCCGACTAGTTTTTGCTGCTAGATTCTAATTTGCTATAATAGAGGACAAGAAGGGGCATGTCCATGTATTTGCAACATATGTGTGCACAACCACTCTCCCTATCATTTCATGAGCTCAAGGGAGTGCGGTTCTCGACCCTCGGGCCACCAATCACGCATCTCGATGCATGATGGCCAAAGAGGCAAGATTGCACATTTCAATGTAAATGAACGCACAAATAACACATAAATGCCTTAAACTCTATCATGTGTGATCAAGAGTGCCGGCGACCGAGAATTGAGGCACGTTTCATCACTTCAAGTATGAAACGTCCCTCGTTTTCCGTGTTCGGATTAACACTTAACCCAAACAAATGCAATTTAACTCAAGCATGGTAAACACAATGTAATGCATGCATACACGATGCAATGCGACATAAGCAACCTAACAATGCTAATGGCATGCATACACAATCCAAGGCAACATAAGCATTTTAACACAAAGCAAACAACAAGCATGCTAGCAACATACAAACAAGCATGCATAATGGACTTAAACCGAATATGGATGGACCTCAGTCATGCCAAAACAATGGCCATAATACCAAAACTAAGGCACCAAAAGGAAAGATATGCATGCACATGCATTAGCTCAAGAATTAAGGTATTAAGGTGCGATTCTCAAGAGCACTTAAAGAGTGAAAAGTATGGAAGTGTGACAACACTATAAGCTCTGAAATCAAGGATGAAATGATACCAAATCACTCAAACAATACAAGCATAGCATGCTACGGTCCTTAAAGCATTAAAGCTAGCAAAGAGGACTATACAAGGGACATGCAATACATGGCATAAATGCATGAACCAACAATGGACAGAGCTCAAATGGGTCAAAACAAAGACCAAAGCATACTGAGATGGGGGGCTCAAATGTCTAAGCATGCATGCATACACACTAGGCCATAAGCAAGACAACAATGCACAACCCTTAGAGGCACTCAAAGGGTGAAAGAAATGGGAACATGACAATGCTATATGCTCTGAAATAACATGGTAAATGATGCCAAATCATGGACATGTTACAAATGAAGCATGCTAGGAGACTCAAAGCTTGAAATTAGCAAGGCCAATTGCATTACAGCTATGCAATACATGAAGCATATGGCCAATATAACCCACAACAATCTTAGAACATGTCAAAATGATGCTAAAACATGGATGGAATGAAGCCAAAATAAGCTAGCATGGTGAGCATGAAGCATGAAATATGCAAGGCCAAAAGGGAGGATTACACTACACCTACTAAGACCAAGCAGCATGGGATGGCTTCGCCAACAAAAATCAGAGTTATATCATGGTAAAATAATCCCAAAAACACATTGAAATGATAGCTCATAAGCTTAGGCATGAAGGCATACGCAATGGCTCATGTTTAAGGCATAAAGCACAAACTCTCCAACACATTGAAAGAGTGAAAGATGTGAGCGTATGACCACACTACATGTACTGAAATCACATTTCAAATGATGCCAAATCAACGAAATAGTCCACGCAATGCATGCTAATGGACTCAATACACAAAGCTAGTGAGCTAGATTGAACCATGGCTATACAAAACAATGCAAGCATGACCAAAACAATACAAATCAGACCTTAAGCATGGTAAAACATGGCCAAAAGCTTCTCGGAGTTAAGCCAAAATCATGCTAGAATGATGAGCTCAAACATGATACACATAAGACTAGTTTGCAAAATTTACACTACAAGTGTATAAAGCATGCGAGAAATGACCAAACCAATCCAAAATAGTGGTATTCCATGTCAAAATAACCCCAAATACATGCTAATATGGAGCCAATACAAACTTAACAAACATGCTCAAACATGAGGCAAATGAAGCAAGCATCAAAGATATAAGGAGAGGGGATGACCCTTTCCTATTCGGGACCTCAAAACACCATTTCCACCATTGAAATTCCTCTGAGTTTCAGTGGTGAGAAGGCCAAAAGGAGGTGGTCCCAATAGCTTTAAAGAAAAGCACAAAACAAGACCAAACAAGGCACAAGAGGGGGTAGCCCACCCTCAACACCAACAAGGCCTTAAACAAACATTTCAAGCATCAAAAATCAAATCTTTTTGCAGTATAAAGTCAAGCCAAAATAAGCATACAAATAGGTCCAAAAGCTTAATAAAAAACAAGAGTTTAAGAGGTTAGAAGCTCACCCTTGTAGAATCCCTTTAAAGCAACAACTCCAGCAGCTCTTTTGGATCAAAACCAGTCCAAGAACTCCAAAACCAACCTCAAAGGGCCTTAGCAACAAAAGGGTGGTGTTTGAGTGTGTGTTTGTGTGCAAAAGTGTGATAAAAATGCACTTTAAGGCACAAAGCCAGAGAGAAATAGAGGATTATAGATATAGATGATTTGTATAGCTCAAGCACAATTTTCTGAACCTAAGGCAAGAGGGGGGGAGGTTCTCTTTTATAGAGAACCAAAGTTCAAGCTTGTTGAACAAACTTAAGGTCTAAAGCCATCCCTCCATACACGTGTATGGAGGATGGTTTTTGTGCCCTTCAGCTGTTACAGCTGGCACCAAAAGATCTTCAAAAAGGTGCTGGAAAGCTGCCGACCACTTGGAGTGGTCGGCCATGGTGGAAAGGTGGTCTGCACACTGAAAGCAAGGCAATGGTGTGGTGGCCGACCACTATTGGTGGTCCAAAGACCAAGAAAACCAGTTGGCCAACCAGAAAACTGGTTGGCGGGAAGAAAAGTGGTTTTCATGGAGAGAAACTGGTCTCCCACCCTTATTCCACCCTCCAAGCAAGGAAAACAAGGTTTGTGCCAAAAACAAACCAAAAAGGATGCAAGACAAGAGTCCGGGAGGCAAGGCGCGCAGCCAGAAGCCTCGAAAACTAGTCTACGGGCACCAAAAGCGATCAACGAGGGAAAAGTGGTCTCCCAGACCACAGTGTCCCTCTAGGCAAGGTTAACAAGGCATGGTTCAAAAACCAAGCCAAACGGAGAACGTTAAGCGGTCCCGAGACAAGGCGCGCGGCCGAAAGCTCCGAAAATTAAAAACTAGTCTCCAAGCGAGAAAAGTGGTCTACGACCACAAAAAGGTGGTCTACAGACCTCTCTCTCCCTCCAGGGAAGAGAAAACAAGGTTCGGTTCGAAACCAAACCAAAAGGGAAGCAAGACAAGGCGCTCGGCCAAAAGCTCCGAAAACCGGAAACTGGCCTACCAGAGGGAAAAGTGGTCTACGGACCTCTCTCTCCCCTCTAGGCAAGGAAAACAAGGCTTAGTCCACAAACCGAGCCAAAGCACAAAGAGTTCAGAGGCCCGGAGGCAAGGCACTCAGCCGAAAACTCTGGAAACTCGAAACGAGCACAACATGCACAATCACCGAGCGCTCAATCGATGACGTCTGAGTCTTAAGGTCGATCAAAAATGGGGTGTCTACAGCGGGACTGTTCAAAATTTTCGAAGTACGAAGATGGCTGTGTCAATTGTACTTGTCCAATGGATGCAAGCCACGTGTCCTAAGGAATAGATAATGATTCAGATGTACTTGAGAAACGGAACGATGTGTAGAGTAATTGACAATACGTTTTTGGACCGGGCAAATCGGTAGTCCAGTTGAGAGTGAGCTCAGTGGTATTATTTGCTTTAGTTCGGTTAGCTTGGACATTTTAGCTCGGCTGGAGAAGAATAATCCCAAATCATGAGCTGCAGATGGAATTAAGGAGCAATTGAGAAGGTAATTTGTGAAGCTTGGGCCGAGCTAGGACTGGGTAGAAAGTGGGCCGAGGTGAATGGGTTTCGCGTCTGGACCCTGTTAGCTCGGTCCAGAATGGCTGTAATTAAGCTCAGCTTGAGTATTTAGAACCAAGATATAAATGAACGAGAACCGAGCTAGGTATTACTCATGAATGCACTGAGCTGAGTGTATCTAAAGGCTAGTGGTAGCTTGGTTGTTTTGTCGTACTACCATGGTAAAACCATCTCACTTGGTCAAGCAGTGAGTGGGGGTGTAGAAAGATGAGCATTACCTTTTTGATTCCTTGGAGGACTTTACATTGGAGAATAAGAGTCCTACTAGAATTGTGCCACACGGAATCTATAAAAGCTCATAGCAGGACCTATGTACAAGTATCCCAATTCTTACTCTAGAATACACAGAGTTTTTGTGTCTATTATCTATTCGCTGACTTAGGCATCGGAGAAGTTTCCAGCACACACCCGTCGGCTAGCTCACGTTTGTGTTTTCAGGTAGTAAAGCGACGACGTTTGGAGGAGTGCAAACTTGATCAAAAGGATTATACGAGAAGATTATTTCATGCTCGTGCAAGAGATATATACATACATATATATATATATATAGAGAGAGAGAGAGAGTGTGAGATTTGGTTATGGTGTCGGCGCCAATAGTTTAATCGCTGAGGAGGAGGAGGTCGCCGTTGGTGGAGGCGTTCTTGGCGTTGGTGGATCTGACGGAGGTGGCTTTGGTCGAAACCCTAGCTTTGGTTTCGGCAGAGCTCATCAGGGAGGGCTTTACCGTTTCAGCGAAAGAATTCTCAGTCGTTGATTCACAACTATTCTATTTTGGGCCATTTTCATGATCTCAATTAAGAAATTTCAAAGCTTTTGGATGTTTTCCCTTTGAATGAATTGAATTTGAGTGATGATATTAGAGAACAAATTGAATTGTTGTAAAAACAGCCAAGAAAGTCAAAATTGTTGATTGATAAACATGATAAAACATAGAGCCCGTGCAAGTCCCGTGCGTGCAAGGCACGCGTGGAGTTTCAGTCCAAAAGTCTAACGGTTGTTAACTATTAGACCATTTCGAGCCAAAAACCAAATTGCAGGGGCAAAATTGATACATTTAGAAGTGCAGTGACCAAAATGAAATCATGGGTAAACTATAGAGACCATTTCTGTAATTTGTCCTTAAACAAATACAACAATAAACATGATAGTAAAATAAACGTTGTAGAAAAATATAGTAAGTCTAGCACTAGTCTAATCAAAATAATAATATTATGAGAATTATATTTAAGAACCAAATTTTATTTGTTATATTATGTGTTATCACTGTATTGACTTAATGAAACTCAACACTAATTTTTTCACTAATGCATGAAGAAAATGCTAATCGTACAAAACTTTTATTAAAAACATATTATAAAGAATGACTCATAGTGATGACCTTTTTGATTTCCAATGAAGGATTATAAATGGTCCTTATCATTCTTTATAATTTTTTTGTAAAAACTAATTATTTGTATAATTACTCTTGCATAAATGATACATCATATGGTAAATAAAATCAACACTATTAAATGTTTTGTAATTCATTTCTGTACAAATATTTTTTCTCAAACAAAAATATAAATTATAAATGTGAGTATTAATTTTTAATATTATGTAGAAAATCATGTACAACATTACTCAAGTTGTATACTATTATAATTTTTGCCAGGTGCAAGCTTAGGTCCAAGACAAAAACGTTATCGTTTAATTGTCTGCTGCGCTCAATGCACAGTAGCATCCCATTCGCCTCTTTGAGATTGATTGAGAGATTAAACTAATATTTGACTGTTATCTATTTATTTTAGATAGATTTTTTTTAATTACCTTTTGATTTTTGATAATTAATTTGACTAATACTTCATCCGTTTTCTGTTGTTTTGTTTGGCCATTTTTCTTCTTCGAAATGTCTAAAAAATATTGTTTGTTTTCAATAGTCAAAACATGGAGTGTATAATTTTTCAAAACTATTCCTTATAAAAAGCAATAAGTATATTTGAAAGTGAAATATAAAAGAGGAAATATCATTTTCAGTGTGAATTTGTAAAAATATTTTTAAATTAATAATAAACTATAGATACATTAAACTAAAAAATCATAAACTTTTCCATTGATAAGTAATTAAAATTTTAACATGCCACTGCATTGTAATTCTCCCAAAATAAAATAACAATAATTGAAAATAATACATTTGAATTTGAGTTTCAATGTATTTATTGCATGCCTCTTAAAAATTTTGAATATCCAAAATGGACAAACAAAGTAGATAGATGGAGTAGTTAATTTTATGCTTATTATATAAAAAAATAAAGATATAATAAGTAATGTAATGTTGTCCTCCACTTGAGACTTTAAACGGACGCTTAAAATAAAATTAAAAAAAAAATTATTAATACATAAAATTTCTTAAGAATAATGTGGTAATATTATTATTGTTAATAAATGTATCTTTGATGATATTTTATTTGAAATAAATGATTACGAAAATTATATATAAATCTTTTATTTATATAATATTACTCCTTAAAATATTCATTCACCTAACGTCCTGCATCCATACAAGTAATAGGTGAAGTAAATAAATTTTTATAAACATAATAAACCTTTTCTGCTTATTATTGAAGAGATTCATTATTTATTTATAATTAAGAGACTCCTACTCTTAACATTCTCAGTCATCCATCTCTCTCATCCTCATTCTGTTTTTCTCTTCTGTCTCTGTCCATGATTGAGTGCTCTATCTCTCTCAATTTACTCATTCTCTTTCTCTTTCACTCTCTCATTTTTTGTTAGCCTCATTCAAAAAAAAAAAAAAGGGGTAATAACTAATCAAGTGGAAATAGAGCATAAAATTACAGCTCAGTGGGAATTCAAGGCAGTCACATTACATGCACTAGAAATCAACAGTAATATGTACACATTTCTCCTCTTTAGCAATATACATATGCTTCTTCAGAGTAATATGTCCAATGTTTTCAACTACAACATCTTATGATCACCATCGAGAGAGAATATTGATGATAATGGTGACACCATCTTATATGGTGTCACTAGTCCATAAAAATTATTCAACATTATTGTAGTCTCTATTATAAATTAAGATTGTTCATTAAATAGTAATATCATCACATAATATCACCGTTACATCCAATATTACTATAGAATGTACTTTTTGATTTCTCCCTAAAAAAAATTGTGTACTACTTTATTTTTTAATTTTTAATTTCATGCGAATATTTTGCAAGTAATAATTTTATTTATTTTTTGGTGTGGTCTATAAGTTTGCTTAATTAGTAGGATTGTGAATGATAGAACAACTAGAGAAGGAATTTTTATTTTTATTTTTATTTTTTTATGATCAGGTGTTCGGACCAGCTTACACGCATCTCGATTAATCCCGAGACCCATGCAAAACACCCCCTCCACGTGGATCAGGTAAATGTCGGATAGAACTTACGGGCATAACCTTAAAGAGTTGATAGATAATATCTTATAAGAGTTGAATCTAAAACCTGAGGAAGTCACATCCCAAGTCCTAAGTCTCAAAGATATTCCCTGCCTTCATAAGCTTATAAATTTAGAGGGCCTATGTGGGAAATAGCTTCAAAGATATTCCCTCTAAACATGGAATAATTTAATTAAGATTATAAATTTAGAGGGCCAACGTGGGAAATGGCTTAAACTCTAGGAATCAATGTGTTGTTGTGCTAAATGAATATTCTAAATCAAAGAGGAAGTCCATCTCCAAGAGTTCAAATTTAATATTCTAAAGCAAAATTTAATTTATCCTTACATATTAATACAAAAGAGTTCAAATTTAATGAAATAAAAGGTGTAATTTTTACTATTGCTCCTTATAGTTATGCCTCATTTAGGAATTAAATATTTTAGTTAAAAAGTCATTATAAATTGTTACATCACTCTTTTTATTTTTTTACACATCTTTTTATAAAAAGTTAAAAAATTATTAAAATACCATATTTTCAAACAAAACCTTAATTTCACATACAATTTATTCCATGTCATTTAAAAATAAACCCATAGTATATAATATTTTTGAATAATTTTTCATTTTGTTAATCCATTTGTGTGGTTTTTATTTTGATCAATAAAAAAATAAAAAAAAATTATTGATGATAATCGACCTAAATATATATAATCATACATTAATAAAGAAAGAGACGAGCAAAAGTAAAATTATACACCTATTTAGGGTTGGTTTGGGATGTTCTAAAAAAGTATATTTTTTGACTTATTGGTTTATATGGGTTGGGTTTGGGTTGGGTTTGATGTGATGTGTTAGAGAGGTGATGTGATTTAAATAAGATGATGTGACTTAAATAGGATAGTGACTTTTTTACTTTTTGTATTATTTAAGTCAAGTTTGGCATCCCAATATAAGTGTACTTATTTCATCTTTTTATCTTTTTTGGGTCACATCAATCAACATCTCCTCTCTACTTTTTCTACCTATAATACAAGAAAAGTCAAAAAGTGCACTTATTCTAAACTTCCCAAACTTGACCTGCCAAACTTGACCTTAATCTCAACTAGATTAGCACCTAGTAAGATACACACACAAAAAGTAGCTCAAACAAAATTGTTGTTTATCAAAAATTATTTTCAATAGGTAAGAAAGATCATGTATTTATATGTCTGATCAATAAAATGTCATAATTTATCTCATCTTCTCCTTATTATTAGCATCATTTACTTATTTAGTTCCTTATTCGTTCGACACGTAACCACCATAAAATTGATAGAAGATAAGATAATTATGAATGATAACAATTATTAATTATTATTTTGGTGGAAATTTTTGTTGCCCCGGAAGAATATGGGTGGTTGATTGCAACTCCATTAGGATATTGAAAACTAGCAATAGTAGGTATCATAAAAATTTTTTTATGAAACTAATTATAAAAATTTTATAATTTTTAAATTATATTTAAAATAAAATATCACACACTAATCAACATAATTTAAAAATTATAAAATTTTCATACTCATTTTCATGAATTTTTTTTTTTGGATGATTCTTAAGGTCAAGTTTGGAAAGACTAAATAAGTACACTTTTTGACTTTTTATTAAATATGGGTTGGATTTAGGTTGGATTTGAAGTGATATATTAGAGAGATGATGTGATTTAAATAAAATAATATAACTTAAATAAGATAGTAACTTTTTGACATTTTAAATTTTTTTTTTTGAGAATGCCAACCTTGGCCTTAACTTTTTCCCATTGAAAAATAGTATGCGATAGAATCACATCAAAGGAAACTCATCTCGAAGTCCCTTGATTGGTCCACGTACTGATTTAGCACTGTCCCAGCTTGGATTCTTTTGTCCTCTCCTCTCTCGCGTTGTGGTGTGTTTTGTGTTGTAGAGGTCCATTTTGTCTCTCCGGTAATCATTCACACCTTTGTATTCGTATAAATTACTACTAATAATCCATAGCGAGGGAAAAGGAAACCAAAAAAATAATAAAAAGTTCACCGGAGAGACCAATCCAAGGCTCAGATCTCTCTCTCTCTCTCTCTCTCTCTCTCTCTCTCTCTCACTCAATGGGTCTCTGGGAAGCTTTTCTCAATTGGCTTCGAAGGTTAGCTCTCTCACTCCTCCAATTTTCCATATATACAGACGATGCCGTGTTGTGTATGTAATCATTTTGAAAAGATTTTGATGCCTGTTCATGCACATGAACATCAATTTTTGATTCTATAACGAAACTTTGTTTTCAATAAACTTGTGTTTTTTAAGTTGCACAAGGTAATTTATGGTGAATTGTTGCGTTTGTCTTGCTTTTCGGAAACAGATTGTTTTGTGAATGCATCAATGGATTTATTAGGGGCCTTCATATGTTGTGAGATCTGTTGTGGTTTTTCTTTTTTCCAAAATTGTTTTGTGTACATGCAAGAGTTTTGCCCAACTTGGCTAGCCCTAGGTCAGTCTGCAGGCAACAATAATGTCTTAGTTCGGTTGTGTCTCTCTTGTAGCAACTACTACGATATCAATTCACTATGAAGTGACAATATTTACTGAATAACATAGAATCCCGCTGTTACGGTCCTAACAATTCTCCTACATATAGTTAAAATCTGAGCTTGGCCATGTGCATCTTGGGCACTCTACTTTTGTAAGTCGCTTTTCAAAGGTGAGTTCTATCTAGGTGATTTGTATCATTTGGTATCAGAGTTGGCCACCATGTCGAATATGGGATTGGATCAGATGGGTGCGGCTTTGTGGTTCGAGTTGTGGAGGAGGCGTTGAATAGGCTGGATCATATAGTTGTTAGAATCTTGAAATTCACGGTTGGATTTATACGATTTGATGCAAGTTTCAATTAAAACAACTTGATTTGTGTTGTTGAATTTTAAATTGAGTGAATTTTACAATTCAATAGTTATGATTTTCATTGCGAGTGATTACAATTCATTACGATTCGTTTATATTTACACAATATTATGAAACAATGCCATTTAAAAAAGAAAAAGAAAAAAAAAGATTAATTAATTTTATATATACAATTTATTTATATTGATATTAATTTTATTTTAGACACTGTATTTTTTTATGTATGTACATATATAAAATTATATATTATGTTAAATAAAGCGCATTTACAATTCACAATTCACTATTTTAATAAAATTATTAGTGTTTGGCAACAACTGGCTGGATTAAGATACTTGTCAAGTTGTGGAATACTGATTGGTAAGTGAAGCCATTAGAAGATAAAAGGGCTACCATTAGGGTCAGTATCAATCGAGTGCGGCTGCCATGGACATCAACTGTGGAGCATGGTGATATGTTACGATCCTAACAATTCTCCCACATCGCTAAAATGAGAGCTTGGTCAGTTTTCACGGATGGGTTCCATCCTATGTGGTTTTTAGAACATCAGGGCTTGTCTTACTTGTTTTTCATATTTTTAGGGGGGAAAAAAAAATATGGCAAGTTTGAAAACACAATATTTTCTCATTGTTGACACTGTATGAATCATTTTTATTATTATTTTGACCCAGAAAACAATTTAAAACTCTTTCCTAGAAGGAGGATGTTTTTAGAAAATAGTTCTTTTGAACATGTATTTTTTTAGATATAATTTTTTTCAAGAATGATACCGAACAGAATGTCAAGTTTTAATAATGCCAATCCATAAGACTGGTGGCTTGGTAACTTGGGTTTGAGATGCATTTGTAAAACTCCAATCCATATAAATTGCAATTCTTTCTCACTAAAACTAAGAGATGTTATATTTGGAATGCAAACATAGTTGACTAGTGAATTTCTAGAAGTGGCACATGCTGCCCTCAGATAAGTAAGTTTGAATTCGCCTCAAGGTGATATTGGTGACTTTTCTTGTGAAACAACTTGTGTTGAGAATTTTTTCATGGAATGTTTCAATATCATTGTTTGGCATAAATTTTTTCTGTTTCCCTGACTGCTCTAACTGTCCCATTTGGGTTATTGTTTACATGGTTGCAGCCTCTTCTTTAAGCAGGAAATGGAGCTTTCTTTGATAGGGCTTCAGAATGCTGGAAAAACTTCACTTGTAAATGTCATTGCTGTAAGTTAATAAATGTAAATCAGACTATTTTTTCCCCCTCCCTTCAACTTTTGGGGCCTACTTCTGATGCATTGGTAACTGGCTTCTTGTTTTTGCTTATAGACTGGTGGATATAGTGAAGACATGATCCCTACAGTGAGTTCTCTTCTTTAGAGGGGTTCATACTTAGCTCTTATTTTGGGCAAAAGAATCTCCTACATTTTCTTTGTTTCTTTTTTTGTTAGAGAATTGTCAGCCTCATTTTGTCATTCTATGGATATTAACACATTGCATGTCATTTGCTCTTCAGGTGGGATTCAATATGAGGAAAGTAACTAAAGGGAATGTTACAATAAAGTTGTGGGATCTTGGAGGTCAACCCAGATTTCGTAGTATGTGGGAGAGATACTGTCGTGCAGTTTCTGCTATTGTGTATGACACTGTCTTTCTATCTCATTTGAAAAGAAATATCCATACATATAAATACGTTGATAAACACATTACATAAATCCTTTGAAGTTTAGTTGTATAAAACACAATTTAATGTTTCAAATTGACAGATATAAATTAATACACTATGTTCACTCTTAATGCTTCCTCGTAGCTGCGGTATGAAAACTCTTATAATGGATTTGACATGTGACAGAGAATTTATATTGATTTTTAAATGTATTTTCTGGGACAACTGTAGATTTCTATACAAATTGCCAACATGATTGCATTTATAAAATTATAACATTTTAAAATAGGCATTTCATGTGCATGTCCTATTCATTTTCAAGGATCCATTTTAGTTATGGTATGTAAGGGTATTTTCTTTTGATATTGAGTCTGTAATGTACACTTTATAATGCAAAACTGATTTTATTGTATGAGATTTTTTTTTTAATAAGAGGTTTAATGTATCAGTTTTACAAGAATGAAAGTTTCTCAGTTTTCGTATGCATTAGCTATTGAACTTGCCACATGCTGTCAAGCTAATTTTCGGCTTTTGTTCTTGACAAATCACTTTGATGATTTTTTTTGTTGGACCTAGTTATTTTATGAAATTATTAGTAACTTTTATGCGTATTTGCATTCATAGTGTGGCTTATAAAACATTTGGTAAATTGATTGTTCTTATTTTTAATTCAATTTTCATTTTGCATTTTTTTTAGGCATGTTGTTTTTGGCTGTAAACTTCAGGTTCATCAAATCTTGTGTGGGTGGGGATGCCCCTCTTAATTATATTTTGTAATACCGTGTGTCAATCATTTGGAATTAGACTTGTGTCCATTTGTACCTGTTTTTTAGAATGTTAAAAGTTTCTTGAACCAACACTTCACTTTCTTAGAAGTGTCCGTGCTTTGTAGGTTTAATCTTCAACTTTCTAATATCCTATCATATAAACATGGAGTAGAAGGTTAAATTCAAAACGTGATCTTAATAATAGGGTTTAAAATTAGGATTTTTTCTAGGCTGACTTTATTTTAAGTGAAATTACATTGTTGAAGTTTGTAAAAATCAAAAAACATATTCAACAGTTCAAGTATTCTAGTTCTGCATAATGAAACTCTTTTTAATTAGCTGCAGTCGAGTGGAGATAAGTCTCAGCAGGCTCTTAGAGAATGATTGAGAGACAGCAAGAGGGGGAGAGTCCCATGTTAGAAAATTGAGAAAAACAGAGAGATCTTGTGCCTGTGAATTGCCCTTCTGGTGGTCCATCACTTTCATAGGGTGTTCTTTTGTGAAGAATAAATTATTGTGTGGTGGACATAATTCAAATGGGGGTAACACACCAGTGGTTCCTGTAGATTGAGCTGACTTTGTTTTTGTTCCTTATAGTTCTAATTTGAACAAAAAAGTTTGTAGTTTGAAGCTAGTTTTAATATGTTCCTTCCATATAAATCCGTTAGCAATCTTGATGGAAAATTAAAATCTTGCACACCATGCAAGATTTTAACTAGGGAAAATAAGACATTTTAACTCATTTTAACTCATCTTGCACACCATGAAAGACCTAACCATCTATTTTCTTTATCTTCATTTTCCATCTTCTATCTCTCTTTCCAGGCGATGAGCTTCACAATAATGATTCAGAGTTGTTCTTTGACTAAGTTCTTTGCTAAGATTAAAAAAAAAAAGAAGTACCTTTTGTAGTAGGTCTAAAAAATTAACCTAATATATTTTGTCTAGTTGAATTAATTTTTGAGATGAATCTCCTTGCGCAACTAGCGAAGCTTAACTCTCCTTTGACAGAAATTTCATTATTTTTCGTTCTTATTTAGCTAGTTCTTTGAACTTACTCATCTGCAGTTATGTCGTTGATGCTGCTGATCATGACAACATCAACATCTCAAGAAGTGAACTCCATGATTTGCTGAGCAAACCATCACTGAGCGGTATTCCTTTGCTGGTGTTAGGCAATAAGATTGACAAGCCGGGAGCTCTGTCTAAGGAGGCTTTGACTGAACAGATGTAAGCGTTGGCGGTGTCACTACCCTCGTGTCATTCTTTAGTTTTTGGTTTTCAATTTGTTTCAATTTGGAATTAAAAATGATAATTATCTTGTGCAGGGGGCTCAAATCCATCACTGATAGAGAGGTATGCTGCTTTATGATCTCATGTAAAAACTCAACCAATATCGACTCAGTGATTGATTGGCTTGTCAAGCATTCCAAATCAAAGAGCTGAGGGGGAAGGAAGGCTCCTACCTTGTATTTTGGATCTGTACTCTTTGCCAAAATTTCAGAACAGCAGATCTTTTTTGCTTGTGGTTGGTGAGATTTGTTTGACTTGGTTGCTAATTGTCATCTAGTGTTGCCTTCATCTCTCCGAGTTGCTGTGTATTGTATATCAAGTCATTTGTCTATCGGATAGCATTTATCAGAGTTTTCCTGTTTTGAATGTGTGCGCGCGCACGAGCGCTAACATGCAAGTGAATCTGGTGGTGAGGAAGGTTATGAGTACCATCTCTAATTTGCAGCCTCAAAAGTAGAATTGAAACACTTTTTAACTCATTGTATATGCGGGCTTGAAAAATATATGCTTTTACATGTTCCTTTTTGTGCAATCATGTACTGTAATGCCAGAGAACTAGTTCAAATATTTAAAGTGATTCCTTCAGTTTTATGTTTTCATGTCAAAATCATAATGAAATTTCGATGCTTGTCTAGTCGTGTTGTGGTGGTAGACTCGCAATTAATTAAGTTACTTTCAATATGAAAAAAATAAAATAAAACAAAATTGGGCGCCTTAGGTGGATTACATTACTTTGTTCAAACATAAGTATATGCAAACCCTAATTCTCCATATCTTGGTATAATCCTCTTCTTGCCCTCAACTTGAACCAAGTTACTTCATATTAGTAGTAAATGATCTTCCATTGTAGTCACAAATGAAATTTGACAATTCTGTCGTCTCCTACCGATGGGAACTTACAACTTCAAACAGCTAAACCATGGTTAAATATTATCTCGATGTCATCATTCTGCTATTGGGCGGCATAACACAGCTACACAGCTAATCTTGCCCTATATTGAAACTTGAAATACATCCAAATGCAGAGTAAATATGCAAAACCAAGGCTAAAACACAATGGGAATCGGAATGATTTTAGAAAAAAAATGGCCGCAATTCTAGTATGTTACATTCCTGTTGTATTACAAAAGACCAAATTAATTGACTAGTTTAAACTGACAGGCATTCTAAAAGATAATCATCAAGACAAAGTTCCCACTTTTAGCAGTCCAATCTCCAGAAGCCTCCGGATCAAAGTTCAGATCTTCACCTTCAAGTACACCTGATGCTGACCACGAGTCACCAACCTGACATTCTAAAACCAACATGAGCAAACTATAAATATCGAGAGACCACTTTTGGTAGAAAATTACTCCCATATGTGAAAGAAAGCAGAAAAGAAATAAGAGAAGACACTTCAATTTTTATGGTGCAATAAAATTTAGTGAAATCTCACCCTCCAATGTAAACACTGCCTTCCCAATATCAGTTGTCAAAATCAATTTCATCATCCTTCATGTACTTCTCTTGTATTGCTGCTGTTGTGGAACTGCTTTGTTAAAGCAAAACTATCAAAAACTCATCACTCTATATTGCAATTCTAAATAAAATTAGAAGCATTACTGTCTTGAAAATAACCTTAATTAACTAAATCATCAATCGGAATTAAAGTCCTTTGATTTGTAAGAGAAAGCATATCAAGATATACAATCAGAACATCACAAGCTGAGTAGGCATTTATAAGTTATAACAAATGTGTAAACATAAGGCACTAGGAGAAATCCATAGTCTAACATTGACATGGTCTAGATATTTACCTATGCAAGTGATAAAATAATTAGACTACCATATATTTACTCATTACCAAACCCACAATTAATACTCATTTCTATAAAAGAAAATGTGCAGTGATGCCATATCGTAACTGCAGGAATGGATGTAAACTTGACATACAAACCTCTAAAATGTGTGGCAGTAGAATTAATAAATGTGAAGGACGAGATATTATAGAAAATTATTGGAATTATATGTGTTGTGCTTTCCCCTCTGAAGCAGGATCCGATCGCAGGGGCACTTCAAATAACTAAACTTACTATAATAATTCAGCTAGATATAATCATTTAAGATCTTTTGGAATGTAGTTTCTTAGCATCATCCAATTAAGACCCAGTCAGTGCTTAGTGCCACCTCCATGCATTTACACCACTTTAATGGATCCCAAAAATCTATCAACTATGATGCTCACCAGATACCTGGTTATCCAAAAGGAATCAATATGTTGGTCATAGAAATCTACAATGTGCAAAAGATATTTTAAGGTTAACTGGATTAAACAGATAACCAGGCATAGCAAAGAAATTTAAATGCAAAGAAGGATATCTATAATAATCCCAATCAATTGGAGCGGCAGCAATTTTGCTGAACTCGACTACACTCCCTTCTATGCCAGCAAATATATATCCATTTGTCTTGTCTATGAGCTTTACAAGATTCCCCACACTCTCTTTGTCCTGAAAAGGAGCCAGATAGCTAGTAATGTATGCTAATAACACAAACACGTAAACCTATAAAGAACAAAAAGGGAAGCCGCTTGCCTGAATATCCAATGTAGTAAAGTTGACAAGACCATAGTTTTCTATTACTTCACACAGCTCCTTCGTCAGTTTCCTGGAAACACAGAAGTAAATACAGCTCTTCATTCAAGTGTGATTTCTTTCCCTCAATCATGATAAAATATTGCACAAAAGATTCCACCTGTATTTAGCAGAGCGAGGGTCTTGATCAAGGTGATATTGTAAGTAAGATAAATCTTCAATATCCGTGTAGAATTCGAGATTAAAAGCTGCAAAACATAAGGCTCATTTGATAAGTGAAATATCAACAGAGAAATGTTTTATTTGAGAGATCAAGTTGGGGGAAAAACCTCAGTTCAACCATTGTATATCAAACAGAAAAGGACAATGAATTGAGTTGTATCTATTTCAGATATGATTTAATAGAAGCTCATTTGTACCTAGTTTTCCATAGCTCTCAATGAGATCAATTTTAGACAAAACATTGATGTGGGGAAGTTCCAGATGTAACATTGTTGATAGAGAGAGAATCAATGCACTCACATACTTTCCTGGATCACTGCAAAGGTGTGCATCTACTAAATGCACAGCCGTCAGCTGCATAAAATGAAGCCCATTTGAATTCCAATAAAAATGGGGCCAAGGTATTAGGTTAGAGTAACTGGGAATGTTAAAATGAAGAAGCATCACGTACCCTAAGATCCAAATTCTTTATAAGTGTGTCGATGACCTTCTTGGCATTTGAATGGAGGAAAAATAATTCTACTTGGCCAGGGAAGTCAAAGAGAAGATAATGATCTGCATGGAACAATACTGCCACATTTAGTATCTACTAAACAATTAATCTTGATGATCACAAAATTTACAGATTCATCAGATTGAAACAACAGAAATCTTATTTGGTACAAAGTACAGCTCATCACCATAATGAGCAGCACCCTACAGAAAGATGCAAATGATAATAAAATGATTCAATATTTATTCTGGAGCTGATAAATATGAATGCATGACAAGAACCAGGAGTCCAGGATGGTTGATAATCACTTCCAAAAAACAAAAAGTTACAAGTCAATGCCAATGTAGGCCTTGAATACTAACCTTTGAGAAGAGGCTTTAATTTGGACTCCAACCAGTCAACATTTTTCTCTAAGTAATCCATACAATACACAAGACCTAGTTGAACATGGTAGAGAAAAATTAGCTGTAAGGACATCTAGCTGGAAATTCTTTGTTTGAATTTAAGTCACTAGTATTTTCAAACATCAGAGATTTCTCGGAGAATAAAAGGCAACACATATGATCATTAAACAGTATGATAGTGATTGTGGTATTCTCTTGGCGGTACAACTATGTATGCAACGTATCCTTTATAACCCTGCTTAGGTTTACCTATAATACGCCTTTTTGTACTTAAATCAGGACGCTATTCAGTTTCATTGTAAAAATGCTTAAGCAGAAGGACTGACCTCCATTAGGACCAAGGGAATGCTCATTCATAACATCACTGAGTTTAATAAGATCCTCAATGTTAATGGTGCATTCATACCTATAATTTATAGGTCAAGGAAAGCATTCCAAAACAGACTTGTATGCAAAGTCAAATAAATAAATAAATAAATAAAAACTATAAATCTATAGACGGGGAGGATACGGCAATGAATCATTTGCAGGATCCAAGTTGATTACAGCTACTTTCCTGCAAAACAATTATTAGAATTTAGAATTGTCATTACCACACAGTAATATATCATAAGTTAAAAGAGTAGAACTGTGTATGTGTGTCATTAACTAGTGGTCCAATCTATCTGTAAAAATTAGGCACCCCCCCCCCCCCCCCCCCCCAACAAAAAAAAAAAAAGAAAAGAAAAAGAAAAAGATAAGCTCACCTAGGTGAAAAAAGAAAATTTATCTTTTGGATGAACAAGAATTAAAAGAAGATTTTTATTTTTTATTTTTTTGGCTTTCTATTTAGATGAACAATTTAGAAATTATAAAACTTCATATATACCAACTCCCATTTTTTTAGCGAAACTCATCAATTTTTTAGTGAATAAAAATATGAGTTTTAAAAGAGGTTTATTTTTCCCACCATTGGTCTCCCTTTCTCACTATTTGTAAGTCCACAATCATCCAAACAAGCAATGAGAGTTATTTTTCTTCCAATTACTTTTATTGTCTTACCAAACCCTTCTCAATCGAAACGAACTGTCAAATATCAAGAATCATAGGTCCTAGGAAGGTAAGATAATGAATTTAATCAGTCGCATGTTGCCAATGATGATACCAGAGAACCAAAACCCTAGCTTCTGCTCTACAACTATCAATCCATGTGTACATGCATATATGTGTAAAGAGAGAAAGTAAAATCTAGAAATAGAGACACAAACCTTCCGAGAAGTTGGAGGAATTGAGACATGCCGTTGCAGTAAGTGGTCTTCCCAGAGCCCGGCGGACCAATTACCACTTGACCGAACACCATTCTTGTCCGCTCTCCCAACTATTACTACTACTACTACTACTACTGCTACTACTACTTTTACTCAAATACCTCTCTCTCTCTCTCTGTCTCTCTCAATTCAGATTCAGTTTCTACCCAAAAACAATCGAGAATTGAATGGGAAACAGGCTTGCAATTTGACTCCAATTTCGAAGAGAAGAAGCTCGGTCGAACCATATAGAAGAAGAACCTACTGGCAAACAAAAAAAACAGTGAATACTGCATACGAAGTCGTTTATGCAATTCAGGGTACAATGACGGGATTGCCCTTGTCTCTCTCCTTAGAACCCTAAGCCTGTATTTGGTTAAAAAATTTAGAAGGAATTTAAAAAATAAAATTAAAAAAAAATGTAAAATTAAGTATAATATAACTATTTTTTATTCACATTATATTTTATTTTTAAATTTCTTTTCTAAACCCAACGGAAAGAAAAATAAAAAATATAAAAAACCAAATGAGGGCATTTACTGATTTGGGATCGAGTTTGCTGTTGAAGCCCTTTGTGTCTCTATTGACTTTTTACGTCGCCAAATCTTCATAGCCGATCTAAGTTAAAGAAGGGAGGCATCATCCTTATCACACACAATTAACAGAACAATGATTACATAATTAATAATTGATCTGAAATATAGGTCAAGTTTGGCTAACCTAAAAAAGTACACTTATTTTATCTTTTTATCTTTTTTGAGTCACATCAGTCAACATCTCCTCTCTACTTTTTTTACACATAATACAATAAAAGTCAAAAAGTGCACTTATTTAGTCTTCCCAAACTTGATTAAGAATTAATTTTAATATAATATAATTAAAATTAAATTAACATGTTAGGAATTACAAAAAATAATTAAAAATTTAGAATAAATTGTGATCTAAAATAAACTAAAATTAGATTAAAAAGTTAGGAATTAAAATAAATAGTTAAATATTTGGGATTAATTGTGATCTAAGATATAGTTAAATTAAAACTAAAATAAAAATTTAAAAATTACAATAAATAATTAAGAATTTATAATTTATTGTAATTTAATTGAATTAATGTTGAACATTATAAATTATGTGTATGAAAAAGAGAACAATACAAAATGTATGAGGCTATTACAATTATGGGCTTTTTGGTGAAAAGCCCTTTCTATGAGGGCTTTTTTGTGTGAAGTCCACCAAATAAAATAATAGTTTCAAAAGTCCCTTAAATAAAAAAAAATATGATAAAAAGGCTGAAATGCCCTTTCATATAATCCAAAACCCTCGCTGAACCATTTCTCTTCCCTTTTTATCTCCATATTACTGGTATCCTCTCTCTTCTCTTTATTTTCTCTCTTTTTAAGCCCTAAACCATTTTGATCTCCATTTTCGATTCATCTCACAAAATTGAAATCTTGAAATCGTCCTTTGAAATCCATCACCATCTCAGATTTAATGCCTATGAACTAATGTTTGAGATCAATAGTTTCAGATTTGAGATAAAATGACCTCATATATGTTCAAAAAAAATGATAAATTGATATATTACAATAAAAAATCGATAGTTTTTTGTTTGTTTGTTCATAGATCTAAAGTAAAATTCGACTATAATTCATTTATCTAGTATGTACTCTGTTTTCGCAACAGTAAAATTTTACTCTGGTTAATGAAAAATAAAATTTATTCTCTTATGCATAAACAAACATTCAACAACACAGTAAAATTTTACTTTAAGATTTAGAGTAAATTTTACTCTGAAATACAGTAAAATTTACTAAAAAACAAATCAAAAATTGCATAGACAAACATTCAACAATACAGTAAAATGTTACTTTCAATTCAGAGTAAATTTTACTCTGAAATACAATAAAATTTTACTCTGAAATAAAGTAAAATTTTACTTGAAGATTCAGAGTAAATTTACTCTGAAGCAAAAAACAAATTAGAAACTGCATAGACGAACATTCAACAATACAGTAAAATTTTACTTTCAATTCAGAGTAAATTTTACTCTGAAATACAGCAAAATTTTACTTTAAAATAAAGTAAAATTTTACTTGCATGTTAAGAAAACATAACAGATAATACCAGAGTAAAATTTTACTCTCATTTTATCAAACAAAAACAGAGCACAAACCAGAGTAAAATTTTGCTCTCATTCTGTCAAACAAAAATAGAGCACAAACCAGAGTAAAAGTTTATTCTCATTCTGTCAAACAAAAACAGAGCACAAACTAGAGTAAAAATTTACTTTCATCATGTCAAACAAAAATAGAGCACACACCTGATTGAACTCAGCAAATCAACAAAAACAAATCAAAATAACAACAGATTTATACAACTTTGTAACGTAATCTCTCATTTAATTGAGAGTGTTGATCTTGGATGGCGAGATCGTGTATTGTTGACCAAGAGTGAGATCGTCGGCGGTGAGATCTTCAGACTTTGAGATCATCTTCATGAATTTCGCAGATCATCTTCACTTTGTAGATCATCTTCAAGATCGTTTTATGCATGAGCTGAGATTGTTTAAATATATGATATATATATATATGAGGGCAATATGGTCAAAAAAAAAAACAAATTATAGAATGTCCTTATTGAGCTGGGCTTCTCTTACTGAGGTGATTTTTGAAGGAGAATTCATTGAGTTGTCCTTTATCTTAAAAAAAAGTCCAAAAAAGGGGGTATCACCAAAAATCCCTACAATTATTTCACATTTATAGTTAACAGTGTTAATGATTGCACACTTGGTTAATAACTTTCTCATTATATTTGAACCAGAGAGTGTCTGTAATACTCTGACCTTAAACCACAAGAGAGTAAAATAAATTTTACCCAACAATAAATAAATAAAAATAGTGATTTGTTATCCTCATTTTCAACCAAACAATCTACCTCAGTTAATTCTATGGAAATCAAAATTCAGAGATCCGTAGCCTGTAATTCAAAATTCATGACACAGTTAATTGATGATTAGTTAGCAATGTGTTTGCTCAAAATAAGTTACTTTATATATCAACCATTATAAGATCAGAAACAAAAAGTAATAATCTTATTATTTTAATATGCATATTGCTTTTTGTTTTCCTCACAAAATTATTAATCCAACTTTTAATAAAGTCAAGGTTATAATCATGTTACAAACTAAGAAATAAATTTAAACGGAATGCTCCAAAACTTCCTTCGAAGCTATTACGTGGATGTTAAAAACCATCAATTGTTGTATCCTCAAGTGAACAATCGATCAATACTAATTCCACTCATGTCGGGTTGTAGCTTCTTCATATAATACTTGGAGCCACGGGACAAATTAATCCTTCTCCTCCTCTCCTCTGGTATTGACTTGATAGAACATTCCGAAAAACCACGTCTCACAAACCTATCAAACAGATAGTGTTGATGATTAAACCAGAGCAAGTCACCAAAACATAGTTCATCACTGCAGATAATGTTGGATTCCACAAGGAAATAGCACATTCAATTATCTATTCTGTTGCATTTAAATGTACAAATCCATTAGTAAATATAAAGTACTGAAATACATAAATTGCACCACTGCAAAGATGAAGTTATAATAATAATAATAATAATAATAATAATAATAATAATAATAATAATAATAAGAGAGATTCTTTGAAATTATACAAACAATAATAAACAGTGAAAAGTTATAGTACTAATTCATTCATAGCGGGCAACAAGAAAGCAAAGAACAAATACCGGATTTTCCAGAAGTATAGTTGGTGATTGACTTTAAAACAAATAATAAGACTACCCTCTACCAACAACAGTGCTACATACATTGCCTTGTCCACAACTTTGGTGACCGCACATTCACCAAAGCTGTGAACAAGTTCAAAAAGGTCATCTACAATATTTGTGATTTACACATTCACCAAAGTTGTGGACAAGAAGTGCAAAAGGGCTGTGCTGAGGTAGTTTCATTGCTCTATCAATTCACCAAAGTGCGTAACAATAGGGCTTTAGGACAGTAGCATTTGTGTAAAGTAAGTCCAAAATGGTGTAGCTTGTGTGCTTGGAGTGAGGGGATTTCATGGAAATAATATTTCAAATGGGATTTTTAATGCTTGGAATGAAGGGAATTTAAGATGGGATGAGTAATTTGGAAAGGAAATAAACGCATTTGAAATTCGTTGAAAAATAATTAGATTTCAACGGAATTGAAATTACTTAAAACAAAATACAATATACTAATTAATTTCCTCTATTACTCTCCTCTTTTATAAGTTTCCTACTCTCTGAATGCATTAGGGACATAATGGGCTACAAATGCTATTTTTCTTTCCAATTCTTCATCAAAACCAGCAAAATTAAGGGAAATTATTTCCTCTAAATTCCGATTAGCTCCAAATACTAAAATAAAGGATTTCTAAGAGATCCTTTCCTTTCCCTTTATTCAAATCCAATTTCCAAATGGATTTGGTTCCAGACACAAGGTTATTTTTAGCTCCCCAAGGCAGAACCATCCTAGTTTGTTGCTTAACCTGGCTTGGGATACCTACAGCCAAACACACAAACTACAAATATGCAAGAAAATGGTTTGACAGTTTGGTCATAATCCTTTGCTTTAAGGTGCTGGTGATAACAACATTAATTTGACAACGATGAATCTGAAATAGAAGAAATTACAAATTCTTAAGATCATAACCTAAGACATTATATTACTTTAAGAACACAGACAAAGACACTATTTATTAAGTGGATCTCGTTTAGCCATCATAAAACTGACACAATTGCACATGCATATTAATACATGGAGGGAGACAAAAAGCATACCAATCTGCAGCGCGTGTTGTAAGCAGGAAAAGCATTTCAAATCCAAGGGAAGATGCCTTCTTCTCTATGTAATCTGGAAAATTCACTTGCGAATAGATTATTCAGAAAAGTTGACAAAGGTGATACGGTCCAAGAAATTCACATACTTTTAGAAACATTAGACATAGATGAATAAAAATGCAGCATAAATACTGTAAATGTAAGAATATTCAAATCATACCAAGTAATTTGTCTCCTTGTCCTTGCCCACGGCATTCAGGAGAAACAGCAATAGCAGCAACTTCTCCACACTTCTCTTCAAAGAAAGGAAAAAGAGCAGCACACGCAATGATATGACCCTCTCTCTCCACAACAATGAATGAATCCAGTGCTTTAAGTAGCTAAAACAAGAAAAAAGATAATAGGTACTGAATTCCAGTTCCAAAAACATAATTCCAACCACTAGGATTGTTATTTAACAAAATTTAATTCATCAAACATAAAAAGAGCATGAAAACAAACCTCTTCTTCGGTCCTTCTGACCAATGCGCCAGATTTTTCTAGAGGCTGTATAATTTGTTTTATCCTTGGAACGTCTGTCACCCTAGCCATCCTTGTTCCTTCATACAGATCACTGAGAAGTGAAATGGACATTTAGAGCACAAGTCCGTGAAAAAGTTGATGCTGGCAACATAGCTAAGGGATATTACTCTTTTCTTCCTTAAAAATCTATTCGTTATTCAAAATAACAGCCTGTAGACCTTAATTCTGACTCACTTAGAATTGGATATAAAAATTAAAATATGATGCGACAAACATATTGCCTAGTGTGATTTGGTGAAGAAAGGACCAATTTTGTGAAAGAGATTAGTAGGTTTTCCCATACTGGCATCTAACTACAACCTACTTACCCTATAAGATATTTATAAATTTTAAAAACTAATGATGACAAATGTTCCCTTGGTTAGGGAAAAAAGGAATGGAAAAGAAAGAGAGAATAGAAATTAATATATACAAGTAACAAACAATAAGAGAATGAAAAAACATTAGTTAGCTCAGCAAGTTCAAATGGAATGCCCTTTTCAAATTTATTGGCATCTCCAATTTTATCACCAAATAGGAACTGAGCATGTGTTACAAGTTATATAACTTGAAAATTGATTTTGTAAAAATTGTTTCCTGTAAAAGAGTGCATACCTGGCCACCATAGTCCCAACTCCATCTCTTTGAAATAGTTCCATTAGTAAAACTCCACCGATAGTGCCATCTAACAAATGAACTCGCTGAACACCTCCCTGAAGGAAAAAAAAAGGAAACTGAAAATTATGGTAGTGAAACATAATCCTTAGGCACCATAGGCATTCAAATTAATTTCACTAGAAGAAATTTACTATGACTTGACAATTTAACAAGAATTTTCTGAAAAAATAGAGCACCTAAGATGAATGACTGCAGTCTGTAGTCATGACTTGAAAAAATGGAAATGAACTGATTAAGAGAAAAAGGAAACCATACATGTTAATACCAAATTACCCCTCATGAAAAATATTCCGGCACTTATGAGCCATCATTTCTACAACAATAATCATTTACTATATACAGGTTAACACTAGAGACCGCTTGAGAAAGTATACAACTGCCTTCTGAATCTCATCCCTTCACCACTCCATATATAACACACTATGATAACATTTGACAAGTTTCACCCTGAATCATGACATTATAGCACCAACCTTGACCCCAGAAAGCTCATAGCAAGACATATCATGCCATGCCACTAAGTAAAATTTTGAAAGCATAGCCAAAGACTTCTGCTCTGACTGGACATTAAGAGTTATCACCCAATAGCTAACCGATGTATCTAATATTCTATCAACACACTACTAATTTAGTCTTGCAAATTGCTAGAAATAAAATTATAAAAATGGTATGTAAAATCCATATATAAACATTTGATAAACAATAATGTTTTATTTTTTTTAATACAACTTCATTTTATAAATATCAAACATAAAGCAGTTTGAAAGTGAAAAAAAAAAGGATTATTAAATTACTCCCACATAATTCTCAAGAAGAGATCAGATAGCAGTTTTTGTACCCTGATAATATCATTAAAAGTGCATATTTCTTTAGTTGAATTAGCAAAAGTTGGTGATTTGAGAAACTAGGGTTGCGTTTGGTAGAGTTTTCTAAATATGATTTGAGAATAGAGTAGTATTTTGAGTTTGTGAGTTTTAGAATAATGATTTGAGTGTGAAAATTTTGTTTGGTGAATGAGTTTTGAATTGAGTGGAGAATTTTTGATGTGAAATATGATATTTGATACAAAAACTTACAACTCATAACCAAACATACAACTCAAAATCTATTCAAAACTCATAAAATTTTTTTAAAAATTCGGAAAATATTTTTTATTGAATATATAAAAATTAAAACGTGTCAATTGTAACAAAAAAAAAACACTGTTCCGGTCAACCGGCCGGACGACCGGTTAGCCCAAATTTTCCCGCCTTGGACAGAGTTTTCAAAAGTGAGTGTGGAATTAATTTTTGAAAACTGTAAACAAACACGTTGTGCAAATCAAAGCCTGGAACTAACGTTCCAAAGCTCTACCAAACAGAACCTAGGCTTTTTCTTTCTTCTTCTTCTTCTTCTTTATATTTTTTGTTTTTATGAAGTTACAGACTTACTCTGCAAACAAAAGCTGCAGCAGCTAATTCAGAAAGGTAGCCATTTAACCGACTCAGCCTCTCTTGACCTCCAATGGCAAAACCCTGTTCACCAGATAGTCCATTGCCATTGTCAAATCCAACACCGTTCTGAAATGTTGCAGCATACTCATCACTAACGGCCTTCCCATTTGGCAGAGAGGAAACACTTCCATTGGACTTACTGTGGACAAGGCATGTGAGATCTTTTTCGCTAACAGCTTGTACATAATTAGCTGCTATTTCACTTTGCTTAGCTCGTTCACGAATCAACATGTCTGCATCTTGAAGAGTTAAAAAACGAATAAGGCGTCCACACTCATCCAGGATTGGCCCATCTATAATGCAAATAAGCTTCTCTGCGCCAAGTGCTAAGGCACAAGCTGTAGCAACTTCATATGTGCTGATATTTATAAAAGTAAAAAGCATTAGACACAGGCGTCAAGCGCTCAAATATTTCTCAAACAATTTTTGTGATAAAATATATAACTATATCAGGTAATTACACAAAAAATGTAGAAGAGACCTTAAGCCAAGTAATCGCATGGAGAGAAGTCCCATCCTATGTTACTTTTTTGAAGAATGTGTAATGTTCAAGTTTTTATAGTGTCCAGAATGATTGTAATAGTAAACTAGCCAACACAATTTTTTAATTTTTGTAACTTTGGTTGCAAGGGTCACCTCATGGTTGTGTTATGGGTTAAATTATTAGGTCTTATATGGAGTCTTTATTAAGTCTAGAATGTTCTAACTAATCCAAATTTATTTCCTAATTGCTAATCATAATCTTAGTAGAATTAGGAGATTCCAACAGCTTATAAATAATTATGTAATCTTACTAGTCATGGAGGGGTACTGTTCACAGCTCCTTAAAAGCTGTTCTTTCAGCCCCAAACCCTAAAATAGTGATTCCCAGCCAATCCTAACCCCTTCTCCAAGCTTTGGGACTTTAATTTAACATGAACAACCATAAATAGTTGCTATCAAGAACTTCTAGTAACCATAATTTTGAAAATCCAGCAACCTACCCTTTTGAAAAGCTATCCAAATCTCACAACCTTTTGTCTACAAAAAACTTAGAAACTTTTAGACTCCTTAAAAGTACCTTAACCTTAGAAGTTCTCTATTACCAAAACCAGCACAATTTTAATTATAGAGAGCCATAGCCCCAGTTTCCTAGAGCTGTCCAACAACACTACTAAGAACAAAATTGGAAGCCCATGCAAGAAACTTTCATGTGAAGTACCTACTTCAAGTACTAGGCTATTCTGTAGAAAAGCTCAACAACAAGAGTGACTGATAGGTACCCGGATGAAGAGATAACTACTTTCGGACATGAAAAATCTCTCAAATAGAACAGAAAGAATGCTAGAGTACCTATACCCAGAGAGGTAGATATAATACTATCAAAATCTCACATGTTAGATCTGGGTAAGGTTACAAGTAAGCAATCAACATCAGGCCGTAACAAAAGGTACCTATCAAAAGCTATGTAGCATACTTGCAATTTAAAACTTCCCCAGAGCTGGAATAGCCAAGATTGCTTAAGATCACTATATAATCCTTATCAAGCCTCTCACGAATGCGAGCAACATCTATTTTCTTTACTTCACCTGTTGCTCCATAATCAATTCCTTCCACAACTCCTCTTTTCTGCCAAAAAAGGTAGAGATACAAGTCAAACTCTCTTCCATTAATGAAATATTACATTACAGAACAAGCACTCCACTAATTAAGCTAATAAATTACCAACACTACAAATCATATCCAAACAAGGAAAAGAAATCCAAAAGTTAATAGAAAATAACAAAAAATGATCATGCATAAGTAGTATTCTTACTTTAGCTGCAAGGAAGTTACCACTAGCGACAGTGACACCAACATCATGCCAACGACTATTGTCACCATGTCGTCTGATATTGCATAAAGAGGGTCCAGGAGACAGCTTTGCCTCTATCATAATACGAATTCTACCCGCCGCGTCCATTGCTGCCTGGAGGGAATCGAGGTCAGTAATTCTGTATCGACCTACATACTTGGGCTCACTTCCTGCAAGAAGAACACACCTAGTTTCACGCTACCCCATAGAGTTTGCAGGTAAGTTGTGACCTTTAAAACTAGAAGTGTGCACACACCTGATCTTTTATACTATTCTGGTTGCAGTAACAATATGTGAGATGGTTACCTCATATGCAGGAAGAGATTTATAATATTATAAAGTTTATCCAGGAAAAGATTCCACATGATGAGGTGAAAGGCATTAGAAATTTCTATATTTACCCTATGCACAATACTCCTGTTTTCTTTACCCTCAAAGTATTTTTTTTCATTATTTATATTAAATGGGATTCAAAGTCTTAGCTTCCAGGATTAAGAATATATAGATATATATACACAAACAAATATTAGACTAGAATAGGCAGAAAGGAAGAACAAAACCCAAGGCAAAACAACCAGGTTTCACTCACCTCTCTTAGCCAAAAGCTTGTCAATTTGTACATGAGTCCCCGGAACAAGAACAAATTTGATCCCCAAACCATGAAGGAGAGAGATATCCTGTGTACAGAGATTTATTCACACTAATATCTGTAAGCCTTCTTTGTGTGTGTAAATATATTTCTTCCAATTGAGAGAAGTATAAAAGAAAACATATTCTTTACATCCTCAAATTATGTGTATACATAATTACATGCATTAAATATAAAGTTCTTTAACTTGGAGAGATTCAAAGGAAGTTAAGGAACACACAGTCCAAACATAAAAATTGATAAAATTCCAAGAAAGAAACAAAAGCATAATATTGAACCCTTAAGATAGGGTGTTAGCGCCCCTTATTGAAAACTCGAGAAAAACATTCTGATATATGTATGTTATTGATGTGTTCAAGCATGCAAAGAAAGAAAGCGAGAATATCCCTGTTCTACATAATAAATATTCTCTTTGCCTTACACATAATACAGTTTGTTTAGGGTCTCTTAACTTGGAGGAATTGAAAGGAACACACAATCCATGTCCATCACAAAAATTGATTAAATTCCAAGAAAGAAAGAAAAAGAAAAAAAAAAAACATTACAGCAATTTTTAAACAATTGAATTAATTAAGACAAATTCAACTCAAGCAACAATTACAAGCAAAATAAACTATTCGTCACATATACATATATTATGCATACAAATATAGAGATATGGGAAAACAGAGGTAGAAGTAGTAGATTAGAAACGTGCCATCAAAATAGGATTCAAGTAAGGGCTATCAATAATTTCAGCTGAAATAATGACAACAAAGGTTCCTCCCCGGTGAGCTCGAAAGTAGGGCCAAGCCTCTCGAAAAAACCTAACGAACTGTTCGTCTTTTACAGAGTTACTGGCATCGAAACTGGCATTATCAGTTTCAGTTTCGCTGAAATCATCACACCTCACAGTCACAGACATTTTCTTCCCCCAATTAAGCACGGAAGAGAAGGAATTCATCGATCCGAAACCATTTCGAGGCCAGGAAACGGTGTTCGGAGGTGGAGAGAGGGGTCGGTGGAGGTTCCGGAGAGAAAGGCAAGGGCTTAGAGGCGAAGCGGCCATGGAAGTTATGGATTGGAGAAGAAAGCCCTAAGTTCGAGAGCTAAAGAGAGTTTGGAATCTGCTGGTGGCGGTGGCGGTTCATGGCGTGGAATTGTTTGAAATAGACGGCGGAGGAGGTGGAGGTGAACACCGCCGTTGCCTTGAATGGTTGCCACTCTCGTGGTGTTAAAAAGAGACAATGGCCGAATCCGAGTTGGGAAATCAATGACCAAGCATAGCGTCAGTGTAGAGTGTGTCGGGATATTCTTTCATATAGTTTGGTTGAAGCCTCTTGATCATCATATAGAACCGTTCATTTTATAAATTTTGTAATAAATAAATATATAAATAAATTTTTTTAATAAAGTTTATAGTTTAAAAATTTAAAATTTATGGTTATTATTTATATTTGAAAATAAATTATCATTTATTTATATGTTTAGCGATATTTGATAAAATTAATTTTTTTGCTTAACTTATCTTAACTGTTAGGCTCATGAAATAAATAATTTAAATTGTCATTATAAACTTGGGATAAAACCTACAAAATATAAAGTATAAAAATGTATAAAATAGAGCCAATCTAAAGAGTGTATGCTTTGAGCTCGAATTTATTCGCACACCATTAACACTTGATGAGTGGTGAAAAATAATGAAATTTACTTTTTTGATTCATAACAATAATTAAATTTACACTTTTTAATTTGTTAATACGCTTTTTAAATATGAAATTTATTTTTTTTTATCAATCAAAATTTATGTAATCATTTTAAAGCAGAGTGCTTATCAAAATAATAATTAATTATAAAAATATTATCATGATATTATTTTAATAATAAAAAATATAATACTAGTTTTCCTATAATCACAATGGGTAGCCGATCTTTTACACGTTTTATTTAATAACCCATTGGAAAAGATAATTTTGTTCTCGAAATTTAATTAATCAATCATTGGCAATATTCTAAGATTTTTAAGATTTATTTAATCAATTATTAGCAACATTTAGGCCTTGTTTGGCAAGTAATTTTTTTAGTCAAAAAATCAAAAAGTCACTAAAAAAATTAAAAAGCTAACAACCTACACCAAAAAGTCAAAGGTTGTGTTTGGTTGTGCTTTTGAAATGTGATTCTACATGTTAGTTTCAGCTCCATATTTGGTAAGAGTTTTGGAATTAATTTTCCAAAACTCTGCCGAAAGCTCTGTCCATTCTGCGCATTTTTTGTATTTTTTTTGGCCAAGGGAAGACCACCCGGTCGTCCTTGGGGACATCAACCCGGATGTCCTCTACTGTACAGATTTTTTTTTTTTTTTTTTTTTGCAATTGATTTATATGATTGGAAAAATATTTTCTGAAATTTTTTTAATTTTTAATGTGCTTTAAAATAATTTTGAGTTGTATGTTTAGTTATGAGTTGTAAATTTTTGTATCACATATCAAATATCACATCAACAATTCCCCACTCAAATCAAACCTCTTTTCCAAAACTATTTTCAAAACTCTTTACCAAACAAATTTTCCACACTCAAATCATAATTCTACAACACACAAACTCAAAATACAACTCATACTCTCAAATCATATTTACAAAACACAACCAAACGCAACCAAAGATTTTCTTTTCTCTCTATTTTTTACATATCTTTTTATAAAAAGTCAAAAAGTCATCCCAAACATACTAATTTTTTTAGCTCATATTTTAGCCAAATAGTTAAAAAGTTACTAAAGCATTGTTTGGCAAGTTAGTTTGTGACTAAAATAACCACAAAAGACAAAATATGCTATTTTAGCCACAATAAACAAAATATCACATCCAATCTATAATCATTACACTTTTCTCTAAAAAAAAGTTTAAAAAACCAAAAAATTAAAAATTCCTTCTCAAATAAAAAATAACTAAAAAAAATTAAAAAATTAAAAAACTAACCGCCTTTTTAAACGGAGGTTAAATTAACTTGTTCCCAACTGAGGTCTTAATTTTCATAATTGGTTTGGTGGTTTCCTTGGATTTGATTTAAGAATTTTATCGAAATTGTTGGGAAAGACGATGATATGTTTTCCTAGGTGAGAAAGATGGAGAAATTATTGGGTAAGATTTTAAAGTATAACGATACGGTGAAGGTGGCAAGTGGGGCCAACATCGTTGGAGAGAGGAGAGAGAAGTGAGGAAATGATGGCTAATTTGAGATTTTGAACTTTGCTAATGATTTCGTTAAAAAAAAAAAAAAAAAAACTTTGTTAATGACAATTTTGTCTAAATAAATTAATTTATTTATTTTTTAATATTATTAAAGTTGATTTTTGATTTATAAAAAAACATGTCAAAGGACCTAAATTTATTAATTTTTTTAATCAAAATAAGGTTAAGCCAAACGAAACCTGAAAATAAACTTACAAAAATATTATGGCAAATTTTAATTCACTTCTTAAGTCTCTTTTGGAAAGTGAGTTAAAAGTCATTTCTTAATTTTGAACTCATTATAAGTTATATCATCTGTCATATGTTTTATACATTTTTAAAAAAAAAATTTAATTTTTAATCATCTTTCCAAAACATCTCTATTATCATCACAGTTATAGTTTATGAGGTGAAATACGCTTTAAAATAGATTATGCCGTGTTTAAAAATATGTTATTTTAATTTTTTTTTATTTTTTATAAAAAAGTATATAGAAAAATAAAAAGAATGATATGACAATTTGTAGTGATTTTTTGACTAGTTTTCAAACGAGACTTATAACACTTTTGTACATAAATAACTTCATACACTTTTATTAATTTTTTTAGAACAAATTTTACATATATTTTATTCTAGGTGCAATTTACTCTTTAAGATTTTGATATGAGCAGATAACTCATTATGCCTTCGTTTGGGATGTGAGTTGACTTTTTGATTTTTTAACTATTTTAGCTTAGGACTAAAAAGTCTTGTTTGGGATAGACTTTTCGATTTTTTTGACTTTTGTGAGAAAGAAAATAAAATAATTATAATTTAAATGTGACATTTTGTCTTATTAGACTAAAAGTTTATTTTGTCTTTTTATAACTGGGCCTCGTTTGGGGACTGACTATTTTAGCCAAAAAGCCAACTAAAACTAGTCACATCACCTCTCTACTTTTCTGAATATCTTTTCGTAAAAAGTCAAAAAATTACTAAAATAGCCTGTTCCCAAACGAGGCCAAATAACCCCCACTCAACCCAAACTTTCATATCAAACATAGCCTATGTCTAACATGTGTTTTATACTTGATGCTAATTTTGACCAAAAAATTTATCTGTATAATTTAATCCACAAACTCTAAAAGGAAATAAGTTGTTATTTTCAAATGATAGTGGAGTATTCACCCACATAAGCAACATCAAGAGGATAAATTGAAATTTGTCCAAAATATTAATACTAAAAAATAGTTGTTTGACATTTTTTTTGCTCTTTTGGCATTTTAAGGGTTGTAACGATTTATAAACTGATTTTTTTGATTTACTATGAAAAGATATAAAAAAAAAATGAAATAAAGAGCTGATGTGATTAGAATAATCAATAAATCAAGAATAATTTTATATATATTAACAATTTTACTAAAAATACAAGTGGCCAAATGTGATTAGTTATTTAAAAAATAATGATACTTAAATATTCAATGATGTGACATGCATATTTTTAATAAAATTGTTAATAAAAATTTAAATAGATGTAATATTACGCATAAATCAATAATAACTTATTTATGTTTCAAAAACTTTTTAAAATAATTAAAGCTGACTTTCTGTCTAGAAATAAATTTATCAAATGAACTAAGATTATTCTAACAAAATGAACATTTTTTAAAGCCAATAATTGAAAAGCTTGTTCAATAAAAATGTACAAATTTTTTTTTGAGGCAAAAATGGCGAAAATGAAGCAATGCCTCTCAAGTTGCAGGCAAAATGCCAAACAGACGGTGGCCGGCGGGTGAATACATCACATACACCAAGAACTTTACTTAAAGCTGGTTTTTAGTACTTATTTATCTTTTCTTTTCTTTTAAATCATAACATTTTTATTTTTTTACATATTTTTTTTTATAAAAAATTAAAAAATAAATTTATTTAAATCATTCCTAACCATCCTTTAATTGACAAAGAAAAATGATTCAGGCCTCGAATTTGAGGCTCGAATTTGCCTCGAAATCAAATTTTTTTTTTTTTTTTTTTTCTTCTTCTTCTTCTTCGCAGAACCAGAGGGGAGGGGAAGAAGAGAGAGAGGAAGGGGAGGGGAGGGGGGTCTGGATTCGCCGAAGACTCGCCGTCGCAGCTCGTCGAGCTCGCCAGCCGTCCGATTGTAGCCCGATCCAGCTCGTCGAGCTCGCCGTCCGATCGCCTCCGGCCCGCCTCCGCCTCCTCCTCCTCCTCCTCCTCCTCCTCCCCCGGTGATTATGGCCCCCTCCAGTCCGGCCCACCGGCGGCTCCCTCTTCTTCTCCCTTCCTCTCTCTCTTCTTCCCCTCCCCTCCCCCTCTCTCTCTTCTTCCCCTCCCCTTCCCTCCTTTGGTTCTGTTCGAACGAGGAAGAAAAAAAAAAAAAAAAAAATCCAAAACAACGTCGTTTTGGGGCTGCTGGGATTCGAGCCAAATTCGAGACCTCGAATTCGAGGCCTCTATCACCACTGATTAACAAAACGTATAGAGAGAAAGGAAGTGAGATAGAGGTTATGAGAGAGAGATTATAACCTCAAGTATGGAGTCCAAGTAAGGACTGTCAACAATATTAGAAGATAAAACCACAACAAACGTGCAGCCTCTATGAACCCCAAAATAAGGCTGAGCTTCTCTCATCATCTTCACAAACTTCCCATTTCCTTCTTCCTTCTCCTTCTCTATCGAATTCCACACCTTCCCACCACCACCGCACCACCGCAGCAACACCCTTTTCCTCTCTCTTCTTCCATTTTCCTTCGCCGGAAAATCAACTCTTCTGATTCTCTCCCCCCAAACCCAATTCCATAAACCCAAACTTCCACAATGATCTTCCAGGCCATTCAAAGGTCTTGATTTTGAAACAGCCATGGTCATTGGTCATACATATATGTACCCAACTCAAAAAAACAGTATTTTAATAAATATATAGCTTGGAAGAGGGTAAGTAGAGCAACAGCCAAGTGAAGAATATCAATTGAGTGACATGTGTTCTCTTATAGCAACAGATGGCTCTTCCATTGTAAGGGATATATAGAGGTGGCTTTGTATCTAACCTGCTTTCTGGAAAAGTTCGAGCTTTTCTCATTATGTAGAGAGAGAGAGAGAGAGAGAGAGAGAGAGGGGAATTACTCTGTGTGTTCAAAGAATATATCCACTGTGTTTGCTTTAGTTTTTTGAATTTAATTTTTTTAAATTGAATTTTTTATTTTTTTGTATTTTTTTTTTTGTTTTTACTAAATATTTTTAAAATTTTAAATGATTTTTTTACTTTTTCAAATGTACTTTATTTAGATATATCTAAATAGTAAAAATTTGTGCAAAAATATTATTAAAAATTAATAAATACACAAAAATATGAAAAATATACTGAATTTTTTTTATTTTTTATTTTTGATATTTAGTGAATTTTTTAAAGATTTGTTTCACAAATATTATAATTTTTAAGTACATTTATATTAGGTGTGTCTAAAAATTAAAAAAATTACTTAAAATATTAAAAAATTCAATGAAAATAAAAAAAATACGAAAAATGAAAAAATAAGGCTCTGTTTGGTAAGGCTCTGGAACTTTAGTTCCAGTCATTGGTTCTCGCGTAATGTTTGTTACAGCTTTCAAAAATTAATTCCACGTTCACTTTTAAAAGCTTAGTCAAATGTGGGAAAATTTGGACTAACAGTCGTCCCACCGGACGTCCGGTAGTCATCCGGCCAGTTGACCGGAACACTGTAATTTTTTTATTATTTATTTATTTTTTTGCAATTGACATATGTTAATTTTTATATATTCAACAAAAAATATTTTTCGAATTTTTAAAATTTTTTATGAGCTTTAATAGAATTTTGAGTTGTGTGTTTGATTATGAGTTATAAGTTTTTTTGTATCAAATATTATATGTCACATCAAAAATTTCTCACTCAATTCAAAACTTTTTTCAAAACTCATTCACCAAACAAATTTTTCACACTCAAATTATAATTCCAAAACTCACAAACTCAAAATATAATTCCTATTCTCAAATCATATTTAGAAAACTCTATCAAATGCTACCTAAATTTTTTTAAAAAGTGAATTTTGAAAACTGAAATCAAACAAAATGATTAGTGTTGTGTTTGGATGAGAGTAATAATGATATAATTTTTTGTGTTCACAGATATATTAGTGTTGAGTCCGGATTCTCTCCTTAAGGAGGGTCCTCCATTCTCTACTTGCAACGGCTCAGATGAGCCGTTGGTCATCCAACGGCTGAGATTATAAAAAAAAAAAAAAATCAAAAATGAAATTTCGTCGATGTCCCGCCCAAAACAAAAACACAGCTCATAGGCTATACATTCACGAGTTCACATACAGTCTCAGTTTCACTTAGGGGTGCAACTCGGGCGGGTTCGGTCGGGTTGGGGGTTTGCCCAAGCCCAGCCCGAATTGTATTTGACAGTGCCCAAGCTCGCTCAAGCCCGACCATGAACCCGAGCATTGCTGCCCAAGCCCGGACCAAGCTTTGTATTTTGAACTCGGGTTAGCCCGAATTGCCTGAAATTCACAAGTCCAGAAACCTGTAGGTAGACCAATTATCAACACATTTTTATCAATTCTTGTTTAAGAATCTGGTATACGGTACTTCCAGTTTTCTTTTTCCTGTTATTTTTTACTATTTAATAACCTCATTTAAAATAATTTCCATTTGAAAGGGGCCCAAGAATTTAAAAAATCATAACTGGCTGCTAGTTTAAATAGTCAAACAAGATACAGCAGTTGCTCTTGTATCCATCTTGTATTTCAATTTCTGCATCATTCTTTCTAGGTATAGTAGTTGAAATGTAGCCTGTGTATGCTTTGTCCACCAAAAGCAAGACACAAACATAGCTTTGTATTGAAATCAATCTTGTGAAACCAAAAGAAAACAACAATGATGCTCCTCTGCAAGGATAAAACAACAATAACTCTTTTATTTAATTTATATATATTATATAATTTATATAATATATTAAATTTAATTCGGGTTCGGGTTGCTAAGGCTGGCCATTGATTCTGCCCAAGCCCGGCCCGAATTATAATTCGGGCATCAAAAATCTGCCCAGGCCCGTTCAAATTACAAGATATAGTTGCCCAAGCCCTAAAAAAACTCGGGCTGGACTTGGGTTGCTTGGGTTGAGCCCGCCCGAGTTGCACCCCTAGTTTCACTCAGCCGCTCATCCACCGAACCCACCCTCACGGGCGAACCGGCGACCAATCCCGACGGCGACCCAGACGACGAACCCACTCGTAACTCTGTGACGACCAGAGCTCCACCGTTTACGCTTCGTAAACCACCGCGACTAACCACCATCGGTTGAGCATCATCGGCTGAGCAAAGATATTCTTGACGAACCAGGTTGGTCTTCGAACGTCTGAGATTCAGATTGAGATTTGGGTTTGGAATTGATATGGACAAGTTAGGGCTTTCAGAATTAGGGATTTTATAATTTCAAAATTAGGGCTTTTAGAAAAATTAGAGATTTGGGTTTTGAAAAATTAGGAATTTTGGGTTTTGAAAAATTAGGGATTAGGGCTTTTAGAAAAATTAGGAATTTCAGAATTAAGGATTAGGGCTTTAGAAAAATTAGGAATTTCAGAATTAGGTATTTGGGTTTTGAAAAATAAGGGCTTTTAGAATTTGACCTATGCTTTAAGAATGCTTTGTTCATCTATGCTTAATTCATAGCTTTGAGAATCTGTGCTTTGTTTATCTATGACTGATGAATTTTTTCTAAGCTATGAATTCTATAAATTTAAGTCCCAAACAATGGTTATTATTAGACCTTGAATATTTAAATCAGCCTTGAATATTACACATCTAAATCTAACTGAATTGCTTATCATGTCTATCAGAACCTTGAATATCAGAACAATGCAAACTGGTTCTGATAGACATGTCTATCAATCAAAAATAATAATAATTATCATGTCTATCAGAACCTTGAATATTAATAACCATGTCTATCAGAACCAGTTTGCATCTGTCATGTAACCAACCCATAGTTCTGATGTTATGTAACCAACCCATAGTCCATACATCTGTTATGTAACCAACCCATAGTCCATACAATTGCATCTGTTAATAACCATGTCTATGAGAACCAGTTTGCATCTATAACATCAGAACCAGTTTACATCTGTTATTAATAATGTCTTCAATCTGTTTACATCTGTAACATCAGAACCAGTTTGCATGGAACGATGTCTTCAATTTGTTTGCATTTGTTATGTAACCAAAGCAGAACCATGCAGAGTTAGAAGCATAGCAGTTTGCATCTGCATCTGTTATGTAACCAACCCATAGTCCATACAATTGCATCTGTTAATAACCATGTTTGCATCTGTTAACATCAAAACCAGTTTGCATCTGTAACAATGTCTTCAAGTTGTTCCTATGGGACATATTATTAGAACCAACTTCCATTAGCACCATTAGCACCAATTTCCATTAGCCTTCATACTCTGTCCATTAGCACCAACTTCCATTAGCCTTCACACTCTGTCCCTCTCCTCATGTATGCAGATTTAAAAAATGGCTTCTTCTTCTAACATTAGCGACATAAGATTACTACCGAGGATATGCAATTGTGGAAGAACAGCTGCCATACATATTGTAAGAATCAATGAGAATGGAAATGAAGGGCGTTTGTTTTTTGTTTGCCTATCGAAACATGTAAGTTGGTAATTCTAGCTATTTTCTTCCTTTATTAGTCACATTAATATTTGTCTTATTGAACTAATGTATTCGCATGCATTGCAGAGTAACACTCCCACTCACCATTGCAATTATTTCAAGTTCGTGTCTGAAGATGATAAAGACGTTACGTCCAGAATCCGTTCCAACAGTACAGCTTCTGCTGGTATAACAATAAAAGACTGGAACGATGTAAGGATGAGGCTTCATTACATGGAAAATGACTATGGTCGAAGGCTGCA
>CM069906.1:20190218-20231847 GCA_036172215.1 Camellia granthamiana | reverse complement strand
GTTGCAGAGCCCAGAGCCTACATGTTCCGGCTGAGCAAGCCCTTCTAAATGGGCACCCTCTATGTCCTACAAGAACCGCACTGCATCCATCAAGGATTCAGTGGTTGCTGATAAGGACCACATGCTCGCTTTTAACCTTTCAAAGAGTGTCTATTTGCCAACAGATATGAAGCATCATGATCACCTGACCGAACTCAAAGCCATTCGCTCGGCGACCAAGTCAAGGGTGCTTGTAAGTTTTCTTCCCATCTATTCATATCCATATTATCCATTTGATTGCTCGGTTTATCCTGACCACTACCCTTCTTTTCCGCAGGCCTTGCAGAAAAACCACATGGCCCACAAGCGTGTGCTTGAACTCTGCAAGACAGCACGGCCAGCCGTGGCTGATGCAAACGTCAAGGCGGCCGAACTGAAGGAGGCCAAGCTGAAGTTGGCCTAGCTGGAATCTGAAAACATACGGTTGACCGAACTAGTCAACGCGATGGAGGCCGATAAGCAAAAAGCACTGGCTGAGAAAAAAGACCGCTGCCTCCGCAAGCTGGCCAAGTTGGAAAAGAAAAAGAACGCCGAGGTCGCCAAGCTAAGAAAGAATATGGAAGATGCTGAGGACCGAGGTTTTAAAGAACGGGACGAAACCTACGTCTTACAGTGTGAAGCAGCTAGAGACATATTCTTTAAGTGTGGCTGGAAGGCTATGGCCGAAAAGTTCAGTCAGGGGCACGACTCGGAGATCTTCCTAAACCTCCCTCCTTACTTTATACCGAGCTACATGACGGAATACGCAAACGTCATTCAGAAGAAGTTCCTTCAAGTGGGAGAGGAGGAAGAGGTCCCTGACCCAGACAGTGCTCTTCCAGCTAACACCAACCTCGGTCGTCAGTCTTCACTTTTCGCTCTGGTGGATCTACTTGGCCAAACATTACCAAGCACGGTTGATGGAGTGTCCGTCACTGATCTTACCCAAGAGGCTGAAGTCGGAGCCGGCCTGCCCAGCGTCGAAGCCCGTAGTGACCTAGACGCTGAGCTTGATGACCTCTTCGCTTGACTCTTTCCAGCCTTTCTCTTTTGTTTTTTTTAGCTCTCTCCTAGTGAAAATGTAACCGGGCTACATGCCCCATCTTTTGTACTGAATTTTCAATGAATGAAAGAAACTCTTTACATCTTTTTGTTCGGTTACAGCATCTTTCCACTCTGTAGTGTAGCATCTTTACTACAAGTCTAGCCAGCCTAGTTAGCTCGGCCTTTCCTTATCCTTCTCCCTTATTCGGCTGAGATACTTATCTCGGCTGAAGAACAACTTGGGAAACTGCAAAACTTTTATAATCGTGATTTTTTTTCTATTTTTATCTCGATTAAAGGAAAACCTTCTTAAGCCTAGATCCTTATCTCGGTTGAAGAAAGAAGAGTTTTGGCCAAACCTGCCACCCTTCTTGAACCTAGATCCTTATCTCGGTTAAAGAACTCACTAAGTGTTGGTCAAACCTGCCAACCGTCTTGAGCCTAGATCCTTATCTTGGCTGAAGAACGAAGTAAGTGTTGGTCAAACTTGTCAACTTTCCTTAGCCATGATCCTTATCTCGGCTGAAGGAAGAAAAGTGTTGGTCAAACCTGCCAACCTTCTTGAGCCTAGATCCTTATCTCGGCTGAAGAACGAACTAAGTGTTTGGTCAAACCTGCCAACCTTTCTTAGTTATGATCCTTATCTTGGCTGAAGGAAGAAAAGTGTTGGTCAAACCTGCCAACCTTCTTGAGCTTAGATCCTTATCTCGGCTGAAGAACGAACTAAGTGTTGGTCAAATCTGCCAACCTTTTTGGTTGTCCTCAGTCGGGCTATTAGCTTTTATAAACAAAGGAAAGAATTGTACCAGAAAAAAGTCTACTTATTTTATTGAAAAAAAAATTACAAGTGTTTTAATAAAAAGCTAAAAATAAAATACTTTGAGATTGACTGTGTTCCATGGCCTGGGAATGTTGTCCATATCTTCTAAGTGATATGCTCTTTTTTCTGCTAAACCAATCACTTTGTATAGTCCTTCCCAGTTAGGGCCTAACTTGCCATCTTCACGTACCAAAGTGTTGCCCATTACTTTGCACAATACCCAATCTCCAATCTTGAATTGCCTTGGGTGCACTGTTTTGTTGTATTTCTTGGATAACTCTTGTTGATATGAGATAATGTGCATCAATGCCCTTTCTCTTCTTTCTTCTGCAAGGTCGAGTTCTAGGGCTATGGCCTCACTATTCAAGTTTGGATCAAAATTTTCACTTCTAATAGTGGGAAGGCCCACCTCCAGTGGGATTACTACCTCCATGTCATAGGCCAATAAAAAAGGTGTTTCGCCAATTGACCACCGAGGTGTGGTACGATAGGCACATAAAACATAGGGAAGCTCTTCAGCCCATTTGCCTTTTGTTCTTTCTAGCCTCTTCTTCAGACCGTCTAAGACTACTTTGTTGGAGGTCTCAGCCTGGCCATTAGCTTGGGGTACGCCGGTGTAGAGTTGTAGAATTCTATTTTGTATTCTTTGCAAAAGCCCCTAAAGGTTTTGCCATCAAACTAAGTGTCGTTGTCGGATATTAATGCCTTGGGTATGTCGAACAGAATTATGATGTTCTGCCAGACGAATTTTTTGACGTCTTTTTCTTTTATGGATGCGAGTGTTTCTGCCTCCACCCACTTTGTGAAGTAGTCCGTTGCTGTGAGAAAGAATTTTCTATTGCCTGGTGCGGTTAGGAGTGGTCTCACTATATCCAGCCTCATATTGCAAAAGGCCACGGGCTGGTCAAAGGTAGGAGCTCTTTGGCCGGTTGATGTATTTGATGTGCGAACTTCTGACATTTCTCACACTTCTTGACATATTTTTCTGAATCTACTTGTATGTACGACCACCAATACCCTTGTGAAATTGCTCGGTAGGCCAGCGATCTTCCCCCTTAGTGGCTTCCGCAAACGCCTTCATGTATTTCGAACAAAAATGCCTCGACCTTGCTAGAATGGACACACTTCAAGTAAGGTCCTGTGAAGGATTTTTTGTATCATACTAGTGATGAGGAGAGCCAAAATCGTTGTGACTTTGCTCTAATTTTATTGGCTTCTTTCTTTTCTTTAAGTAAGATGCCATCTTTTAAAAACACTATGATGGGATCCATCTAGGAAAGGCCTAGCTCGGTGGAACATGTTTCGGCTGCTTCAGGCTCTTCAATACTTGGTCTGGGTAGGAAGTCAATCAACAATGGAAGTGGGATAAACGTATCTGCCATTGACGCAAAGACGGCCAGCTCATCTACTTTACTATTTTCCTCTCGACCGATTTGCTCTATCCGAACTACTTCAAACTTCATGATCTCCTTTCTGACCAACTCTTAGTACTTAGCCATTCTATCATCCTTTGCTTCGTAGTCACCTGAAATCTGGTTGACTACCAGTTCATCTACTTTACTATTTTCCTCTGGATCGATTTGCTCTATTCGAACTACTTCAAACTTCATGATCTCATTTTTGACCAACTCTTGGTACTTAGCCATTCTATCATCCTTTGCTTTGTAGTCGCTCGAAATCTGGTTGACTACTAGTTGGGAGTCACTGTACACCATCAGCTCGGTGGCCTTTATGCGAAATGATGATTTCAGACACTCTAATAATGCTTCATACTCCACTTCGTTATTGGATGTTGGGAAGCCAAGGTTGACTGCTTGTTCAATTGTTAGGCCATCCGGTGAGATAAGGACTATGCCCAGTCCTGCACTGTGTCTATTGGATGCTCTATCCACGAAGAGTTTTCACATCTCTCCGACGAATAGCTTCCAGCAAGTGGAGGGATCTGATGATGTCTTGGGATCAGGAGTGTTGATGATGCCTTCTTCCAGGTTATTGTCTGCCGTTGGGATTTGATCCTTACTGTCTGATTGTCTCAAGTTTTTACTTTTGGGTGAGTCCTTGCCAGAAGTGCTGCGGTCTGTTCCTTCTTCCCTTTTTTCAGGGCTGAATGGCTTGCTATGCAGTTGAGCATCCTGTTTTGGGGGCTGCGCTATCCCTGCGGCACTTTCCTCCCTACTTTCGGTTGTCTCGGTCAAGTCAATCGGGTAAACATGATGACTTCTTAGTGCGAACTCGGCCACGAAGTCTCCCAAAGCTTGGGCCTTTGTTGCGGTTCTTGGTTGAAACTTAATGTCGAACTACCCTAACTCCACTGCCCATTTCAAAATTCATCCAAAAAAATTCACCCTCTCAAACAAGGTTTTTAAGGGGAAGGCCATTAAGACAATCACGGTGTGGGCATGGAAGTAGTGTGACAACTTTCTTGAAGCTATCATCAAAGTTAAGGCCATCTTTTTCAACGGCAGGTACCTTGTTTCAGCGCTTAGCAATGTCTTGCTAACATAAAAGATAGGCAGGTGTTATATTCTCTCAACTCTTACCAACACTGCGCTAACTGCATGCTGGGAAACTGCTAAGTATAAAAAGAGCTCCTCTCCTGGTACTGGGGTTAGTAACAGCGGAAGAGAGGTCATGTAGTCTTTCAAGCTTTCCAGGGCGTGGTCGCACTCGTCATTCCACTTAAACTTGGCCTTCAGTGCCTGGAAGAACGGTCGACACCTGTCTAACGACCGATTTATGAATCGGTTTAGCACGGCTGCTAGGCCAGTGAGATGCTACACCTCCTTGACTGTGTTGGGCCTCTCAAGATCTTGGATGGCTTTGATCTGAGAAGGATCAACTTCTATACCCCGGTTGGTCACTAGAAAGCCTAAGAATTTTCCTAACCCTACGCTGAATGCGCACTTGGACGCGTTCAGTCGCAACTTGTGGGACTTCAAAATTTGAAACATCTCATCTAGGTCCTTGAGATGGTCTCCCTCATTCTTACTCTTGACCACCATATCATCTATGTAAGCATTCATTGTTCTGCCTAACAATGGTTTAAACATTTTGATAATCATCCGTTGGAATGTTGCCCCTGTATTTTTTAGGCCGGGCATGACCTCGTAGCAATATAATCCTCTGGGTGTTGTAAACAACATGACCTCCTGGTCTGATTCATGTATAGCGATCTAATAGTAACCTCGGTACGCATCAAGAAAACTAAGCCGGTTATGCCCTGCTGTTAGGTCTACCAGTTGGTCTATTCGTGGTAAGGGAAAGCTGTTTTTCGGGCAAGCTTTGTTAACTATTTTGTAGTCCACACAAACGTGCCATTTGCCATTCTTTTTTAGTACCACTATAATGTTGGAAATCCACCTGGGATAGTGTACTTCTCTGATTGTCCCCTACTTCCAGCAGGTTTCCCACTTCTTCTGCTACTATCTCTGCGTGGTAGAGTGCGGATCGGTGAGTTCGCTGTATAATTGGTCTGGTGCTTGGGTGGACATTGAGTTAAGGCAGATGAAATTAGGGTCAATGCCAGGCATGTCATACGGCGTCCAGGCAAACACTTCGATGTTAGAGGTCAAAAATTCTATGATCTCTATTCTTTCGGTACTGGACAGAGACGAGCCGAGCCGAGCAAAAAGAACTTCTCTGGGTTTTTTTCATCTATCCTTACCTCTACTAAGTCTTCCATTACCTTCTGTTCGGTTGCTTTGCCGACGTCTGCGAACAGTTCGTTGCTTTCTAGCTCTTCTACCATTTGTACAAACCCTTTTGCAGCCCGGCTGTCGTTTACTATAACGAAGCACTGTTTCGACATGATTTGGTCCCCTAACATTTCTTCAATCATTCCGATTTCGTTGGGGAATCGTAACACCTGATGGTAGGTCGATGTCACCGCTCACATGGCGTGCAACCATGCTCTTTCCAAGATTATGTTGTAAGTGGAAGGGACTTTCAATACCCAAAATTTCACTTGTTTTGTCATCGTTCCTACCTTGACTGACAGAATTATCTTGTCCACGGGCCATTCTGGCATTGAGTTGAAGCCGACTAAGGGAGATGTTGCGGGTGCCAAGTCTTTGTCCTCCAATTTTAGTTGCTTGAAAGTCTTGTAGTATATTATCTCGCATGAGCTCTGTTACGACCCAAACCCGGTCTATAGGTTTAGCATCGTAACGGGCCAGTAATCCTTGGATTACCAAAGGCCTCTGAACAGAATAACGCATAATCAAGGGGCTGCGGAAGCAAATATACAAAAAAAACAACGTCCATTGAGCTGTACAGACATACATGAGACAATAATTTTAAACTTTATAAGCTACTCATAACATCACATAGGTACAGTAATTACACGTCACCCCATGTACAGATAGCCAAAAGCAAACTGTTCAATAACAAGGGAAAACAAAGTGTTGAACGTTCAAAAAGACATGGCCATACAACTTGACTTGGTCCGGAACCTCCTCGGGAGGTGCAAAGGGTGGCTGACAAAACAGAATCCTAGGCCATCAACTTTGGCCCTAATCACGTGCCTGGTCACCTACATACATAATATAAATAGTGAACGGAAACTCAGTGAATAATAACAAAGTAAAGGGTTAAATGAATAATGCCTCATAATTAAGTCCGTACATAGAACCATTACATATTCGTGATCTCATTCAATGCATGTACATAAGTCAGGAATCGTGCTTAGTCATTCATAGTTCATTCGTTAGCGCTAACAGATCACATACAGAATGTCAAAAATCATACTTGTCAGTCCCATAGAGAAACCTCTAGCCGGGTACGGATAACTTGCCAGTTCCATAAAGGAATCTCCGAACTGGGTACGAATAACTTGTCAGTTCCATACAGGAACCTCCAACCGGGTACGGATAACTTTCCAGTTCCATTAAGGAACCTCCGGACTGGGTACGGATAGCTTGCCAGTTCCATAAAGGAATCTCTAGCCGGGTACAGATAACTTGTCAGATAACATACTTGTGTCACAAATACTTATCAAAAATTGGACAATCATTCATAGTACAGAACATAACATTTCATAAAACAGATCTTATTTCATATACAGAAAATAATTTAACTTGAACATAGCTTTACTAAGTTATTACTCATAGATCACCAGTGGCTCCAAATTAACGAGTGGCGTAGGCAATTCACTTAACTTGAGGCACGTGACCTACATAACATGATAGATACATACATTGAAACACATATTTGGATTATACGTAACTTACTTCATTTGTTCTTAGTGTGTTTCTAGCCTTTATCTTCATTATAGTATCTTAATCTTGGTCAAAGAATGCCTAGGATGGAATGAGGATGTAAAAATATACTTGAAAACATTTTTCAAAACTTTCTGAAAATAGGGTCCACGCTCAAGCGTGACTTTCCTCGCTCGAGTGGACATGCAAAATGTGAGGGCCCGCTCGAGCGTAACCTCCTTCGCTCGAGGAGTCTGCAAACTTCGAAAAAGTACTAGTTGCTTGATTTTCATGCTCGACGGACGCTCGATCCCCGCTCGAGCGTGAGACTCAGACCCTCGCTTGAGCGTGACTTTTGTCGCTCGAGCGATCTACAAAACACATGAACTTCTGGGAGCTTGCATTTCGCGCTCGAGCGGACTTATGGTCACTCGAGCAGAAGTGCACGCACTTAGAGTTGTCGCTCGAGCGTGGAGGCAGAATTTTGGAATTTCCAGATTTGCTTCCAAAGCTCAAAACTCAAACTTTAAGCATCAAAACTTGATTTTTCTAGGCCAAAACTTGAGGAACACTTAAACGTTCATAATACATCATGACTTAAGGATCTTTTCAAGAAATCATGGCCAAATAGCTTGCCAATTGTGCAAAATTCAACTTGTAATGTAGGAACATGCTATTAATATTACATGCATGTATAATTTGAGTTCATAGCTTCCCAAAACATGACCAAATAAAATATTCAACTAAAAAACATAGTGAATTCTTAGACTACAACCAAATTATGAACATACATGTGAGATTTCTCATGAAAACAACTTCAAATCTTTATAATATGGACATGTATGCATGGAATGACGTACAATTCCCAAATTCTAACTTGATTCTCTTGTCAATCCATTTCTCCCACTTGATTTCTTGTAAAATTGTAACAACCCTCGTACTGATTACTGAATTAGTTACTGATACTGCTAAACCGAACTGATAATGACTGATAATTGAATTAACCGAAGTACGGAATGGACTGATTGAAATCGAAACTGAAATTGAATAAGTTTATCTGTTATATTGCATTTCTATCTGTTTGATTGATTGAATATCTGTTTGAATTCATATGTTTGAACTATTAATTGAAGGCCTTATCGGCGGCCGAATTAGGAACCGTTTAGTGTTTTGGAATCAGTAGAATATTTGTGATTTTATGGTATATTTATCTGAAAACTGATTAGGAATGATTAAATTAGATTAAATTAAGTCAATTAAAGAGGTTGCCGTAATTACGACTTTGCCATGTGAGTGGCCCCTTTGTTTATTGATTTCCTAGAGCCTTATTACACTTGACATATCAATTGATCAGTTCCCATCTTGTTTTCCCACCGACCAAACTTAGAGAGAGTGAAGGAGAAGAGAGAATTTAGCTCAATTGTTGAATTTGCTTGGAGATTGCCTAGAATTGAAGTATAATTGGCATAATCTAGCTCCCACACCTTGAAATTGACACTCTAGGTAAGGAAATCATCTTCTTCTTGTTGTCTTGAGCTAAGTCTTGCATGTTCCATGCATCATTAGAGAGCTAGGCCATGAATTTGCTCATACATGTTGAATTGGACCTCCATTGTTGCATGCATGTTTGAATGGGTGATTTTGGAAGTTGAATTCTTGGTAGATTGTACATGCATGTCCATGTTTAAGCTAAAGTCCATGTTTTCATTTGGTTTTCCAACTATTGAGCTTTATAGAGCAAGATTTGAAGATTGAATTTGGTTTAAAACTCATGCATTGCATGTTTTAAATTGTTCTTGAAATGAGTTTGAATTTTGGATTTAATTGACTCACCTTTGGGGCTTGAATTCATAAATTGGCTTTTGAAACTTGTTATACATTGCTTTGGGATGTATTTTCCAGAATTTGGGCCCAAGAGGTTGAGATTTGAGTTGAGAAAACTTGGTTTGGAGCTTGGAGGTCGAATCTGGATTTTCCAGATTTTGGCCGTCCGCTCGAGCGGGGGAAGTGCCGCTCGAGCGGGGAATTCATGCTCCCAGCATTTTCTTCGACTTGTTCTGCAGTCCGCTCGAGCGAAGTGTTCCACGCTCGAGCGGAGAAATCGAGCATCCAGCATCTTGCACCATTCTTCAGTCCGCTCGAGCGGGGTAATGTACGCTCGAGCGGGGACCTTTGTTTGCTTGTGCGCTCGAGCGGGGAAACCTGAGCTCGAGCGGAGGCCTTGTTTCACTGAAAATTCTGCAAATGTTTTCTAAGTGCATCTTTGCATCCTCATCCCATCCTAGGCATTCTTAGGCCTAGTTTAAGGCATCTTAATGAGGATATAGATGTAGAACACACCGAGGCATAATAGGAAGTTAATTATTGTACTTCCCCAACTGTTAAACTTAGAGTGTGTTCATTTTGTTAACTGTTTAGGGTTGGCTTTCGGGGACGCGCTCTAGCTGCTATTAGCCCAATCTCTGTGAGTAACAGATTGTGTAAAGATATGTTCAAAATGGCTATCTTTTGAATACTGAACAGAACTGTTTACTGAACTGATATTGTTTATTGAATGAATGTATGTCCTGTATTGTGAACTGTACTGTGGCATCCTTAGCACTTATTGATTACTGTTATTGTTACAGAGCTCTGTCGGTTTCCTTGTGGAGCCATACTGTTTATTGATTGATGGCCATCACTACTGTTGGGTCTGTTAAGACCCGGTCCTTCTGGACCTACTGTTTATAGGCTATTGGATGTACCACATATGACTGATTGACTGAAATACTGAAAGACTGAAATACTGTTTAATGAACTGTTTTCATTATTATAAGGACATTCATTCATAACCTCTTTACACTTATTGTTATTCACTGGGCTTTAGCTCACTGTTTATATATATATGTAGGTTCTCAGCAGCCAGACCGGAGCTAGGAGCGTGGGTTAGTCCCCAGTTTTGTCAAGCCAGCCTATGTGCCTCACTGCGAGGTTCCGAGACGCCATGCTATGGCTTGGGGTGTTTTTGTGTCCCCCCACCTGTCTCTTGACTGTTTTGTTTATTGTATAAACTGTTTACCGTTTGACCATACTGTTATCGGGGGATTAAGTCCCCGTACTGAATGGTTGTATATGATTGTATAGACTGTACTGTTTTGACTGTATGAATGCATGAAAAATGTTTTTGGCATACAGATTGTCACAGCTCAATGGACACTAATTATTTACTGTATTGGCTTCCGCCAGGCCCTGTACTCTGTTTTACTGTATTACTGTTCAGTAGGCCTTCGGTAATCTCGGATTACTGGCCAGTTACGGTGCTAAACCCATAGGGCCGGGTTTGGGTCGTGACAAAAATCTAACTCAATTACATATCTAAGAGTTTGATTCCTTACCTAGAGTCCTCAATTCCTTAAATACTAGTGTTCTCTTGCTTAATCCCTCAAATTCCCTTCAATTCCTCTAATTCTTGCTAGCTTGGCTTCAAATTGACTCCCATCTCTCCTCTTTCTCCTACTCTCACGGTTGTGTGTGTGTATATATGCTCAAGAGTGTGTTGAATGAAGGAAAAGAGATGAGTGGAGGCAAAAGGTGCCTTATATAGGCTTGCCTAATGATAGTTAATTAAGGCTAATCACATGGGCATCAAATTAATCTTTTCAAGTCGTTCCGAATCGAATTTCAATTAAACCTACCATAAAATTCTAAAAATTTCTATTAACATATAAATCAAGTCAATTTTTGAATCGGATGCCGATAAGGCCTTCAATTCACAAACCGAAATGAAAACATAAACAGATCTTTCTCTATTAAACAGATATATATATACACACATAGGCAACATATGATGCAACATTCCACTTCAATTATTTATTAGGTGTAATTAAGCATGAATTAACATTAATCATGGGTCAAGATTATTACAAGCTCCCTTGGTCAATTAGGATCCGCTTGATGTTGAAATTCTTGACGCGCAGAGTAACCACCAGTGCGTCATTGTAAAGGCTTTATAATCTTGCCAAGTCTTTGTCAGAAAAGGAGATGATGTTCGTTGCCTCCGTTTTTTCCCTTTTCATGGTAGGTTGTGCACTTAGTACCTCTCTCAAGTGCTCAGCCTTTTTGATCATCCCTCTGAGTTCACATATCCATTCAGGTTCGATGATCCTATGTATTATGTTGATTATGCGTTGGTGCGGACCGTCGATCGGCATCCCATCCGGCCTGTTACAGTCTTGGGAGGCCGGCTGTGTTCCCCCTTCAATATATTGGTCCAGGTGGCCTGCAACTACTAACTCCTCTAGATGTTGCCTCAATGGCGTACAGTTTTTGGTTTGGTGCCCCTTTTCATCATAGAAGGTGCAACAATATCTATCATCATAGACCCTCTAAGCTTCTCCCAACTTGGTTGGCCGCCGAATGAAGGGTTCATCGCGTATCTCGTTAAGAATTCGATAGATCGGTTTATTGAATACCATGGTGATGGCAGTGCGGACTCTCAATTTTCTTACTTGGGGGTCCTCTCTGTTGGCACGTCTGCCTCGCCCATTTTTGCTCGGTTGTTCTTCTCGCTCGACCGTGTTTACCTTTGCCGTAGGTTTTTTGTCTGACATCACTGTTGTGCCAAATTTTACTTTGGTGCACGCGACATCTTCTTCTATCCGGATGTGCTAATGCACTCTTTCCATTAGGGCCTCCATTGTGAGGGGTAGAGTCATCATCATTGAATCCCTCAATTTATTGCCAGCTGACAAACCTCGTTTGTACTGTGCAATAGCTAGGTTTGTGGGGCAATCTCCAATCTGATTAAAAGTCTCCCAATACCGGTTATTGTAAGACCTCAATGTTTCCTTCTCGCCCATGTCTATGGAGAGAAGCGGATCAATCTCTACTGGCGTCTTGGTGTTTGTTTTGAATTTGGTCACAAATGTCTCCGCTAGTTGTGCCCATGAAGCTATACTACCTTCTGGCAATCTCTCGAACCATGTTAAACCCAGGTCGCCTAGGTTGGAAGGAAACATGATACACATTAGATTCTCGTTTCGCCGATACACGGCCATAACCCGGCGAAAGTGCATATAGGGGTCCGACTTCCTCTCATAAGTAGTAAATTTGGGCTGGTGGAAACCTGAGGGTAATGGTGCGTTCTCTATCGCCGAAACGAACGGCGAGCTTTGCAACCTTGCTAACGTCTTGTCCGCTGGTTCATAGGCAAAGTGCGGCTCTGGCATTCCAACCTCGACACACCCATGTGTTCTAGGAGCCAACCGTTGCAGTGCAGAGACTCTACGGGTGTCGCGAGCCTGAATGTCTTCTCTCCTTCGAGCCTTTTCCTCTAGCACTGTCTGTAGGTCCGCCGACCTAGGCAACTCCGTGTGCCTAGATGTCGTTTAGTGCGAATGCAAGGGCCGATAACTGCTTCCCTCCGTATAAGACCTTTCAGTCCTTGTTCTCAGACCTGAAATAACGAGTCCTAGAAGTCCTTGATTGTGTATCGCCTGTCCTGAGGCTTTTACTTTCAGCTTGTGACTGTGTGACTTGTCTGTCACGATCTTCTGAATGGTAAGAGCGTGTGTTGCCTTCGCGCCCCTTTTTTGTTGCCACCCCTTTGCCTCTTATTTGGCGCTTCATTGTCTCTATGTCTGCCGCCATCCTCTGTATCAACTCGTCTTGCTCCTTTACGCGATCTTCCAGAACCTGAGGATCCAACCTTCGCCTCTGCCTTTCAGGAAGTGACGAGGACTGGAGCCCCGTCTTTCTCGTGTGTCCCTCCGCGGATTCCGTCGCTGGGGATCTAATTCCGCCATAGGCGGGATGAAAGGTAAACCTTTGCGCCTCTCGTCCCCTTCTGGGATTTGCCCATCAATAGCAGAATGTGGTAAGTCTTCATTGTGCGCCATAGATTTCAACTAAAGAGGAAACTCGATCAAAAGGTTTGTTCTTTGTGTGTTTTCCCACAGACGGCACCAATTGTATGAGCGCGAAATAATCTTCTCGTATAATCCTATTGATCAAGTTTGCACTCCTCCAAATGTCATCGCTTTACTACTTGAAAACACAAACGTGAGCTAGCCGGTGGGTGTGTGCCGAGAACCTCTCCAATGCCTTAGTCAGCAAATAGATAATAGACACAAAAGCACTGTGTATTTAAGAGTAGAAATTGTGATACCTATCCATAGGTTCTGTCATGAGCTTTTATTAATTCTTTCTGACACAATCCTAGTAAGATTATAACTTTCCTCAATAGAGTCCTCCTAGGAGTCTTATGCCCAAGGATAATACTTATCCTTAAAACACCCTTATCACTGCAAGCCAAGTGAGATAGCCACAACTCTTGCCTCGGCTGTTATCAAACTCAACCGAGATTACACAGCTCAGTGACACCCCGCAGAGCTATCCTTAGCTCGGTCCTCCTTCCACTGATACCTCAGTCCTCTACAGGATTCAGCCCAGGATAGCCAGGTCAGGCCACTGGCAGCCCACCTCTGACCGGCCTGATGCCTGGATGATCTAGGACCGTGCTACATAATCAACTACTTCGCCCCATAGTTCGGCCCAAATCCGAAATACGAGATGTCTTCTTGGCCCATAGCGCGGCCCATCCTTCAAAGAAGACTCGTCCTAGCTCGGCCCAATTTGCTCACAAATTACCCTCTCATGATGTTACAAGTTAAAGTTTTTGGATAGTTGATAATGAAATGATTATTATTGGTAATGGATTTAGATTAATTGATAGATGTATTATTCTGTATATGTACAGGTTACAGGTTGCATTGATAGTGAAATGCATATAATTTAGAAATTAATGAAAAATATTCAATTTGTGCATTTTAAAAATAATAATAAATAGAGCTTTTGGCGACTAAACATTTAGTAACCAAAAAAGAAAAAGAGAACTTGTTGGCGACTAAACAGTTAGTAGTTTAAAAAAAATGAAAATTTTTTATGACTAAAAAATTAGTAACTAAAAAAGAGCACCATGATTTTGCCGACTAAATATAGTCGCTAAAAAAAAAAGCACATTTCTTGAAAATTTTGGGCTACTAAATTTTTAGTCGCCAATCGGCGACTAAAAAATGATTTTTGGATACTAACAAATTAGTTGCCAAACGTGTAATTTGTTGTAATGTACGAACTTTTGGCGACTAAAAATTAGTTGCCAATTGAAGACTTTTAGTGACTAAATAATTTTTAGTTGCCAATTGAGAACTTTTGGTGACAAAAATTAGTCGCTCATTGAAGACTTTCAACAACTAAATATGTTTTAGTCGCTAATACCTTTCTCAACAATCATCCAGTGACAAACCCTGGCGACTAAAAAGTTTAGTCGATAAAACGTTTTGGTGACAAAAATATGACTTTTGGTGACTAAAAATTTAGTCGCCAAAAGTTTAATTTGTTGTATTGAACTAATTGAAATGACATAATCTAAAATGACACCGACGACAAAATGTGATATAATTTATGAGAAATTACCACCTAATGGTATCTTTGTAATTTGGATAACTTTATAAATGTGATATAATTTAGGAGAAATTATAAATGTAACAAGAAATTACCACCTCATGGTATCTTTATAATTTGGATAACTTTATAAATGTGATATAATTTAGGAGAAATTACCACCTAATGATATCTTTATACATGTGATATAATTTAGGACAAGTTATAAAATTTTTTAGTTTCATTTATAATTTGCTTTCTTCAAAGCGCAATACTTAACCAAACTCAGTGTTATCTTGTTACATTTAAACCTTCCATTAGAATTATGTTATGGATTTAAATCGAATCAGGTTATCCGTGAAGTACATGACACATTTATTAATTTTTTAGGATAATAATACATTTTTTTTTTATTACCTAATTTGCATTTTGTCTTTATCTTAATAATAAAATGCAAATGATATCGCCAAATAAGTGTATTATTGTTCTAAAAATTCAATAAATGCGTTATGTCTTTTATACATGATCTAATTTTGTGTAAATTGCTCAAAGAATCTTAACGAAAAGAGTTAAGTGTAATAAAATAATACTTTGAGATAATTATTTTTATATAGATTTTAATACTTTGAGATGATTAATTATTAAGTTTTGTTTTGGAGTTTAAGGAGACAAAATACAAATAGGTCATAATTTTTTTTTAGATAGTGAAAATGAATCATAATTTAAGAAGATTTATTATAATTTACCCTTAAATAAATTATCATAAAATAACGACCATTGTTCTTGGAGGGTTTATATGGAAAGTGGCTAACTAATATAAAAAATGGTAAATTATTTATAGGTCTTAATAGTTAGATTTAATTTTTATTAAGTCCTATTGAAAATAAATCTTTGTAAAATTATCGCTAAAAATAATTTTTTTGTGACAATTTTTTATACATGTCGCTAAAAATTAATAATTAGTGACTTTTTTTGTCATGATTTTTATAAATTGTCACTAAAACATATAATTAGTGATTTTTTTTATGACAAATTTTTTCATAAGACCTATTAAACAATAAATCTACTTATTAGGATTTGCACGTAAGTACTCTTATAAAAACCACACCTTTGGCTTGCTATGTATCTGCATTACTGGAGAATTGTTTTTATCAGTTTTTGGCATAATATCTAGAGTCACCTGATATACATACACCAATCATACATTAATATACGGTCCAGCTGGTCTCCAGTTGGAAATCAAGACTAGACTATCCAGTTTGCTCCATGAGCTTATTTTTTAGTCTCGTTTCGATAATATGAACTGTTCACATTTTAGGATTCGTCAAGTATATTATTTCTGTAAAAAAATAAGTCGATCGGATAACGGTAAGTACGTTTTCAAATCAGTTTTGTATATATAAAAAAAAATGGACAGTGAAAAAATAAACGGTTCATAGAAAACTGATTTGAATACGTAATTGCCGTTATCCGATCGACTTTATTTTTTACATGGATAATGTACTCGATAAATCCTAAAATATGAATTATTCGAATTATCGAAGAGGAATCCAAAAATGAACCCACAGAGTGGACTAGATGGTCCAATCTTGATCTCCAATTGAAGAGTTGGATCTTAATATATATCTATAAGATGATCTTACCAAGTCATCTTCTCCAAAAGTATCAAATTGACTACTAAACCCATACCATACCATATGAAAGAAAGCATCAAATTGACTACTAAACCCATATCATACCATATGAAACAATTTGACGTTTATTATGATGCTGATTTGAAGGCCAGTTGGCTTTCCTCAACATGACATTTTGAGCTAGCATATTCTTTCTTGAAATAAATTAAGGATTTGAAAAAACACAAACTCTACTATTTGAAACAATTTGATGTGTATTATTATAATGTTGATTTGAAAGCTAGTTTAGTTTCTTCAACAAGAGATTTTGTGCTAGTACTGTATACTTTTGAAAAATAAATTAAGGGTTCGTTTGGGAAGAAAAAGTTCGGGATTTTTTGGGTGTTTTAGTTACAAAAAAATAAAATAAATTTTTTAACCCAATAAGACAAAACATCACATCCAACTTATAATCATTATATTTTTTCTCTCACAAAAGTTAAAAATATCAAAAAATTCATCCCAAACGAGACTTTTTAGTCCCAAGCTAAAATGGCACAAAAATCAAAAAGTAAAAAACTAACCCACATCCCAAGCGAACCCTAATCATTTGTTATCCAATTAGGTAGCTTTCTTCATTTGTTTTGTTTTCAGATTTTAAATTTTTAAATTTTCTTTATTTTTTTAGTGAAATTTTATAAAAATTTAAATATTTTTTTTTTACTTTTAAAAGCAACTAAATTTAGATACATTTAAAAAAATATATTTATGAAAAAAATCTTTTAAAAAATCACTAAATATAAAAAATTCAAAAATACCATTTTTAATATTTATTAATTTTTATAAATATATTTTTTTATTTTTTAAACATATTTAAAAAGTAAAAAACTATTTTTAAAAAATTTAAAAGCAAACAAAGAATGAGATTTTAATTTGTGATGCGGTGACCCAAAAAAAACACAAGCGTAATGGCAGAACTAGTAAACACAAGTGGGGCGAAAAAAAACAGAAAGTGATTGATTGGGACACCCATCACAATAATAGAGTTTTTTTTTTTTCGTAAAGGAGAATTCTACTTCAATGTAATTTTTTTTAAAAATTATAAATAAATTGTAAATTTTATATACACATTAATAATTAAAATTATAAAATTTTTCATTAATCTATAGCAATTTTTTAATTGTACCGCTATAATTTTCAATTTTTTATTATTATTATTATTTTTTTTACTTTCATTTTTGGCTTGGAAGCTTTACATGTAAATGTCTCGCTACATGAAAGCAGCAGTACTACCGAAAATATGTCAATGGAATCAAACATCAACCAAAGCATAATCCTCGTTCTAAAAAAACAAAACAAAAAAAAAAAAAAACCAAAACATAATCATCGCCCCCGTGACAACTTGGTGATGCAGTGCGACCTGTGCCTTCCACCATTGCTTTATCCATGGCTTGTGTGGTAGGCTTTATCCCCTCAAAACAAAGGATTTATTATTATTATTATTATTATTATTATTATTATTATTATTATTATTTTTAGGAGTATTTATACACAAGTTTTAATTTATTGACTTATATTCCATTAAGTCTTAACAAAAAAATTTTGGACCTTTAAGTCTGATTAAATTTTTAATAGTGAGAATTTTCCTTCAAACAATAATTGTTCATCATTTATGATTGTTTATGAAGAAATATGATGATTTGACATTAATTTTGATTTTTAAAATTTTAAAACATCAACTTTTAAATTTAAAAAATTTTAAAAAAAATTTATCTTTGGTTCTAGTTTCAGAAAACAGTTTTTAGAAAATTTTACTTTTTTATTTTCTGTATTTTAATGTTTTCAATGAATTTTTCAAATATTTTAAGCGATTTTTTTTTTATAATTTTTAAGACACACCTAAACATAAATACACTTAAAAAGTATAATATTTATGAAAAATTCTTTAAAAAATACACTAAATACCAAAAAATACGAAAATTCAGTACATTTTTTGTATTTTTGTGTATGTAGTAATTTTTTTAAATATTTTTTCACAAATATTTTACTATTTAGATATACCTAAGAAAAATGCATCTAAAAAAGTAAAAATTGCTTAAAATTTAAAAAATATTCACTAAAAACAACAAAATACGAAAAATAAAAAACTCAATTTTTAGAAAACTAAAACCAAACACACTTTTTTTTTTCTAAAAAATTGAATTATTTTTTTGTGCAAAACTAAAAATTTTGTGTCTATCAAGGAGCATGATGATGGAAAATTAATGTGCAAAACTGATCCAAAAAAAAAACTTTAAAAATAAAAAAACTGATAATATTCTCAGTTTTGTTGGATAGTTGAATCAAATCAATAAATAGAAAGGCAAAAACGTTTAATCTCATACTCTACATTTTTTCATCAGTTAATGAAATAATTATCTAAAATATTATTATACAAAATTAATAATATTCCTAATTTTAAAAATTAAAAAAAAAAAAACTAATAATATTCTGCATCCTCGCCACTTCCCAACCTCCAAGAACCCCATCATCTTCCTCTCATGCCACCAACCAACTCCTTCTCTATCTTGTAGTGGCTTAATACTTTTTGAAACCTCAAGCTAAATGCTAAAATGAGTATTATTCTATTGGGCCTATTTGGAGTATTTGACAATATGAATCTTTTAAGATTTTTTTGGTGGAGCTTAGGGGACTAACTAAATGATTTAATGATTAAGCCACCTCTATCTTCTCATATTCTTTCCTAATATTTCTTACCTTATTCCTTTTCCATTTTTAGCAACCAGAACCCTTCTCTCTACTACCTTCTATCGCAATTGCAAAACCCTAGCATTGTTGTCCTTTATCGTGATCTGGAACCCTAGTCATTGGTGTCATGCTCTATCTCGATTGCAAAACCTAATCCTCAATACACCACCCTCGCAACTAAGAGAGAGAGAGAGAGAGATTATAAAAAAAAGCAAAAAAGGAGACGGGTTACGGGTCACAGTAATATGAAAGAATGAGAGGAGATATCAGGAGAATAGAGACAATGAGGGTTGGGGAGAGGTTCAAAAGGAGTGTTGCAATAAAAAGGAGGCCATTGAAATGGTTGCAGCAATGCCAGAGATGAAAGTAAGTGGTTGGGGTTGATGAGAGTAGATTAGGGTTATGATTTAGATAGTTAGGAGTGGGGATAAAATTGATATTGTAATTTATATGTTCGAGTAAAATTGTAATAATAAAATGAAGAATGTGGGCGTTCTTAGAAAATAGATGGGAACTATTAGCAATTCTTTTTTAAAAACTTTTTGGAAGTTAAAAAAATTAAATGTGTTTGAAAAATTATTAAATTAATTACTTTCTAATGAGTGAAAAAATTGATGAGATATTTTACCTTTTAAATGAAATAAAAAATAGAGAGTTTGTTGGATAATGCATTTGCAATGATGGTTACCAAAAAAAAGACTTTTAATTAAAATTTAATTAAAAATTTGATTATTTTGATGAAGATACTTTAGACTACAAGTTTTTTTTTTTCTAATATTCTAAAATAAAAAATAATTTAAAGAATTAACCCACTTTTTAAACTATTTGAAAAATTAACTTGGTTTTTGAAATCGCATTTTAAAAATGCAATTTTGAAATTGAAATTGCATGTTAATGTAATTTCAACTTGAAATCGCATATTGAAAATGTAATATATCTTAGTGAAATCCATGTCATCATAAATTATATTTTTAATATGCGATTTAAAAGTATATTTTCAAAATGAGATTTTAAAAAGCAGGTTAATTTTCCAAATAGTTTGAAAAGTGGGTCATTTCTCTAAATTATTTTTTTTAGAATATTTAAAAAAAAAAAAAAAACTCTTTAGATTACTACCAAACATGGAGTTTAGATCCTCGGCCGCACATTCCTACGGCCCTCCCTGCCACACTACAAAACGACGTCGTTTTGTAATTTTTTTTTTTTTTTTTTTTTCTCTTTTGTTTCTTATTCAGCTTTTCCCTTTCCTTTTTTGAACCCTAGACAGACCGACGGAGGCGACGAATCTAGACGAGAGACCGACAGAGGCGATGATCTGGACGAGAGTCTGAGCCGACGAATGGAGAGGCGACGGAGGTGACGCGAGGCGAGGTGACGAACGGAGAGGCAACAGAGGCAAGGCGAGAACAGGCGGCGGTGAGGCGATTGGAGCGGCGAGAGACTAACAGACAGAGTCGGCGAGAGACGAAAAAAGAGGGTAGCGAGGTTCGTTTCTCTCCCTTTGGTCTTCATTATAGATTAAGATCCCTACATCTGCTTTGTGAATGTGATCCCTGAGTGGTGAATTTGTGTAAAGAATAGCCATATTCTGAATGTCTGTACAAAAATGATAGAACCCTACATCTGCTTTGTGAATGTGATCCCTACGTGGTAAATTTGTGTGAAGACCAGCCACATTCTGAATTTGTGTATAAGAATGATTCTGAATTTGTGTACAAGAATGATTGTGAATGTACAAAAATGATTCTGAATTTGTGTACAAAAATGATTCTGAATGTGATCCTTAATCCCTTTAGTTCTCTTAAATTTAATTCTCAAATATTCTTCTAGTTGAGAATAGAATTACCTTTGGAAAATCTTTGTGATGAGTTAATTGGCTTCAAATAAGTGTAAAATCTGGGTGTATGCTGGATTCCCTTTGTGATGAGTTAATTACCTTTTGAGAATAGAATGCCCATATGTTTGTGATGAGTTAGAATGCCCATATGCCCATATGCCCATATGCCCTTTGAGAATAAATCTGAGTGTAAAATCTTTGTGATGAGTTAATGACCTTTGAGAATAAAATTACCTTTGGAAAATCTTTGTGATGAATTACTTGACAATAGAATTTCGTTTGCATAATCTAGGTGTATGCTGGATTCCAATGAACAGAACTATATAGTTAGTTAGATTAATCTCAATAAAAATAATAATAAACCCACTATATGAACAGATCAACCACTAAATAGTACTGGATAATTTTGTTGAGTTCATTGAATTTAAATATACATTGTAGACATCTGTCTACAATTCAATTATAGCATCCCACAATGCATATTTTCATACATCTGTATTGATTTAAATTCAATTCAATACATTTGTCTACAATGCATATTTAAATTCAAATCAATTCAATAGTACTGGATAATTTTGTTGAGTAGCTCTAGTTGATTTGAATTGAAAGAAACATAACTTTGTAAACAGATGTATGAAAATACAATTTGAGTATGCTTGTCTGATGTAATAACCCGACCCTTGTATGTGATTTTAGTATGGTTTCAGTCCCTAACTTTTGTGCTTTTAAGTGCTCATTGTGAAAGCTCATGTGAAATTAAGTTTAATTAAGTAAACTCTATGTTTCGGGATGCATATCTGTTTAATGAGGAATAGATCTGTCACAATTGGAATGTTTGACTCAGAAATTGAGGGCCTTAGGGACTTGATAAGCCGAAATTGATTTTATATTTGGAAACAGCATAATTTTTAAGTAATGATAAGCATGTTTGCAGAAATTTGATTTGGGAATGATTAAACGATTGGATTTTGTCCTATTCACTCTTTATAAGATATATGTGTGTTTTGGACCATTTTGATCAAAAACCTCTTAACTCTACCATAGCTCCTGAGAGATAACATTGGAGGGGAGAAGGTTAGAGAGAGTTGAGAGGAAGTTCAAGAAGAGGGTTGGGAATATAGTGAGGATTATTTGAGCTCAAGGTATGTAAATTTTGCTTTTGTTAAGTTCTCATGACAAAGAAGTAAGAAATTCTTTCCCATACTTAAATGGAAGTTATCATTAAAGAATCAAGGGTGTGTATGATGTGTTGGTGAGTGAATTGGTAATCCCAAGCTTAAAATCTCATCTTTCTTCTCTTGAGTTCACTTATTGTGTCGTGTTTTACATATTTAATTGATTATCAACTATGCTTATTTATATCTAGTTCATGAAGAAGTTAAGTTATGTTGTGTTGTGAACTTCGAAGAATTACAAATCTAAATCATAAGTTGGGGTATGTGTGTATTGGAGGATCCCATTAACATGTTTTAGACCATGTTTTAGCAATTAGGAGAGCTATACTGAGTCTTGTAAATATTCACTAGAAGGTGGGATTTTGGGGAAATTTTGGACTGTTTTGAGCAGAATCGCTGCACGTGCGGGGGTCATGGCCGCACGTGCGGAACCCCAGCCGCACGTGCAGGAGTCATGGCCGCACGTGCGGGAAAAATGGTGAATTTTGGTGTTGAACACTGCTAGAAAAGCACGTGCGGGGCATCACTGCCGCACGTGCAGGAGCCTTTGCCGCACGTGCGGGGCTCACAGCCGCACGTACGACCCAAGCTGGAAAACACGGGATGCTCCGTTTTACGTGCTGGATCCTCTAGTGTTGTCAAAACCTGCAATTGATGCTGTTTTAATGTTCGTTAATTTAGTCGAAGTAAAACGAATCAAGAATTGATTTAATAAGAAAAAAAAGAGGAATTCACTTGTATTTTTGTGTATGTGTAGGACGCGCTTCGGAAGGAACTAGTGCCCCGCCACAAAACCGTGAGTAATAGTACTTTGATGTACCTTTAACATCATTAATGATTATTGTTATTGACGTTATGCTCTTCACAAGAACTATGTTGACATATATGCTCCTTGAGAAACAGTGTGAAAGTATGGAAACATCGGAACATTTTGTGAACTTACGAACCTATGAGGCCGAGGGCCACTTTGTGAAACTATGAACCTATGAGGCCGAGGGCCACTTTGTGAACTTACGAATCTATGAGACCGAGGGCCAATTTGTGAAGCTATGACTCTATGAGGCCAAGGGCCAATTGTGAACGTGTGAACCCATCCGGCCAAGGGCCAACCTGTGAAGTTGTGAACCGTCAGTTGGAAAATTTGTACAGAATCAAATTAAGCACATGATTTCCGTATTAACTTATGCTTTAAAGTGCATTATAATTTAAATTACGCATCGACCCATTTAAGTACTATTGTTCATTGAGCCTGGCTCACTCTTTGTTATATCTGTTTCTATAGGTAACCAACCTGGAGGTCAGTCCTAGACCTGCCACCGTCACATTTTTGTCAACCTAAGCATAGTCAGGCACTTGGTCGAAGCCGTGCATTTTTGTGGTGTTTTGCTAGACTAATGTTTGTTCTTTAGTTTTGGCTTAGGTTGGAGTGTGCATAATCTTTTGTTATACGCCCAACCTTGGGGTTGGATCTGTACTTATATATGTATATAACTAACTCAATTATGTATTCCCTAGCTCCATTCGTCTTATGCAATGTCTGTGATCCTGGCATGGTAATAGAAGCTCAATGGATAATATATATTCTTATATATTATCATAGAAATTAATGCTTCCATTCAGGCCCCTACGTTATATATATCAGGTAAAGTGTCCGTTTCTGCATAGGTTATGCCCAAACTTCTAGGGGCGGGTTTGAGGCGTGACATCTGATGTTGATGAAAACTGATGGGTAGTAATATGAAGTAATATGAACTGATGGGTAGTACTATGAAAACTGACGGGTAGTAATATGAAGTAATATGATCTTATGAACTGATGTTGGCTAAAGTGAGTATGCATGTCTGCAACTTATGCTTGTCTGCTAGTTGTTGATGAAGTAATATGAGCTTATGAACTGATGTTGGCTAAAGTGAGTAAGATTAACATCAACTTATGAACTGATGTTGACTGGACTGTCTACGTGCTTGTTACCTACATCTCTTAACTTCAACTGTGGTTAGATCTGTGTTGCATTTAAAATTGACTTTTGTGTTTATTTGTAATTGGGATTGACATGTCAACGAGTTCAAACAATGATGCTGGATTCTTTCAAAATAAAAGATGCAAATGTGGGAAAAAAGCAGGAGTGTATATATCAGAATCAGAGAAAAATCTAGAGAAGTTGTATTTCAAGTGTGCAAACAAGGCTTGTAACTACTTTGCGTGGGGAGTGGCTCCTACTGGGAGTGGATCAAATATCCAAAAGAGTGGGTATGATTATGATTTTGCGAGAAACAATGAAGTTGTGAATATCTTGGAATGACTTGACGCAAACCAACGAGAACGACTTGAAGCTATTAAATTCATGATGTTGACAACTATAGTGATGGTTGGTTTTTACCATGCTAGTAGTGCTACTCAAGTGAACTTGTATTTCTACTGAGTGTAAACCACTACTTGTAGAACTTGTATTTAGTTTTGAAACTTTTATATATGCATGTAAAATCCAAACAATGTTTAATTAATGAAGTTACTATGCTACGTCAATTGTGTTAATTAATGAAATTGGGACAAATTATACTCGGCTTCTAATTCTTTATACCTCTTGTCATAGAGCACCCTCTCAAAATGCATGAAAAATTCCATCAAGTGATGATCACAATTGAGATAATCGTTCAAAAATGCATTAAATGATTCACTTAGTTGAATAGTACTCATTCCAGCTGCCCAATAATTCATAATAGATGGCCATCCCCATTTCTCCTTCACACTAAAAGTTTGCTCCAACCAATGATTGTTGCATGCATCATGCCTATCAAGCATTTGGTCCCATTGTATTTTGAATTCTTCTTCATCATCAATTTCATGCATAAATTTTGAAAACACACCCTTCACCCCTACATCTCCAAAAAGAGAACTTACATGTTTCACAGCATTTTGCATTAAATGCCATGTGCAAAGACGGTGGTTTGTATTAGGCATGACAATTGAAATGGCCTTAGCCATCGCAGCATCTTGATCTTGATCTGTAAAAATAGTTTTTGGAGCTTTGTTTGACATTGCCTCCAAAAAAATCTGAAACAACCATGTGAATGATTCGTCAGTCTCATCATATATCAACGCTGCACCAAATATAACTGTTTCTCGATGATGATTAAATTCAACAAAGGTTCCAAAAGGCCTATGCTCGTTATTTAATTTGTAAGTAGTGTCAAAGGTCACTACATCACCAAATTGAGCATAGTCCATTATCATTTGAGCATCGGTCCAAAATATATTACTTATCTGATATTCACAATCTAATTGGACTGCATAATAAAAAGATAGATTTTCTACAGTTTTCTTACGAAAGTATTGCAACACACTACCCGCTTCTCCATATTCCAAATCTTTTTGTCTTTTCGATCTCAAGTAATTTTTTTGGTCCAATTTGGTGAAGCCAAGTGATGCTCTTCCACCAAATTCCTTACCAAATAGCTCATAAGCAGACCGAATAGGAATTCTAGATTCTGATGCCAATTCTACTTCAATTGTTTGGGTGGTAAATATTTTTCTTTGGGATGGCAACATATGAATGCACTCTTAAGATACAAGGTCATGATTATGATGTTCAACAAAATCAATTGTAACATATTTTCCTAAATTTCTATTTAACTTGATACTTAATCAGGCACCACAACCACATCTAACCTCTTGTTTCGGAAATTTTACTAGTGGATCTCGCTTGTCAATACCTCGAGTTCCCTCTTTATAACATACAAAAGTCCGTAAAGTTATTTCCTTAGTTTGTTTGTTCTTGTGTGCATACGCCTTCCTAATACTAAAGCCCACTTTTCCGCCATAGTTATTGTAAAATTCATACGCAGCTTGTTCGGACTCAAATGACATGCCCAATTTCGACTTCCAACCACAACTACCCAACTCATCAACAACATTATTTTCTTTCATTACCTGCAATTCAATTTATAGGTGCAATGAAACAATTTATATTACTGTGATTTATTACTTGGATTTTTTTGGATAGGTATGATAATGTTTAATTTTCTACCTCTGTGTTTCTAATTTAATAAAGTACCTCTCTGTTTCTAGTTTAATTACATCAGCAATCCATCAACATATACCAACTTTCTAGTGCAAAAATAAAAAATAAACAACGTGAACTATACATTTTCGTATAAAAGTGATGGTCATATCATTTTTTCCATCCATATAATTAATAAATTATTAAGGAAGCTATGTGTTATATCAATTTAAATTTTAAAAAATTCAATGTAATTATGTTAACATTATAAGATTTATTAAAAAATTTTAAATCTCAAAAGAGTGAATGTAATTTATCCAAAATAAAAATTGGCCAAGCATTCAAATTGCACCCTTTTTTTTTTTGGTTGGGGGGGCTGTTGTTGATGAATGGTATGATGGTTATAGACCTCTGTTGTCAAATAAAACAGAGATCATTGACTAAGAAAGGTTTCCTAAGCAATCTTCAAACCACTTAATGATAGGAACAGATTTAAATTATAGGAACAACCAAGAATGTTTAAATGTTTTATAGCATTACTAAATGTTTTATATAGGGAAATAAATAGAACTTTGGCTGCAGAAGCAGATCATCATTTATAAATGCTCTGTTTCTTAATTTTCAAGGAAAGATGTTATTTTTTAAGAATGCTCAAAATGCTCTGTTTCTTAAGGGATAGCTTCTACATTGGCAGTTTACACAACTAAGTGGGTGCACAGAGCCTGCCTAGGCTGAAAACGTATATATGTATAAAATAATGTCGAAATGACACATAGATTAAATGAAACAGAGATGAAATGGAATACAGATGAAATGGAACAAAAATCCCTGGTATATGTACGTATATATATATATACATAAATTATATATATGTATATAGCGGCCCAGAAATGAAATAGAGATGAAATGGACCTCGTCATAGCTACAATCAAAAGCGGACCTAAAGCTGGGCATAGGTGGCTGCAACCCAGCCCAAAAATTAAAAATCTATAGAAATTTTTTTTCCCATCCCAGCCTAGCCCCGCTTCAAATAAGAGCCAATAGTTTTTTTGTTTGTTTTTTAGATAGGCAACCCAATAGTAGCCTAATACTTACCCCAAAAAAATAAATAGGCAGCCCAATAGATTTGTATTTGTTTAAAGAACAAATCTCCCACAACAATCCTCACATCTTCCAATAGATAGGCAGCGACTCTCTCCGTCGTCTCCAACAGCCTGCAGCAGCTCCACTTTCCTAACATTTTTGGTAAGTGTAATTAACCAATTATTTTATTTCGTTGGTTGAGAATGGATTTGATTAACAATGGTTTTGAAATTTTGTCTTTATGCAACAAATATTATATTGCTCTATGTTTTTTTATGATGCTACCATGTTCAATGTTCTATATTGCTCTTAGTTTTTGAACTTTGAAAAAGTTTTTTTAGACATATATAAAAATAATGAAAGCTTAAATAAAAATTATTAAGGATATATATAAAAATCTTAATATTTCAAATTATTGCGAATATACTCTGGTCTAATATTAAATAGGGCTAAATTTTTTTTAAAAAAATTTTTAGGTTATAATTAATGGAACCTCCACACTCAAAAAAGGTAAAACCCTTTTTCTCATTTTATCAATCAAAACAGATGTCTAGTAGTACAACATCCAATGTTGTCGAAACCTCATTTTCTGATGTGCAACCGCCTTCCATGCCTTAAGCAAATAAACCAAGCAAATTTGATTCAACTGTTACTTAATGGGATCCTAGTTTATGCTTGCAAATTTGTGAATATTTGATTAATCAACAGGATGAAGTTAGACGAGCTTATGTGAACTTGGGGCCTTATCAACCAAAACTTGAGTATTCTAGGTCCTCATTTGGAAAGCAGAATGGTTGATTTCAACATATTTGGTTTAAACAATTTTCTTGGCTAGAATATTCTTCTTCAAAGGATAAAGCATATTGTTTTTCATGCTTTTTGAAAATTGATCTAGATTCTGTAACAGATGAATTCAAATCTTTAAAGACTCGTCGAGCACAACTTGTAAACATAAATTTCAGAACATAAACCTTACACTTCGGATCATTTACCATGTGTATTATCAAGAAATCAAGACAAAATGACATACCTGAATCCATTGATGAACGGTTAAACGGAAGCGTGATTATCAATAAACTCTTTGTTATTGATTATGTTATTGCCTTCTAGTCCTTTCCCCTTTGGTGCCTTATGTTTTTCCTTTGAGAGGATTTAGAAAAATGGCAGTGTTCTTTTCTCCACTTGGGAAGGAATAGGGACCATAACCTTTTAAAGGTTGTAATTGGTTTTCAAAACTGAAAGGTTGTGGAAGTTCAAAAGGAATGAAAACCAACTTTAACCATTATTGGTTTTAATTTCTATTTATTGGTTTTCAAAACTGAAAGGTTGTGGAAGTTCAAAAGGAATGAAAACCAACTTTAACCAATATGTTTTAATTTCTATTTCTGCCCCTCATAGAAATAGAAATTATACAACTAGTATCTACACATTAGGTCCATAACACATATACCCTTAAGCCTATTAACTAAATTGAATCACTTAAATTGTAGGCTTCTTATAAATGATAACACCACATTTAATTATGTGGTCCCATTGAGACATTATCTAACAATCTCCCACTGGACCACATATGTATCCTGAAAAATGTGCTTAACTTTAGTGAGCTCAGAAATTTGTTATCATAACTTGAGGGTATTCAAACAATCTTGTCCATTAACTATATTAATATAGGATCAAAGCGGTCTTCGTTACATCAATCGTAACTCGACCCACCAATGGTCACATATACTAATACAGCTAAATGACATAGATCAATCATGGATGCGTGGCATGGAAATTACATGTGATGTGATCCATACATGCCTATTTCCAACTGGTCCTACTTAACTTTATTGAGATCAATACTGCAAAATACGTAACAGAGCGTAATAAACTGAATATTTCATTTCTGCAGAAATTAATCTAATTACATAGATAAAACTCAAGGCTGACATAAAGCAGTAATATAAATACAAACTCCCACTAAACCAGAATGTTCTCAAATAGAACAACACCCATCTGAGCAGTGTGCTCATGAAAGACCTTGGGTGGTAGTCCCTTCGTAAGTGGATCCGCTATCATGGAGTTTGTCCCAATGTGCTCTATGGAAATCTGTCCACTCTGCACTCTTTCTTTTACAACTAGGAACTTGATATCAATATGCTTTGATTTTGTCGAGCTCCTGTTGTTATTGGAATATAAAACTGCAGACTTATTGTCACAATATAACTTAAGTGGTCTTTCAGTGCCTTCCAAAATACGCAACCCAGTGACAAAATTCCGCAGCCATATCCCTTGGTTTGATGCCTCATAACATGCTACAAATTCTGCGGCCATGGTGGATGAAGCTATGAGCGTCTGCTTTGCAGACCTCCAAGAAATTGCTCCGCCAGCTAACAGATAAATATAGCCTGATGTGGATTTCCTACTGTCTTGGCATCCAGCAAAATCGGAGTCGGAATATCCAATGACCTCTAACTTATCCGATCTCCTATATGTGAGCATATATTCCTTTGTTCTCTGTAAATATCGCATAACACGCTCGACTGCTTTCCAATGATCCATGCCAGGATTACTTAAATATCTGCCTAACATGCCAACTATAAACGTAATATCCGGACGCGTACATACTTGAGCATACATTAGACTCCCTACAGCCGAGGTATAAGGAATCTTCTGCATTTCTTGAATTTCAAGACTGTTCTTCGGGCATTGGCTGAGACTAAACTTGTCTCCCTTAGCAACCGGGGTTTCACCTAATTTACAATTTTGCATGCCAAATCTATTGAGTACTTTTTCGATATAGCTCCTTTGTGATAATCCCAGAATACCCCAAGAACGATCTCGGTGTATTTCGATTCCTAATACAAAGGAAGCATCACCAAGATCTTTCATTTCAAAATTCTTAGATAGAAATCTCTTGGTGTCATGCAATAAGTTTATATCGTTTGTGGCAAGCAATATGTCGTCAACATATAAAACCAAAAATATGTGTTTACTCCCACTGAACTTGTGATATACACATTCATCAACAACACTAGTTTCAAAACCATACGAAGTGAGAACTTGATGAAATTTGAAGTACCACTAACGAGAAGCTTGTTTGAGTCCCATAGATGGATTTAGTCAATTTGCAAACCATATTCTTTGGGTCTCCTGACACAAAGTTTTCTGGCTGCACCATATAAATTGTTTCTTTAATGTCACCATTAAGAAAAGCTGTTTTGACATCCATCTGATGCAACTCAAGATCAAAATATGCAACAAGCGCCATAATTGTCCTAAAAGAATCTTTCGAAGAAACTGGAGAGAAAGTTTCTTTAAAGTCAATTCCTTCTTTTTGAGTAAAGCCTTTGGCTACAAAACGTGCCTTATACCTCTCCACATTACCATTTGAATCCCTTTTGGTTTTAAATATCCATTTACAACCTACGGGCTTCGCACCAACTGGTAATGAGACAAGTTCCCAAACTTTATTGTCTTGCATAGACTTATATTCTTCATTCATGGCTTCTATCCACTTATGAGAGTTGGAACTTTCCATGGCTTGATGAAAGTTGATTGGATCATCTTTCGACATTCCATTTTCTACCTCATGTTCCTGGAGATATACAATATAATCATCTGAAAGTGCAAATCTCCTTTCTCTTGTGGATCGCCTTAATGGCACAGATTCTTGAGGTTGAGGTTGTAGAGTTTGTTCCTCAGAAACAATTACCACATCTTGAATGGGGGTTTGAACTATATTATCTTGAACAACATTGTCTGGTTGAGGATCCGAAATTACTTCTCGAGCAATGACAGGTATAGGAACCTGTGATTGGTCAAAAGTAGTAGTAGTAGGAACCTGTGATTGGTCAAAAGTAGTAGTAGGAAGTGGGATTACTCCTGCTTCCTCCTCAAAAACAATGTCTCTAACTGGATTTCTCCCCCCAAACTCAACATCCTCAAAAAATGTTGCAATTCCCGTCTCAAATATTGACCTATTTGTGGGATCATAAAACTTGTAACCCCGTAATCGTTCGGCATAGCCAATAAAGTAGCTGCTAATGGTTTTAGAGTCCAATTTTCGTTCATGAGGTTTATAAGGCCTCGCCTCAGCAGGACACCCCCACACATGCAAATGTTTTAGACTAGGCTTTCGCCCAACCCAAAGCTCATAAGGTGTTTTTACAACTCCTTTAGTTGGCACCCGATTTAAGATATAAGTTGCTGTCTTTAGAGCCTCACCCCAGAAGAAAATAAAAGGAATAAACAATTATGCTCACATTAAGTTACCAAACAGATAATCTCTAAATAAAGTAATTTAATGACAACATCTCAAGATACCTAGCACAACATTAATACCAAGCCTTTGGGTAGTGATATTAACTGTAAGTGGTATTCTTGTTGTAATGATCAAACATTGACAATAAGTTATGTCAAATAACAAATCTATCTTTTGATGGATTTATTATTCACATTAGGTTTTCTTGACAATTGGCACATGTTTATCACCACAAAATATGTGTGTAATTCTGCCAAGTCTTAATCATGTCTTTGGACCGATAAATACCCGCATGAGATACACAGACATGAACATCAAAACATTCCATATAAAACAATCTAGACAAGAGAGATCACTTTTGTGACATCTTGTTTGAATTGACTTATATTGAGAATGTTAGAAAAATAAATTTCTGTAGACGTTGTATGAAATTACATTAAATTTAAATATTTCTAAATTTGTGACCCCGTATATGTTATATAATCTGCAGCAATCCCAATTATATACATACATATATAAATAGAATTGACGGGTCCAAAAACAAATAGTTTTTTTTTTTTTTTTGGTGATATTCAAAATTAAACCGATCAAATCGCAAGATATATCTATATATATATAAATACATGATGTTCATCCATTTGAGAGAAAAACAAAAAACTGCCAACCGAATCATTTTACAATTCCAGAAAACAGATTGCCATTTTCACAGAACAAAACAGGAAAAAACAGAATTTACATCCATAAGAAAATTCAGAATCTGATTCCAGGAAACTAAATAAAATGAATAAAGCATATCAATTCTGATAAGACACATGATATGCATGCTCTGATACCAATTGTAAACATAAATTTCAGAACATAAACCTTACACTTCGGATCATTTACCATGTGTATTATCAAGAAATCAAGACAAAATGACATACCTGAATCCATTGATGAACGGTTAAACGGAAGCGTGATTATCAATAAACTCTTTGTTATTGATTATGTTATTGCCTTCTAGTCCTTTCCCCTTTGGTGCCTTATGTTTTTCCTTTGAGAGGATTTAGAAAAATGGCAGTGTTCTTTTCTCCACTTGGGAAGGAATAGGGACCATAACCTTTTAAAGGTTGTAATTGGTTTTCAAAACTGAAAGGTTGTGGAAGTTCAAAAGGAATGAAAACCAAATTTCTATTTCTGCCCCTCATAGAAATAGAAATTATACAACTAGTATCTACACATTAGGTCCATAACACATATACCCTTAAGCCTATTAACTAAATTGAATCACTTAAATTGTAGGCTTCTTATAAATGATAACACCACATTTAATTATGTGGTCCCATTGAGACATTATCTAACACAACTTAGTTAGATTGTTTCTAATCAATAAATTTAGATATTAATCTATATTATATTATTAAATTCTCTTTTTTCTTATGTGGTTATACTTAAAATATATTGTGTAATTTTACCTTAATATTAGCCCATCCCATCGACGAATCCTAGGTCCGCCCTTGGCAACAATGTCGACTTGCCGCTATCGCGTCGCCGCCGGACTCATGTCCCTCCGCCATCCTCTATCTATCACCGTTGCCTCCCTCCACCATCTCTTACAGTTCGTTTCTCTCTCCGTCTTTGCAGATCCCGCAGATCGTCTCTCCGGTCTCCGATCGTCTTGCGGTCTTCGCCAATCGTCTCTCTCTCTCTCTCTCTTTGTCCAGCTCTATATATCGCAATGGTTAGAGCTAAACACAGAGACGAAGATGAAAGTGAAATAAACAAGAGGGAAAATCAAATTTTTTTGGGGGGGGAAAACTAAACAAAACAAAACGACGTCATTTTTTTGGAGGGGGGAAAAACAACTAAACAAAACGACGTCGTTTTGGCGAGGGCGGCAGGGAGGGCCGTAGGAAAGTGCGGCTAAGGATCCTTACTCACTAAACATGACATTGTGAAAACAAATATCTGTTTATAATTTAGGAATTTAGGAGTAATGCCCCTGCATTTTTTAGGGGATGTTGCATTTTTCAATGGAGACAACCTAATTCCAAATCTGTTTGTAATTAGGAGTAACGGCCAGAGTATTTTTATAATATAATTTAAATTAGGGGGTTTTTTTTTAAGCTCCTTAATAATAACAATTTTCTGCATAAAGGACATTAAAAACTGTAATACTGCCTCAGGTCCCTAACCAAAATACCCGCGCATTTATCAATTTCTTGGACCAAAATACCCTACGTCTGTTCATCTTCAGATGAGTTGATTTTTTTGACCTGTCTACTGGATATTCTCCTTTGTGATGCTGGTACTGGTGTTGGATATTTTCTAGCGAGTACGAAAACAAATTCAGCAAAACAAAAGCACTAAGTTTGGCAAATTTGATTTTCTGGGTAAACAAATAGAGTGGAGTGGAGTTGATAGATGTGTATATATATATATACAATCTGTTGCTTACTGTCTTGACTAGTATATATATGATAATTAATCAATTAAGACCATTTGCAACTATAATCAAACAGTCACTCTTAGTTATCTTATCTATGGTTGCAAACATATATATATATGATACATACATATATATATATACAATGCCAACACATATATATATCCAGTGTTGAATATAACATCTTCATGTTCAAAATTTCTCTGAGTGTTGAATATAACGTCTTTTGATTTTTTGCGTTTAGTAGAATTGGAGTTGTTTCTGGAAAAGCAATATTTGGACCCTTACTTGAAGAATATTGGAAAAAGAAGCTTGAGGAAGAGGCAGCAGTAGAGGAAGGCTTAAAGTGATACAGAGAAATTTGATTTTTCTCTAGATTCAACCCAGAGAAATTCATAGCATTAAGTTTAAAGAAAATATATCACAAACTCATAGAAGAACTATTAATTTGTTTGTGCAGGAAATTGTGATTGAATCAGCAACAGCAAAACCAAAGACAAATTGATCAAATTAAAGTTTTATCGTTCCAGAGAAATTCTGGACCAGAGAAATTTGAATTTTCTCTGGGTTGAATCCAGAGAAATTCTTTGGAAGTCCAGAATTTCTTTGCTTCCAACTGATGATGGGTTGCTTTCCTTCCAACTGTCAAAATTGAACTGCTTTCTGTGCATTTGGAGCTTCTTATCGAAGCTTCTTGTGTTCTTGTTTTTGTAAATTTCTCTGGCTTGCTACATTTGTGTTTCTCTATTGTGTAATTTTATCTGGCATATTTATGTTTCTTCATTATTTTCTCAAGCAAATTATATGTGGCTTACTACTCTATTGGTGTGTCTAATTTTCTCTGGCATTTATAATTTTTTCTGGCCAAATTACTTTTCTTACTTGTGTGTCTAATTTTCTCTGGCAGCATTTATAATTTTCTCTGGCCACATTATGTTTATGTCTTGTGTTTAATTTTCTCTGGCATATTTATTTTGTTCAATGCTCCATTTCCTCAAAATTTCTCTGTTGTGTAATTTTCTCTATCATATTTATGTTGCTATCTTGTAATTTTCTCTATTGTGTAATCATTGCTACCTTGTAATTTTCTCTGGGATTTAATGTTTATGTTTTCATTCTATAGAAATGGCAAAACGCAGAAGCAGCTTAACATTTTCTCTGTCATTTTCATTGGATTATAATAACAAACCTACGATTTTCTCTATACTACAAAGAAAGTCCAGAAACATGAAAAGTGCAACAACAAAAAAAAAATGAAAAGTGCAAAGAAAACGTATCAGAAAACTTTGAAAAGTGCAAACATATAAAAACACATAAAAACACAACATATAAGTCTAGAGAAATTTGTAATACTTATCATTTGTAATACAATCATATGATTTTCTCTGGACTACAAAGAAAAGTCCAGAGAAATTTGTGAACTTATATTCACTTTCAATATAACAAAAACAAAAACACATTAACATCAAGAGACAAAAATATATTAAACACAAGCACATAAAAAAATCACAGAGAAGATTTGTTATGTTCACAAAATATTCAATTCAAAAAAATTTTAAAAAAAAACAAAACACTTATTACTCTATTGCTACGTCTGTAAATTTCTCTGCCTACTTACAATTTTCTCTGTGATTTTCACTGCACTACAAGCTTACAATTTTCTCTATGATTTGAGTTCAATTATAGTAACAAACCTGCAATTTTCTCTGCACTACACAAAAAATGCAAAGTGAACAAAAAACAGAACACAAAAACGTAGAAAAATAGAGCACCAAAAAGCAACTCATAAGCATGTTGACAGAGAATGAAAAAGTAACTCCAAAAATCAAAATCAACTCCATCGAAAATTCATCAATAACAGATAATGAAAAATTAACTTCAAAAATAAAAAACAACTACACTGAGTTCGTCTCTCTCACATTGATCAAAACAAAAAACAAAAACCTAATTCAACACCAACACGATCAAATCAAATCAAAAATTGAAAACTTATCTAATTCAACCCCACATGAAATCAAATCAAACACAATGAACCAGATTTCAACTCCTACACGATCGATCAACACCTACAAACAACGAACATGATTTCAACTCGTACAGGATTTCAACACCTACAAACAACGAACAGGATTTCAACACCTACAAAAACCCTAGAAAATCTCCACAAAAATCTGAATCGTCAAGTTCATCCTCACGTAATCTCCCACAAAATATCAATATGATCTTTAGCTGCCAAATTCAAAACAACGTATATTATAAACAAGGGTAAGACATGTATTTTACACTCTAAAATAACATTGAGGGACCTTAGGCTACAAAAGAACACATTGTGGACCTAATCCATCACTAAAAGTTGGATAGGGACCTTAAACCGATTTTCTCTTTAAATTATTAAAATGGTGTGTATCTTATTTGGAGATCATCATTTTAAATTATTTTTTAGTTAAAAATTTTGTTTATCCTAATTATATTATATGTAATTAGTGATTTGATATTCAATTAAATTAATTAACTAATAATTAAATTTGATGGAATATATTTTTATAATTTTATATTATAAAATAATCAAAAGAAGATTTTAATGTGCTTTATAATAATATTTTAATATATACCCCTCCCTAAAACTATAGGTCTGTCTGGGGAGCATTACTTCCATTTGTAGACAGTAACAGAATATCAGTGGTCCGAACAAGTCGCAAAAAAAAAAGCATTCTGATTTTATTTTTTTTTTAGATATAAATTAATTTGATAAAAATAAGTATTAAAATGATGTTTTTGCCCCCCCAAATAAGATAAAAGCATATTAAAATGGCAAGTATTTTAATTTTTTTCACCAAGCTAATTTTTTCATTTAAAAAAAACATATTTTAATAACAAAATCAAACATAGTGACCTAGATTTTGAATTTATAGTGTGAAAAATATTCTCCCACAAATTTTTTAATTCATAATTTAAAGGAAAATGTTATGCAAATTAACAAATTTTATAAAATTTTCTTATTTACAAAGGACTAATAGAGATTTATAATATAATTTAGAACTCACAATAATATAGTAAGAAAGTTAAGCTTTGCAGTTTGACAAACGATGCCATTATCGATCAAATTGGGATAGATTTTTTTTTTTAATCTTTATTTCTTACTATACAAATCTAAAATTTTTAAATTTAAAATGTGAAGAAAAGGTACACAGCATTGTTTTGAAAACCGGACCGGTGAGCGAACCGGAAAAGGGACCGGGTGGACGGGTCACTGGTTCAACCGTCGGGTCGAAGCGGTCGAACCGTGACGTCATAATTAATATTATATAATTAAAAATATAATTAAAAATTATAAATAAATAAAAATATATATAATTACTGAAATAATAAAAAAAAATGTTGCATAATATTTACTAATAATATTTAATAAAGTCATAATTGATAAAAAAAAGTCACTAGTTTTAAAGAAATTAAAAAAATTTAACATTCCCTCCAAACAAATTGATTGAATACTAGATTTAATTTTGGAGGGAAATAAAATTTTCAACTCTCCCTCCAATCAAATATGATTTAAACAATTTGATTGAATCCCACATTCAATTTTTAGGTTCTCTTTGAACAATTGTTTTCCTATAAATAGGAATAGACTTTCATTATTTCTTCAAGCTTCCAATGAGACTCCTCCTCATGAGAGGAGACTCTTGAAGTAAGAATTTTTAGTCAAAATTTTGATATATAATATATATATATAAAAATATAAGAAAGAAAGAAAGAAAGAAAAGAAAGAAAGAGAGAAAAAAAAAAAGGAAAAAAAAAATAAGAAAACCAACCGGGTTGGTCCACCGAACCGGCACCGGTTCTCCCGGTTGGACCGCCGGTTATTCCGGTTTTTGCAAAAAACACCGGTTTTTGGCTAAGTCCGGGTCTTAAGGGTTTTCCGGACCGGAGAGGGGACCGGTTCCCGGTTCCACCGGTCCGACCGGCCGGGCCGGTCCGGTTCTGAAAACCATGGTACACAGTTCATGCAACCACAACGATAATTTAAAAATGGTAAATTACATTTTGCTCCTTTTATAATTGGTTATATTTTTTATTTTGGTATTTGGATTTTTTTCTCCATTTTGACCGTTTATATTTTAATTTTTTTTAATTTATTCATAAAATTAATTTCTGTTTAAAATTAGGTAAAAAATATCACTTTAGCTGCCACATGACAAAATATATTTTATTAAATTAGGGTTTGGATTTGTGTGAGTTATCATAAAATATTTATATGTCACATGGCTATTAATGTATTATTTTCTGTTTAATTTTTTTATATATAAATCAGCTTTTGGAGTAAATTGAGAAAATCTTAAAACATAAAAGGACAAAGTGAGGAAAAAAAAACTATAAAGACTAAAATGAGAAAATAACCGAATATAAAGGGAATAAAATGTGATTTATCCCATTTTAAAAGGGTTAATTACACTAATAGTCCCTATAGTTTGAAACTTGTGTCACTTTGGTCCCTGACTTTTCAATTGTGACACATTTGACCCTGCATTTTGAATCTTATTCCAAATAAGGACAATTGAAAATATCATTAGATTTTTCAAGGATAAAATCATCAATTTGATAAAATATAAACTAATTTGACAAAAATAAATGTCCAAAAAATATTTTTAATTTTTTTAAAATTATTTTTATCCATCAATGATGAAATTATGTAAAATTCATAAAAATTACATGATTAATTTTTTAAAATTAATGTTACATGATCTTCATCCAAATACATAATAAAAATTAATTTAGTAAAAAAATAAATAAATTTCTAAAAGATTTATCAATTTTACATAATTGTATTTTTAGTATGTAGAAATAATTTTTAAAAATTCAAAAATATTTGTTTGACATTTATTTTTGTCAAATTAGTTTATATTTTATCAAATTGACAATTTTACCCTTAAAAAATCTAATGATATCTTCAATTGTCCTTATTTGGAACAAGATTCAAAATTTAGGGTCAAATGTGTCACAATTGAAAAGTCAGGGACCAAAGTGATACAAGCCCCAAACTATAGGGACTATTTGTGTAATTTGCCCATTTTAAAATTATTATAATTGATCACATTTTAAATATATATACACGATTTTTTTTTTATTTTTTTATTTTGGGCACAAGAAAAGAACATCATTTAGTAAAAAATTATATCATTATTACCCCAATACAAACACAACACTAATGAGTCTGGATCCTCTCCTTGAGGAGGGTCCTCCATTCCCTGCTTGTAACGGCTCAGATGAGCCGTTGGTCATCCAACGGCTGAGATTATAAATAAAAAAAAAAAATTAAAAATGAAATTTCGTCGATCTCCCGCCCAAAACAAAAACATAGCTCTCAACGCCCAAAACATAGCTCACACAGCCTCTCACACAGCCTACACTCACCCATTCCCTCCATCGAACCCACCCTCACCGACGACCCAATACCGGCGGCGACCCACTATCGACGTCGTTGCCGATCCGACGACGGTAACCCAGTCTCAAATCGTTCCAGATTTTGTCTGGGTGGGTCCTTGGCAACACAGAGGTTAGTCTTCTTCCTTTCTGCTTTCATTGTATCGATTTGAGATTTGAGATCTACAAATATGAATATACCCACATTTTTTGAAATAATTGCTTGGAATTAATGGAGACCAAAATAAACATTTTTACTTTACGAAGAGAATATTATCATCCCAATAACATGATGGGGGCATTTTCGTATGGAAAGAGTTAGTCTACAAACATGTAATATTAAACAAAACAGAGGTTAACATTTTTACTTTATGAAGAGAATATTATCATCCCAATAACATGATGGGGGCATTTTCGTATGGAAAGAGTTAGTCTACAAACATGTAATATTAAACAAAACAGAGGTTAGTCTTCTGTTCTAGATTCTGTTTTCATTCATTCTGTTTTCATAAATAAACAAAGCAGAGGTTAGTCTTCTTCCAGGCTGAAATTGTATCGATTTGAGATTCTATTTTCATTCATTCTGAAATTATGATTGACCTACATGCCATATAGGAATGTACAAAAGTGGCTAATTCAACTAATACAACTAATTCATACTTAGGTTTTGCCTCCCAGCAGACCAGTTAGGGTATTAATTTAATCTGGTTTTTAGATTAATTTTATAGTAATTTGGTTTTTAATAGGAAATGAATTTAATAGGACCATATGTCATATAAGGAATTTAATAGGGCCATATGTCACTATATGATCAAAATAAGGATGGCATATGGTCCTATTCAATTTGGTTTTTAATTTAATCTGGTTTTTATGGTCCTATCTATATTAATTTAATCTGGTTTTTAATAATTCAATTTCCTTAATTCCAGTAATTTTCCTTATATGACATATGGTCCTATCTATAAACCAGATAAATTTTATCTATAAACCAATTTCAATTCATTTTCATAGCACTACAACCTAAGCAACCCTGCAATCTTATTAAGAAGCTCAACTATCATTAACTTAAGATTTTATTTATATGGGTTTTCAGTTGCATTTTGATATCGATATGGAACCTGAGAATGACTGTGATTGGAAGCCAAAACAGGGAATGACATTTGATTCTGAACAATGTGCGTATGATTTTTATAATACATATGGAGGAAGAATGGGGTTTAGCATAAAAAGGGATTATTGTAGGAAGGACAAGTTTTGTCTTTTTTTTTAGGCTATGGACAACCATAAACAGAACCAAAATGATGCTAAAATTGGGCTGCAAAGTGAAGTCATGGCCTCTGAAATTGTGAAGCAAACTGCTGCTGGAAAGTGATGTGGAGGAATGTGTGTTGAAATGTTAAATTATATGGACCAATGTGTTAAATTACATGGACCAATGTGTCAATTTTTAAGGACCAATGTATTAATTTAGATGTTAAAGTTGTACTGGTTGATGTTCATTTACAGTTGATTTTAATTTATATGTTAAACTCAAGTGAACTGGTTATTGTTAATGTTCATTTAGCTTGGTTGATGTTGGTTGATGTTCATGTTCAGGACCCTTGTGTTGGTTGGTTGATGTTCATGTTCATGTTCATGTTCATTTAAATTGGTGTCTATGTTGGTTGCTTGATGTTCATGTTCAGATTCAGGAAACTGGTATTGAACATGTTGTATTGAACATAACAGATAAGTCATGCTGTGTTGAACACTGGTTCTGAAACTGGTTCTGACATTGAAACTGGTATGTTTCTGAAACTGGTTCTGAAATGGATCTGTATGTTGTGAAACTGGTTGTGATGTTCTGAAATGGATCTGCATGTTCTGAAATTGATCTGCATGTTCTGAAAATGGTTCTGAATGTTCATGTTCATTTACAATGGATCTGCAATGCTGGTCGTGATGTTCATGTTCTGCTGGTTCTCATGTTCTGTTTATTTAACTGCAATGTTGGTTCTGATGGAAACTGGTCATTTACAATGGATCTGGTTTTGCTAGTTTTTGTTGCATACATCATTTTGCTGGACATATGGTTTTGTGTTATTATGGACACATGGTTTTGTTGATATAAACTTTGTTGTGTTATTATGGGTATAAAGCTGGGTGTAACTAGTTCTGCACACATGGTTCTGCACACAGGTGGGTGTAACTAGTTGTGTTATTATGGACACATGGTTCTGCACACGGCTGAAGCATTCATGCTGACCTCATATATTATAGTTACATAACATAACATTCCATCATTCATTCCAAAATTTCATCATTCATCATTCATTCCAACATTCCAAAATGATATTGGCATACTCATTCCATCATTCATTCCAAAATTCCATCATTCATTCCATAACAGATAAGAAGTTGAATGTTTCCCAAAATTCATTCCATAACAGATAATAGATAACAAGTTGGAGTACATAAAACCCAAAATGATACAAACTTCCATTAAGTTTCCCAAAAAAACAATAAAGTCGAAAAGTTACATCATAAAGTACAAAATGATACAAAATACAATGAAGTACACCATCTTTTTGATATTATTTTCCATCCTT
>CM069906.1:20133682-20190018 GCA_036172215.1 Camellia granthamiana | reverse complement strand
GACGATTGAATGGGCTGAAAATCGGACAGGTTGTCCGGGGAATGGTGAAAAAAAAAAAAAGAGGGGGGCGCAAAAAGGGGTGCAACACGAGGACTTCCCAGGGGGTCACCCATCCTAGTACTACTCTCGCCCAAGCACGCTTAACTGCGGAGTTCTGATGGGATCCGGTGCATTAGTGCTGGTATGATCGCACCCGAAGATTATCCGTGACTTTATTGTTTTAAGGAGTAGACGGACAAAAAAAGAAATTGAATGGAAAAGGATAATCTGGAAATCGTTTAAAAGCGAGAAAATTATCGAAAAGGAGGCGAAGACGATTGAATGGGCTGAAAATCGGACAGGTTGTCCGGGGAATGGTGAAAAAAAAAAAAAAAGAGGGGGGGCAAAAAAGGGTGCAACACGAGGACTTCCCAGGGGGGTCACCCATCCTAGTACTACTCTCGCCCAAGCACGCTTAACTGCGGAGTTCTGATGGGATCCGGTACATTAGTGCTGGTATGATCGCACCGGAAGATTAACCGTGACTTTATTGTTTTAAGGAGTAGACGGACAAAAAATGAAATTGAATGGAATAGGATAATCTGGAAATGGTTTAAAAGCGAGAAAATTATCGAAAAGGAGGCGAAGACGATTGAATGGGTTGAAAATCGGACAGGTTGTCCGGGGAATGGTGAAAAAAAAAAAAAAAGAGGGGGGGGCAAAAAGGGGTGCAACACGAGGACTTCCCAGGGGGTCACCCATCCTAGTACTACTCTCGCCCAAGCACGCTTAACTGCGGAGTTCTGATGGGATCCGGTACATTAGTGCTGGTATGATCGCACCCGAAGATTTTTCCAAGAACACTTATATAGAGAGAAAATCAAGCCTCAATTTTAGATCTAAGTACACTGGTCCAAGCACCTTAAGGGTGGTGTTTGCTCTTCTCTTCACTGAAATTTTTAGCTCTTTCCCACAGATGGCGCCAATTGTGAGACACAAAAAATCCTCTCACATGGATTGTAGAGATCCAAAAAATCCTCTCACATGGACTTCCCAGGGGGTCACCCATCCTAGTACTACTCTCGCCCAAGCACGCTTAACTGCGGAGTTCTGATGGGATCCGGTGCATTAGTGCTGGTATGATCGCACCCGAAGATTAACCGTGACTTTATTGTTTTAAGGAGTAGACGGACAAAAAATGAAATTGAATGGAATAGGATAATCTGGAAATGGTTTAAAAGCGAGAAAATTATCGAAAAGGAGGCGAAGACGATTGAATGGGCTGAAAATCGGACAGGTTGTAAGGGGAATGGTGAAAAAAAAAAAAAAAAGAGGGGGGGGGCAAAAAGGGGTGCAACACGAGGACTTCCCAGGGGGTCACCCATCCTAGTACTACTCTCGCCCAAGCACGCTTAACTGCGGAGTTCTGATGGGATCCGGTGCATTAGTGCTGGTATGATCGCACCCGAAGATTAACCGTGACTTTATTGTTTTAAGGAGTAGACGGACAAAAAATGAAATTGAATGGAATAGGATAATCTGGAAATGGTTTAAAAGTGAGAAAATTATCGAAAAGGAGGCGAAGACGATTGAATGGGCTGAAAATCGGACAGGTTGTAAGGGGAATGGTGAAAAAAAAAAAAAGAGGGGGGGGGCAAAAAGGGGTGCAACACGAGGACTTCCCAGGGGGTCACCCATCCTAGTACTACTCTCGCCCAAGCACGCTTAACTGCGGAGTTCTGATGGGATCCGGTGCATTAGTGCTGGTATGATCGCACCCGAAGATTAACCGTGACTTTATTGTTTTAAGGAGTAGACGGACAAAAAATAAAATTGAATGGAATAGGATAATCTGGAAATGGTTTAAAAGCGAGAAAATTATCGAAAAGGAGGCGAAGACGATTGAATGGGCTGAAAATCGGACAGGTTGTAAGGGGAATGGTGAAAAAAAAAAAAAGAGGGGGGGGCAAAAAGGGGTGCAACACGAGGACTTCCCAGGGGGTCACCCATCCTAGTACTACTCTCGTCCAAGCACGCTTAACTGCGGAGTTCTGATGGGATCCGGTGCATTAGTGCTGGTATGATCGCACCAGAAGATTAACCGTGACTTTATTGTTTTAAGGAGTAGACGGACAAAAAATGAAATTGAATGGAATAGGATAATCTGGAAATGGTTTAAAAGCGAGAAAATTATCGAAAAGGAGGCGAAGACGATTGAATGGGCTGAAAATCGGACAGGTTGTAAGGGGAATGGTGAAAAAAAAAAAAAAGAGGGGGGGGCAAAAAGGGGTGCAACACGAGGACTTCCCAGGGGGTCACCCATCCTAGTACTACTCTCGCCCAAGCACGCTTAACTGCGGAGTTCTGATGGGATCCGGTGCATTAGTGCTGGTATGATCGCACCCGAAGATTAACCGTGACTTTATTGTTTTAAGGAGTACACGGACAGAAAATGAAATTGAATGGAATAGGATAATCTGGAAATGGTTTAAAAGCGAGAAAATTATCGAAAAGGAGGCGAAGACGATTGAATGGGCTGAAAATCGGACAGGTTGTAAGGGGAATGGTGAAAAAAAAAAAAAAGAGGGGGGGGGCAAAAAGGGGTGCAACACGAGGACTTCCCAGGGGGTCACCCATCCTAGTACTACTCTCGCCCAAGCACGCTTAACTGCGGAGTTCTGATGGGATCCGGTGCATTAGTGCTGGTATGATCGCACCCGAAGATTAACCGTGACTTTATTGTTTTAAGGAGTAGACGGACAAAAAATGAAATTGAATGGAATAGGATAATCTGGAAATGGTTTAAAAGCGAGAAAATTATCGAAAAGGAGGCGAAGACGATTGAATGGGCTGAAAATCGGACAGGTTGTAAGGGGAATGGTGAAAAAAAAAAAAAAGAGGGGGGGGGCAAAAAGGGGTGCAACACGAGGACTTCCCAGGGGGTCACCCATCCTAGTACTACTCTCGCCCAAGCACGCTTAACTGCGGAGTTCTGATGGGATCCGGTGCATTAGTGCTGGTATGATCGCACCCGAAGATTAACCGTGACTTTATTGTTTTAAGGAGTAGACGGACAAAAAATGAAATTGAATGGAATAGGATAATCTGGAAATGGTTTAAAAGCGAGAAAATTATCGAAAAGGAGGCGAAGACGATTGAATGGGCTGAAAATCGGACAGGTTGTAAGGGGAATGGTGAAAAAAAAAAAAAAGAGGGGGGGCAAAAAGGGGTGCAACACGAGGACTTCCCAGGGGGTCACCCATCCTAGTACTACTCTCGTCCAAGCACGCTTAACTGCGGAGTTCTGATGGGATCCGGTGCATTAGTGCTGGTATGATCGCACCAGAAGATTAACCGTGACTTTATTGTTTTAAGGAGTAGACGGACAAAAAATGAAATTGAATGGAATAGGATAATCTGGAAATGGTTTAAAAGCGAGAAAATTATCGAAAAGGAGGCGAAGACGATTGAATGGGCTGAAAATCGGACAGGTTGTAAGGGGAATGGTGAAAAAAAAAAAAAAAGGGGGGGGGGCAAAAAGGGGTGCAACACGAGGACTTCCCAGGGGGGTCACCCATCCTAGTACTACTCTCGCCCAAGCACGCTCAACTGCGGAGTTCTGATGGGATCCGGTGCATTAGTGCTGGTATGATCGCACCCGAAGATTAACCGTGACTTTATTGTTTTAAGGAGTAGACGGACAAAAAATGAAATTGAATGGAATAGGATAATCTGGAAATGGTTTAAAAGCGAGAAAATTATCGAAAAGGAGGCGAAGACGATTGAATGGGCTGAAAATCGGACAGGTTGTAAGGGGAATGGTGAAAAAAAAAAAAAAGAGGGGGGGGGCAAAAAGGGGTGCAACACGAGGACTTCCCAGGGGGTCACCCATCCTAGTACTACTCTCGCCCAAGCACGCTTAACTGCGGAGTTCTGATGGGATCCGGTGCATTAGTGCTGGTATGATCGCACCCGAAGATTAACCGTGACTTTATTGTTTTAAGGAGTAGACGGACAAAAAATGAAATTGAATGGAATAGGATAATCTGGAAATGGTTTAAAAGCGAGAAAATTATCGAAAAGGAGGCGAAGACGATTGAATGGGCTGAAAATCGGACAGGTTGTAAGGGGAATGGTGAAAAAAAAAAAAAAAGAGGGGGGGGGCAAAAAGGGGTGCAACACGAGGACTTCCCAGGGGGTCACCCATCCTAGTACTACTCTCGCCCAAGCACGCTTCACTGCGGAGTTCTGATGGGATCCGGTGCATTAGTGCTGGTATGATCGCACCCGAAGATTAACCGTGACTTTATTGTTTTAAGGAGTAGACGGACAAAAAATGAAATTGAATGGAATACGATAATTTGGAAATGGTTTAAAAGCGAGAAAATTATCGAAAAGGAGGCGAAGACGATTGAATGGGCTGAAAATCGGACAGGTTGTAAGGGGAATGGTGAAAAAAAAAAAAAAGAGGGGGGGGGCAAAAAGGGGTGCAACACGAGGACTTCCCAGGGGGTCACCCATCCTAGTACTACTCTCGCCCAAGCACGCTTAACTGCGGAGTTCTGATGGGATCCGGTGCATTAGTGCTGGTATGATCGCACCCGAAGATTAACCGTGACTTTATTGTTTTAAGGAGTAGACGGACAAAAAATGAAATTGAATGGAATAGGATAATCTGGAAATGGTTTAAAAGCGAGAAAATTATCGAAAAGGAGGCGAAGACGATTGAATGGGCTGAAAATCGGACAGGTTGTAAGGGGAATGGTGAAAAAAAAAAAAAAGAGGGGGGGGGCAAAAAGGGGTGCAACACGAGGACTTCCCAGGGGGTCACCCGTCCTAGTACTACTCTCGCCCAAGCACGCTTAACTGCGGAGTTCTGATGGGATCCGGTGCATTAGTGCTGGTATGATCGCACCCGAAGATTAACCGTGACTTTATTGTTTTAAGGAGTAGACGGACAAAAAATGAAATTGAATGGAATAGGATAATCTGGAAATGGTTTAAAAGCGAGAAAATTATCGAAAAGGAGGCGAAGACGATTGAATGGGCTGAAAATCGGACAGGTTGTAAGGGGAATGGTGAAAAAAAAAAAAAGAGGGGGGGGGCAAAAAGGGGTGCAACACGAGGACTTCCCAGGGGGTCACCCATCCTAGTACTACTCTCGCCAAAGCACGCTTAACTGCGGAGTTCTGATGGGATCCGGTGCATTAGTGCTGGTATGATCGCACCCGAAGATTAACCGTGACTTTATTGTTTTAAGGAGTAGACGGACAAAAAATGAAATTGAATGGAATAGGATAATCTGGAAATGGTTTAAAAGCGAGAAAATTATCGAAAAGGAGGCGAAGACGATTGAATGGGCTGAAAATCGGACAGGTTGTAAGGGGAATGGTGAAAAAAAAAAAAAAGAGGGGGGGGGCAAAAAGGGGTGCAACACGAGGACTTCCCAGGGGGGTCACCCATCCTAGTACTACTCTCGCCCAAGCACGCTCAACTGCGGAGTTCTGATGGGATCCGGTGCATTAGTGCTAGTATGATCGCACCCGAAGATTAACCGTGACTTTATTGTTTTAAGGAGTAGACGGACAAAAAATGAAATTGAATGGAATAGGATAATCTGGAAATGGTTTAAAAGCGAGAAAATTATCGAAAAGGAGGCGAAGACGATTGAATGGGCTGAAAATCGGACAGGTTGTAAGGGGAATGGTGAAAAAAAAAAAAGAGGGGGGGGCAAAAAGGGGTGCAACACGAGGACTTCCCAGGGGGTCACCCATCCTAGTACTACTCTCGCCCAAGCACGCTTAACTGCGGAGTTCTGATGGGATCCGGTGCATTAGTGCTGGTATGTTCGCACCCGAAGATTAACCGTGACTTTATCGTTTTAAGGAGTAGACGGACAAAAAATGAAATTGAATGGAATAGGATAATCTGGAAATGGTTTAAAAGCGAGAAAATTATCGAAAAGGAGGCGAAGACGATTGAATGGGCTGAAAATCGGACAGGTTGTAAGGGGAATGGTGAAAAAAAAAAAAAAAAAGAGGGGGGGGGCAAAAAGGGGTGCAACACGAGGACTTCCCAGGGGGTCACCCATCCTAGTACTACTCTCGCCCAAGCACGCTTAACTGCGGAGTTCTGATGGGATCCGGTGCATTAGTGCTGGTATGATCGCACCCGAAGATTAACCGTGACTTTATTGTTTTAAGGAGTAGACGGACAAAAAATGAAATTGAATGGAATACGATAATTTGGAAATGGTTTAAAAGCGAGAAAATTATCGAAAAGGAGGCGAAGACGATTGAATGGGCTGAAAATCGGACAGGTTGTAAGGGGAATGGTGAAAAAAAAAAAAAAGAGGGGGGGGGCAAAAAGGGGTGCAACACGAGGACTTCCCAGGGGGTCACCCATCCTAGTACTACTCTCGCCCAAGCACGCTTAACTGCGGAGTTCTGATGGGATCCGGTGCATTAGTGCTGGTATGATCGCACCCGAAGCTTAACCGTGACTTTATTGTTTTAAGGAGTAGACGGACAAAAAATGAAATTGAATGGAATAGGATAATCTGGAAATGGTTTAAAAGCGAGAAAATTATCGAAAAGGAGGCGAAGACGATTGAATGGGCTGAAAATCGGACAGGTTGTAAGGGGAATGGTGAAAAAAAAAAAAAAAAAGAGGGGGGGGGCAAAAAGGGGTGCAACACGAGGACTTCCCAGGGGGTCACCCATCCTAGTACTACTCTCGCCCAAGCACGCTTAACTGCGGAGTTCTGATGGGATCCGGTGCATTAGTGCTGGTATGATCGCACCCGAAGATTAACCGTGACTTTATTGTTTTAAGGAGTAGACGGACAAAAAATGAAATTGAATGGAATACGATAATTTGGAAATGGTTTAAAAGCGAGAAAATTATCGAAAAGGAGGCGAAGACGATTGAATGGGCTGAAAATCGGACAGGTTGTAAGGGGAATGGTGAAAAAAAAAAAAAAGAGGGGGGGGGCAAAAAGGGGTGCAACACGAGGACTTCCCAGGGGGTCACCCATCCTAGTACTACTCTCGCCCAAGCACGCTTAACTGCGGAGTTCTGATGGGATCCGGTGCATTAGTGCTGGTATGATCGCACCCGAAGATTAACCGTGACTTTATTGTTTTAAGGAGTAGACGGACAAAAAATGAAATTGAATGGAATAGGATAATCTGGAAATGGTTTAAAAGCGAGAAAATTATCGAAAAGGAGGCGAAGACGATTGAATGGGCTGAAAATCGGACAGGTTGTAAGGGGAATGGTGAAAAAAAAAAAAAAGAGGGGGGGGGCAAAAAGGGGTGCAACACGAGGACTTCCCAGGGGGTCACCCGTCCTAGTACTACTCTCGCCCAAGCACGCTTAACTGCGGAGTTCTGATGGGATCCGGTGCATTAGTGCTGGTATGATCGCACCCGAAGATTAACCGTGACTTTATTGTTTTAAGGAGTAGACGGACAAAAAATGAAATTGAATGGAATAGGATAATCTGGAAATGGTTTAAAAGCGAGAAAATTATCGAAAAGGAGGCGAAGACGATTGAATGGGCTGAAAATCGGACAGGTTGTAAGGGGAATGGTGAAAAAAAAAAAAAGAGGGGGGGGGCAAAAAGGGGTGCAACACGAGGACTTCCCAGGGGGTCACCCATCCTAGTACTACTCTCGCCCAAGCACGCTTAACTGCGGAGTTCTGATGGGATCCGGTGCATTAGTGCTGGTATGATCGCACCCGAAGATTAACCGTGACTTTATTGTTTTAAGGAGTAGACGGACAAAAAATGAAATTGAATGGAATAGGATAATCTGGAAATGGTTTAAAAGCGAGAAAATTATCGAAAAGGAGGCGAAGACGATTGAATGGGCTGAAAATCGGACAGGTTGTAAGGGGAATGGTGAAAAAAAAAAAAAGAGGGGGGGGGGCAAAAAGGGGTGCAACACGAGGACTTCCCAGGGGGTCACCCATCCTAGTACTACTCTCGCCCAAGCACGCTTAACTGCGGAGTTCTGATGGGATCCGGTGCATTAGTGCTGGTATGATCGCACCCGAAGATTAACCGTGACTTTATTGTTTTAAGGAGTAGACGGACAAAAAATGAAATTGAATGGAATACGATAATTTGGAAATGGTTTAAAAGCGAGAAAATTATCGAAAAGGAGGCGAAGACGATTGAATGGGCTGAAAATCGGACAGGTTGTAAGGGGAATGGTGAAAAAAAAAAAAAAAAGAGGGGGGGGCAAAAAGGGGTGCAACACGAGGACTTCCCAGGGGGTCACCCATCCTAGTACTACTCTCGCCCAAGCACGCTTAACTGCGGAGTTCTGATGGGATCCGGTGCATTAGTGCTGGTATGATCGCACCCGAAGATTAACCGTGACTTTATTGTTTTAAGGAGTAGACGGACAAAAAATGAAATTGAATGGAATAGGATAATCTGGAAATGGTTTTAAAAGCGAGAAAATTATCGAAAAGGAGGCGAAGACGATTGAATGGGCTGAAAATCGGACAGGTTGTAAGGGGAATGGTGAAAAAAAAAAAAAAGAGGGGGGGGCAAAAAGGGGTGCAACACGAGGACTTCCCAGGGGGTCACCCGTCCTAGTACTACTCTCGCCCAAGCACGCTTAACTGCGGAGTTCTGATGGGATCCGGTGCATTAGTGCTGGTATGATCGCACCCGAAGATTAACCGTGACTTTATTGTTTTAAGGAGTAGACGGACAAAAAATGAAATTGAATGGAATAGGATAATCTGGAAATGGTTTAAAAGCGAGAAAATTATCGAAAAGGAGGCGAAGACGATTGAATGGGCTGAAAATCGGACAGGTTGTAAGGGGAATGGTGAAAAAAAAAAAAAAGAGGGGGGGGGGCAAAAAGGGGTGCAACACGAGGACTTCCCAGGGGGTCACCCATCCTAGTACTACTCTCGCCAAAGCACGCTTAACTGCGGAGTTCTGATGGGATCCGGTGCATTAGTGCTGGTATGATCGCACCCGAAGATTAACCGTGACTTTATTGTTTTAAGGAGTAGACGGACAAAAAATGAAATTGAATGGAATAGGATAATCTGGAAATGGTTTAAAAGCGAGAAAATTATCGAAAAGGAGGCGAAGACGATTGAATGGGCTGAAAATCGGACAGGTTTGTAAGGGGAATGGTGAAAAAAAAAAAAAAGAGGGGGGGGCAAAAAGGGGTGCAACACGAGGACTTCCCAGGGGGTCACCCATCCTAGTACTACTCTCGCCCAAGCACGCTCAACTGCGGAGTTCTGATGGGATCCGGTGCATTAGTGCTAGTATGATCGCACCCGAAGATTAACCGTGACTTTATTGTTTTAAGGAGTAGACGGACAAAAAATGAAATTGAATGGAATACGATAATTTGGAAATGGTTTAAAAGCGAGAAAATTATCGAAAAGGAGGCGAAGACGATTGAATGGGCTTAAAATCGGACAGGTTGTAAGGGGAATGGTGAAAAAAAAAAAAAAAGAGGGGGGGGGGGCAAAAAGGGGTGCAACACGAGGACTTCCCAGGGGGGTCACCCATCCTAGTACTACTCTCGCCCAAGCACGCTTAACTGCGGAGTTCTGATGGGATCCGGTGCATTAGTGCTGGTATGATCGCACCCGAAGATTAACCGTGACTTTATTGTTTTAAGGAGTAGACGGACAAAAAATGAAATTGAATGGAATAGGATAATCTGGAAATGGTTTAAAAGCGAGAAAATTATCGAAAAGGAGGCGAAGACGATTGAATGGGCTGAAAATCGGACAGGTTGTAAGGGGAATGGTGAAAAAAAAAAAAAAGAGGGGGGGGCAAAAAGGGGTGCAACACGAGGACTTCCCAGGGGGTCACCCGTCCTAGTACTACTCTCGCCCAAGCACGCTTAACTGCGGAGTTCTGATGGGATCCGGTGCATTAGTGCTGGTATGATCGCACCCGAAGATTAACCGTGACTTTATTGTTTTAAGGAGTAGACGGACAAAAAATGAAATTGAATGGAATAGGATAATCTGGAAATGGTTTAAAAGCGAGAAAATTATCGAAAAGGAGGCGAAGACGATTGAATGGGCTGAAAATCGGACAGGTTGTAAGGGGAATGGTGAAAAAAAAAAAAAAGAGGGGGGGGCAAAAAGGGGTGCAACACGAGGACTTCCCAGGGGGTCACCCATCCTAGTACTACTCTCGCCAAAGCACGCTTAACTGCGGAGTTCTGATGGGATCCGGTGCATTAGTGCTGGTATGATCGCACCCGAAGATTAACCGTGACTTTATTGTTTTAAGGAGTAGACGGACAAAAAATGAAATTGAATGGAATAGGATAATCTGGAAATGGTTTAAAAGCGAGAAAATTATCGAAAAGGAGGCGAAGACGATTGAATGGGCTGAAAATCGGACAGGTTGTAAGGGGAATGGTGAAAAAAAAAAAAAAGAGGGGGGGGCAAAAAGGGGTGCAACACGAGGACTTCCCAGGGGGTCACCCATCCTAGTACTACTCTCGCCCAAGCACGCTCAACTGCGGAGTTCTGATGGGATCCGGTGCATTAGTGCTAGTATGATCGCACCCGAAGATTAACCGTGACTTTATTGTTTTAAGGAGTAGACGGACAAAAAATGAAATTGAATGGAATACGATAATTTGGAAATGGTTTAAAAGCGAGAAAATTATCGAAAAGGAGGCGAAGACGATTGAATGGGCTTAAAATCGGACAGGTTGTAAGGGGAATGGTGAAAAAAAAAAAAAAAGAGGGGGGGGGGCAAAAAGGGGTGCAACACGAGGACTTCCCAGGGGGTCACCCATCCTAGTACTACTCTCGCCCAAGCACGCTTAACTGCGGAGTTCTGATGGGATCCGGTGCATTAGTGCTGGTATGATCGCACCCGAAGATTAACCGTGACTTTATTGTTTTAAGGAGTAGACGGACAAAAAATGAAATTGAATGGAATAGGATAATCTGGAAATGGTTTAAAAGCGAGAAAATTATCGAAAAGGAGGCGAAGACGATTGAATGGGCTGAAAATCGGACAGGTTGTAAGGGGAATGGTGAAAAAAAAAAAAAAAAGAGGGGGGGGGCAAAAAGGGGTGCAACACGAGGACTTCCCAGGGGGTCACCCATCCTAGTACTACTCTCGCCCAAGCACGCTTAACTGCGGAGTTCTGATGGGATCCGGTGCATTAGTGCTGGTATGATCGCACCCGAAGATTAACCGTGACTTTATTGTTTTAAGGAGTAGACGGACAAAAAATGAAATTGAATGGAATACGATAATTTGGAAATGGTTTAAAAGCGAGAAAATTATCGAAAAGGAGGCGAAGACGATTGAATGGGCTGAAAATCGGACAGGTTGTAAGGGGAATGGTGAAAAAAAAAAAAAGAGGGGGGGGGGCAAAAAGGGGTGCAACACGAGGACTTCCCAGGGGGTCACCCATCCTAGTACTACTCTCGCCCAAGCACGCTTAACTGCGGAGTTCTGATGGGATCCGGTGCATTAGTGCTGGTATGATCGCACCCGAAGATTAACCGTGACTTTATTGTTTTAAGGAGTAGACGGACAAAAAATGAAATTGAATGGAATAGGATAATCTGGAAATGGTTTAAAAGCGAGAAAATTATCGAAAAGGAGGCGAAGACGATTGAATGGGCTGAAAATCGGACAGGTTGTAAGGGGAATGGTGAAAAAAAAAAAAAAGAGGGGGGGCAAAAAGGGGTGCAACACGAGGACTTCCCAGGGGGTCACCCGTCCTAGTACTACTCTCGCCCAAGCACGCTTAACTGCGGAGTTCTGATGGGATCCGGTGCATTAGTGCTGGTATGATCGCACCCGAAGATTAACCGTGACTTTATTGTTTTAAGGAGTAGACGGACAAAAAATGAAATTGAATGGAATAGGATAATCTGGAAATGGTTTAAAAGCGAGAAAATTATCGAAAAGGAGGCGAAGACGATTGAATGGGCTGAAAATCGGACAGGTTGTAAGGGGAATGGTGAAAAAAAAAAAAAAGAGGGGAGGGGCAAAAAGGGGTGCAACACGAGGACTTCCCAGGGGGTCACCCATCCTAGTACTACTCTCGCCCAAGCACGCTTAACTGCGGAGTTCTGATGGGATCCGGTGCATTAGTGCTGGTATGATCGCACCCGAAGATTAACCGTGACTTTATTGTTTTAAGGAGTAGACGGACAAAAAATGAAATTGAATGGAATAGGATAATCTGGAAATGGTTTAAAAGCGAGAAAATTATCGAAAAGGAGGCGAAGACGATTGAATGGGCTGAAAATCGGACAGGTTGTAAGGGGAATGGTGAAAAAAAAAAAAAAGAGGGGGGGGGCAAAAAGGGGTGCAACACGAGGACTTCCCAGGGGGTCACCCATCCTAGTACTACTCTCGCCCAAGCACGCTTAACTGCGGAGTTCTGATGGGATCCGGTGCATTAGTGCTGGTATGATCGCACCCGAAGATTAACCGTGACTTTATTGTTTTAAGGAGTAGACGGACAAAAAATGAAATTGAATGGAATAGGATAATCTGGAAATGGTTTAAAAGCGAGAAAATTATCGAAAAGGAGGCGAAGACGATTGAATGGGCTGAAAATCGGACAGGTTGTAAGGGGAATGGTGAAAAAAAAAAAAAAGAGGGGGGGGGCAAAAAGGGGAGCAACACGAGGACTTCCCAGGGGGTCACCCATCCTAGTACTACTCTCGCCCAAGCACGCTTAACTGCGGAGTTCTGATGGGATCCGGTGCATTAGTGCTGGTATGATCGCACCCGAAGATTAACCGTGACTTTATTGTTTTAAGGAGTAGACGGACAAAAAATGACATTGAATGGAATAGGATAATCTGGAAATGGTTTAAAAGCGAGAAAATTATCGAAAAGGAGGCGAAGACGATTGAATGGGCTGAAAATCGGACAGGTTGTAAGGGGAATGGTGAAAAAGAAAAAAAAGAGGGGGGGGGCAAAAAAGGGGTGCAACACGAGGACTTCCCAGGGGGTCACCCATCCTAGTACTACTCTCGCCCAAGCACGCTTAACTGCGGAGTTCTGATGGGATCCGGTGCATTAGTGCTGGTATGATCGCACCCGAAAATTATCCGTGACTTTATTGTTTTAAGGAGTAGACGGACAAAAAATGAAATTGAATGGAATAGGATAATCTGGAAATGGTTTAAAAGCGAGAAAATTATCGAAAAGGAGGCGAAGACGATTGAATGGGCTGAAAATCGGACAGGTTGTAAGGGGAATGGTGAAAAAAAAAAAAAAAGAGGGGGGGGCAAAAAGGGGTGCAACACGAGGACTTCCCAGGGGGTCACCCATCCTAGTACTACTCTCGCCCAAGCACGCTTAACTGCGGAGTTCTGATGGGATCCGGTGCATTAGTGCTGGTATGATCGCACCCGAAGATTAACCGTGACTTTATTGTTTTAAGGAGTAGACGGACAAAAAATGAAATTGAATGGAATAGGATAATCTGGAAATGGTTTAAAAGCGAGAAAATTATCGAAAAGGAGGCGAAGACGATTGAATGGGCTGAAAATCGGACAGGTTGTAAGGGGAATGGTAAAAAAAAAAAAAAAGAGGGGGGGGGCAAAAAGGGGTGCAACACGAGGACTTCCCAGGGGGTCACCCATCCTAGTACTACTCTCGCCCAAGCACGCTTAACTGCGGAGTTCTGATGGGATCCGGTGCATTAGTGCTGGTATGATCGCACCCGAAGATTAACCGTGACTTTATTGTTTTAAGGAGTAGACGGACAAAAAATGAAATTGAATGGAATAGGGTAATCTGGAAATGGTTTAAAAGCGAGAAAATTATCGAAAAGGAGGCGAAGACGATTGAATGGACTGAAAATCGGACAGGTTGTAAGGGGAATGGTGAAAAAAAAAAAAAGAGGGGGGGGGGCAAAAAGGGGTGCAACACGAGGACTTCCCAGGGGGTCACCCATCCTAGTACTACTCTCGCCCAAGCACGCTTAACTGCGGAGTTCTGATGGGATCCGGTGCATTAGTGCTGGTATGATCGCACCCGAAGATTAACCGTGACTTTATTGTTTTAAGGAGTAGACGGACAAAAAATGAAATTGAATGGAATAGGATAATCTGGAAATGGTTTAAAAGCGAGAAAATTATCGAAAAGGAGGCGAAGACGATTGAATGGGCTGAAAATCGGACAGGTTGTAAGGGGAATGGTGAAAAAAAAAAAAAAGAGGGGGGGGCAAAAAGGGGTGCAACACGAGGACTTCCCAGGGGGTCACCCATCCTAGTACTACTCTCGCACAAGCACGCTTAACTGCGGAGTTCTGATGGGATCCGGTGCATTAGTGCTGGTATGATCGCACCCGAAGATTAACCGTGACTTTATTGTTTTAAGGAGTAGACGGACAAAAAATGAAATTGGATGGAATAGGATAATCTGGAAATGGTTTAAAAGCGAGAAAATTATCGAAAAGGAGGCGAAGACGATTGAATGGGCTGAAAATCGGACAGGTTGTAAGGGGAATGGTGAAAAAAAAAAAAAAGAGGGGGGGGGCAAAAAGGGTTGCAACACGAGGACTTCCCAGGGGGTCACCCATCCTAGTACTACTCTCGCCCAAGCACGTTTAACTGCGGAGTTCTGATGGGATCCGGTGCATTAGAGCTGGTATGATCGCACCCGAAGATTAACCGTGACTTTATTGTTTTAAGGAGTAGACGGACAAAAAATGAAATTGAATGGAATAGGATAATCTGGAAATGGTTTAAAAGCGAGAAAATTATCGAAAAGGAGGCGAAGACGATTGAATGGGCTGAAAATCGGACAGGTTGTAAGGGGAATGGTGAAAAAAAAAAAAAAGAGCGGGGGGGCAAAAAGGGGTGCAACACGAGGACTTCCCAGGGGGTCACCCATCCTAGTACTACTCTCGCCCAAGCACGCTTAACTGCGGAGTTCTGATGGGATCCGGTGCATTAGTGCTGGTATGATCGCACCCGAAGATTAACCGTGACTTTATTGTTTTAAGGAGTAGACGGACAAAAAATGAAATTGAATGGAATAGGATAATCTAGAAATGGTTTAAAAGCGAGAAAATTATCGAAAAGGAGGCGAAGACGATTGAATGGGCTGAAAATCGGACAGGTTGTAAGGGGAATGATGAAAAAAAAAAAAAGAGGGGGGGGCAAAAAGGGGTGCAACACGAGGACTTCCCAGGGGGTCACCCATCCTAGTACTACTCTCGCCCAAGCACGCTTAACTGCGGAGTTCTGATGGGATTCGGTGCATTAGTGCTGGTATGATCGCACCCGAAGATTAACCGTGACTTTATTGTTTTAAGGAGTAGACGGACAAAAAATGAAATTGAATGGAATAGGATAATCTAGAAATGGTTTAAAAGCGAGGAAATTATCGAAAAGGAGGCGAAGACGATTGAATGGGCTGAAAATCGGACAGGTTGTAAGGGGAATGGTGAAAAAAAAAAAAAAGAGGGGGGGGCAAAAAGGGGTGCAACACGAGGACTTCCCAGGGGGTCACCCATCCTAGTACTACTCTCGCCCAAGCACGCTTAACTGCGGAGTTCTGATGGGATCCGGTGCATTAGTGCTGGTATGATCGCACCCGAAGATTAACCGTGACTTTATTGTTTTAAGGAGTAGACGGACAAAAAATGAAATTGAATGGAATAGGATAATCTGGAAATGGTTTAAAAGCGAGAAAATTATCGAAAAGGAGGCGAAGACGATTGAATGGGCTGAAAATCGGACAGGTTGTAAGGGGAATGGTGAAAAAAAAAAAAAAGAGGGGGGGGCAAAAAGGGGTGCAACACGAGGACTTCCCAGGGGGTCACCCATCCTAGTACTACTCTCGCCCAAGCACGCTTAACTGCGGAGTTCTGATGGGATCCGGTGCATTAGTGCTGGTAGGATCGCACCCGAAGATTAACCGTGACTTTATTGTTTTAAGGAGTAGACGGACAAAAAATGAAATTGAATGGAATAGGATAATCTGGAAATGGTATAAAGCGAGAAAATTATCGAAAATGAGGCGAAGACGATTGAATGGGCTGAAAATCGGACAGGTTGTAAGGGGAATGGTGAAAAAAAAAAAAAAGAGGGGGGGAGGGCAAAAAGGGGTGCAACACGAGGACTTCCCAGGGGGTCACCCATCCTAGTACTACTCTCGCCCAAGCACGCTTAACTGCGGAGTTCTGATGGGATCCGGTGCATTAGTGCTGGTATGATCGCACCCGAAGATTAACCGTGACTTTATTGTTTTAAGGAGTAGACGGACAAAAAATGAAATTGAATGGAATAGGATAATCTGGAAATGGTTTAAAAGCGAGAAAATTATCGAAAAGGAGGCGAAGACGATTGAATGGGCTGAAAATCGGACAGGTTGTAAGGGGAATGGTGAAAAAAAAAAAAAAAGAGGGGGGGGGCAAAAAGGGGTGCAACACGAGGACTTCCCAGGGGGTCACCCATCCTAGTACTACTCTCGCCCAAGCACGCTTAACTGCGGAGTTCTGATGGGATCCGGTGCATTAGTGCTGGTATGATCCCACCCGAAGATTAACCGTGACTTTATTTTTTTAAGGAGTAGACGGACAAAAAATGAAATTGAATGGAATAGGATAATCTGGAAATGGTTTAAAAGCGAGAAAATTATCGAAAAGGAGGCGAAGACGATTGAATGGGCTGAAAATCGGACAGGTTGTAAGGGGAATGGTGAAAAAGAAAAAAAAGAGGGGGGGGCAAAAAGGGGTGCAACACGAGGACTTCCCAGGGGGTCACCCATCCTAGTACTACTCTCGCCCAAGCACGCTTAACTGCGGAGTTCTGATGGGATCCGGTGCATTAGTGCTGGTATGATCGCACCCGAAAATTATCCGTGACTTTATTGTTTTAAGGAGTAGACGGACAAAAAATGAAATTGAATGGAATAGGATAATCTGGAAATGGTTTAAAAGCGAGAAAATTATCGAAAAGGAGGCGAAGACGATTGAATGGGCTGAAAATCGGACAGGTTGTAAGGGGAATGGTGAAAAAAAAAAAAAAAGAGGGGGGGGCAAAAAGGGGTGCAACACGAGGACTTCCCAGGGGGTCACCCATCCTAGTACTACTCTCGCCCAAGCACGCTTAACTGCGGAGTTCTGATGGGATCCGGTGCATTAGTGCTGGTATGATCGCACCCGAAGATTAACCGTGACTTTATTGTTTTAAGGAGTAGACGGACAAAAAATGAAATTGAATGGAATAGGATAATCTGGAAATGGTTTAAAAGCGAGAAAATTATCGAAAAGGAGGCGAAGACGATTGAATGGGCTGAAAATCGGACAGGTTGTAAGGGGAATGGTAAAAAAAAAAAAAAAGAGGGGGGGGGCAAAAAGGGGTGCAACACGAGGACTTCCCAGGGGGTCACCCATCCTAGTACTACTCTCGCCCAAGCACGCTTAACTGCGGAGTTCTGATGGGATCCGGTGCATTAGTGCTGGTATGATCGCACCCGAAGATTAACCGTGACTTTATTGTTTTAAGGAGTAGACGGACAAAAAATGAAATTGAATGGAATAGGGTAATCTGGAAATGGTTTAAAAGCGAGAAAATTATCGAAAAGGAGGCGAAGACGATTGAATGGACTGAAAATCGGACAGGTTGTAAGGGGAATGGTGAAAAAAAAAAAAAGAGGGGGGGGGCAAAAAGGGGTGCAACACGAGGACTTCCCAGGGGGTCACCCATCCTAGTACTACTCTCGCCCAAGCACGCTTAACTGCGGAGTTCTGATGGGATCCGGTGCATTAGTGCTGGTATGATCGCACCCGAAGATTAACCGTGACTTTATTGTTTTAAGGAGTAGACGGACAAAAAATGAAATTGAATGGAATAGGATAATCTGGAAATGGTTTAAAAGCGAGAAAATTATCGAAAAGGAGGCGAAGACGATTGAATGGGCTGAAAATCGGACAGGTTGTAAGGGGAATGGTGAAAAAAAAAAAAAAGAGGGGGGGGGCAAAAAGGGGTGCAACACGAGGACTTCCCAGGGGGTCACCCATCCTAGTACTACTCTCGCACAAGCACGCTTAACTGCGGAGTTCTGATGGGATCCGGTGCATTAGTGCTGGTATGATCGCACCCGAAGATTAACCGTGACTTTATTGTTTTAAGGAGTAGACGGACAAAAAATGAAATTGGATGGAATAGGATAATCTGGAAATGGTTTAAAAGCGAGAAAATTATCGAAAAGGAGGCGAAGACGATTGAATGGGCTGAAAATCGGACAGGTTGTAAGGGGAATGGTGAAAAAAAAAAAAAAGAGGGGGGGGGCAAAAAGGGTTGCAACACGAGGACTTCCCAGGGGGTCACCCATCCTAGTACTACTCTCGCCCAAGCACGTTTAACTGCGGAGTTCTGATGGGATCCGGTGCATTAGAGCTGGTATGATCGCACCCGAAGATTAACCGTGACTTTATTGTTTTAAGGAGTAGACGGACAAAAAATGAAATTGAATGGAATAGGATAATCTGGAAATGGTTTAAAAGCGAGAAAATTATCGAAAAGGAGGCGAAGACGATTGAATGGGCTGAAAATCGGACAGGTTGTAAGGGGAATGGTGAAAAAAAAAAAAAAGAGCGGGGGGGCAAAAAGGGGTGCAACACGAGGACTTCCCAGGGGGTCACCCATCCTAGTACTACTCTCGCCCAAGCACGCTTAACTGCGGAGTTCTGATGGGATCCGGTGCATTAGTGCTGGTATGATCGCACCCGAAGATTAACCGTGACTTTATTGTTTTAAGGAGTAGACGGACAAAAAATGAAATTGAATGGAATAGGATAATCTAGAAATGGTTTAAAAGCGAGAAAATTATCGAAAAGGAGGCGAAGACGATTGAATGGGCTGAAAATCGGACAGGTTGTAAGGGGAATGATGAAAAAAAAAAAAAGAGGGGGGGGCAAAAAGGGGTGCAACACGAGGACTTCCCAGGGGGTCACCCATCCTAGTACTACTCTCGCCCAAGCACGCTTAACTGCGGAGTTCTGATGGGATTCGGTGCATTAGTGCTGGTATGATCGCACCCGAAGATTAACCGTGACTTTATTGTTTTAAGGAGTAGACGGACAAAAAATGAAATTGAATGGAATAGGATAATCTAGAAATGGTTTAAAAGCGAGGAAATTATCGAAAAGGAGGCGAAGACGATTGAATGGGCTGAAAATCGGACAGGTTGTAAGGGGAATGGTGAAAAAAAAAAAAAAGAGGGGGGGGCAAAAAGGGGTGCAACACGAGGACTTCCCAGGGGGTCACCCATCCTAGTACTACTCTCGCCCAAGCACGCTTAACTGCGGAGTTCTGATGGGATCCGGTGCATTAGTGCTGGTATGATCGCACCCGAAGATTAACCGTGACTTTATTGTTTTAAGGAGTAGACGGACAAAAAATGAAATTGAATGGAATAGGATAATCTGGAAATGGTTTAAAAGCGAGAAAATTATCGAAAAGGAGGCGAAGACGATTGAATGGGCTGAAAATCGGACAGGTTGTAAGGGGAATGGTGAAAAAAAAAAAAAAGAGGGGGGGGCAAAAAGGGGTGCAACACGAGGACTTCCCAGGGGGTCACCCATCCTAGTACTACTCTCGCCCAAGCACGCTTAACTGCGGAGTTCTGATGGGATCCGGTGCATTAGTGCTGGTAGGATCGCACCCGAAGATTAACCGTGACTTTATTGTTTTAAGGAGTAGACGGACAAAAAATGAAATTGAATGGAATAGGATAATCTGGAAATGGTATAAAGCGAGAAAATTATCGAAAATGAGGCGAAGACGATTGAATGGGCTGAAAATCGGACAGGTTGTAAGGGGAATGGTGAAAAAAAAAAAAAAAGAGGGGGGGAGGGCAAAAAGGGGTGCAACACGAGGACTTCCCAGGGGGTCACCCATCCTAGTACTACTCTCGCCCAAGCACGCTTAACTGCGGAGTTCTGATGGGATCCGGTGCATTAGTGCTGGTATGATCGCACCCGAAGATTAACCGTGACTTTATTGTTTTAAGGAGTAGACGGACAAAAAATGAAATTGAATGGAATAGGATAATCTGGAAATGGTTTAAAAGCGAGAAAATTATCGAAAAGGAGGCGAAGACGATTGAATGGGCTGAAAATCGGACAGGTTGTAAGGGGAATGGTGAAAAAAAAAAAAAAAGAGGGGGGGGCAAAAAGGGGTGCAACACGAGGACTTCCCAGGGGGTCACCCATCCTAGTACTACTCTCGCCCAAGCACGCTTAACTGCGGAGTTCTGATGGGATCCGGTGCATTAGTGCTGGTATGATCCCACCCGAAGATTAACCGTGACTTTATTTTTTTAAGGAGTAGACGGACAAAAAATGAAATTGAATGGAATAGGATAATCTGGAAATGGTTTAAAAGCGATAAAATTATCGAAAAGGAGGCGAAGACGATTGAATGGGCTGAAAATCGGACAGGTTGTAAGGGGAATGGTGAAAAAAAAAAAAAAGAGGGGGGGGCAAAAAGGGGTGCAACACGAGGACTTCCCAGGGGGTCACCCATCCTAGTACTACTCTCGCCCAAGCACGCTTAACTGCGGAGTTCTGATGGGATCTGGTGCATTAGTGCTGGTATGATCGCACCCGAAGATTAACCGTGACTTTATTGTTTTAAGGAGTAGACGGACAAAAAATGAAATTGAATGGAATAGGATAATGTGGAAATGGTTTAAAAGCGAGAAAATTATCGAAAAGGAGGCGAAGACGATTGAATGGGCTGAAAGTCGGACAGGTTGTAAGGGGAATGGTGAAAAAAAAAAAAGAGGGGGGGGGCAAAAAGGGGTGCAACACGAGGACTTCCCAGGGGGTCACCCATCCTAGTACTACTCTCGCCCAAGCACGCTTAACTGCGGAGTTCTGATGGGATCCGGTGCATTAGTGCTGGTATGATCGCACCCGAAGATTAACCGTGACTTTATTGTTTTAAGGAGTAGACGGACAAAAAATGAAATTGAATGGAATAGGATAATCTGGAAATGGTTTAAAAGCGAGAAAATTATCGAAAAGGAGGCGAAGACGATTGAATGGGCTGAAAATCGGACAGGTTGTAAGGGGAATGGTGAAAAAAAAAAAAAAGTGGGGGGGGGCAAAAAGGGGTGCAACACGAGGACTTCCCAGGGGGTCACCCATCCTAGTACTACTCTCGCCCAAGCACGCTTAACCGCGGGGTTCTGATGGGATCCGGTGCATTAGTGCTGGTATGATCGCACCCGAAGATTAACCGTGACTTTATTGTTTTAAGGAGTAGACGGACAAAAAATGAAATTGAATGGAATAGGATAATCTGGAAATGGTTTAAAAGCGAGAAAATTATCGAAAAGGAGGCGAAGACGATTGAATGGGCTGAAAATCGGACAGGTTGTAAGGGGAATGGTGAAAAAAAAAAAAAAGTGGGGGGAGGGCAAAAAGGGGTGCAACACGAGGACTTCCCAGGGGGTCACCCATCCTAGTACTACTCTCGCCCAAGCACGCTTAACCGCGGGGTTCTGATGGGATCCGGTGCATTAGTGCTGGTATGATCGCACCCGAAGATTAACCGTGACTTTATTGTTTTAAGGAGTAGACGGACAAAAAATGAAATTGAATGGAATAGGATAATCTGGAAATGGTTTAAAAGCGAGAAAATTATCGAAAAGGAGGCGAAGACGATTGAATGGGCTGAAAATCGGACAGGTTGTAAGGGGAATGGTGAAAAAAAAAAAAAAGAGGGGGGGGCAAAAAGGGGTGCAACACGAGGACTTCCCAGGGGGTCACCCATCCTAGTACTACTCTCGCCCAAGCACGCTTAACTGCGGAGTTCTGATGGGATCCGGTGCATTAGTGCTGGTATGATCGCACCCGAAGATTAACCGTGACTTTATTGTTTTAAGGAGTAGACGGACAAAAAATGAAATTGAATGGAATAGGATAATCTGGAAATGGTTTAAAAGCGAGAAAATTATCGAAAAGGAGGCGAAGACGATTGAATGGGCTGAAAATCGGACAGGTTGTAAGGGGAATGGTGAAAAAAAAAAAAAAGAGGGGGGGGGCAAAAAGGGGTGCAACACGAGGACTTCCCAGGGGGTCACCCATCCTAGTACTACTCTCGCCCAAGCACGCTTAACTGCGGAGTTCTGATGGGATCCGGTGCATTAGTGCTGGTATGATCGCACCCGAAGATTAACCGTGACTTTATTGTTTTAAGGAGTAGACGGACAAAAATTGAAATTGAATGGAATAGGATAATCTGGAAATGGTTTAAAAGCGAGAAAATTATCGAAAAGGAGGCGAAGACGATTGAATGGGCTGAAAATCGGACAGGTTGTAAGGGGAATGGTGAAAAAAAAAAAAAAAGAGGGGGGGGGGGGGCAAAAAGGGGTGCAACACGAGGACTTCCCAGGGGGTCACCCATCCTAGTACTACTCTCGCCCAAGCACGCTTAACTGCGGAGTTCTGATGGGATCCGGTGCATTAGTGCTGGTATGATCGCACCCGAAGATTAACCGTGACTTTATTGTTTTAAGGAGTAGACGGACAAAAAATGAAATTGAATGGAATAGGATAATCTGGAAATGGTTTAAAAGCGAGAAAATTATCGAAAAGGAGGCGAAGACGATTGAATGGGCTGAAAATCGGACAGGTTGTAAGGGGAATGGTGAAAAAAAAAAAAAAGAGGGGGGGGGGCCAAAAAGGGGTGCAACACGAGGACTTCCCAGGGGGTCATCCATCCTAGTACTACTCTCGCCCAAGCACGCTTAACTGCGGGGTTCTGATGGGATCCGGTGCATTAGTGCTGGTATGATCGCACCCGAAGATTAACCGTGACTTTATTGTTTTAAGGAGTAGACGGACAAAAAATGAAATTGAATGGAATAGGATAATCTGGAAATGGTTTAAAAGCGAGAAAATTATCGAAAAGGAGGCGAAGACGATTGAATGGGCTGAAAATCGGACAGGTTGTAAGGGGAATGGTGAAAAAAAAAAAAAAGAGGGGGGGGCAAAAAGGGGTGCAACACGAGGACTTCCCAGGGGGTCACCCATCCTAGTACTACTCTCGCCCAAGCACGCTTAACTGCGGAGTTCTGATAGGATCCGGTGCATTAGTGCTGGTATGATCGCACCCGAAGATTAACCGTGACTTTATTGTTTTAAGGAGTAGACGGACAAAAAATGAAATTGAATGGAATAGGATAATCTGGAAATGGTTTAAAAGCGAGAAAATTATCGAAAAGGAGGCGAAGACGATTGAATGGGCTGAAAATCGGACAGGTTGTAAGGGGAATGGTGAAAAAAAAAAAAAAGAGGGGGGGGGGCAAAAAGGGGTGCAACACGAGGACTTCCCAGGGGGTCACCCATCCTAGTACTACTCTCGCCCAAGCACGCTTAACTGCGGGGTTCTGATGGGATCCGGTGCATTAGTGCTGGTATGATCGCACCCGAAGATTAACCGTGACTATATTGTTTTAAGGAGTAGACGGACAAAAAATGAAATTGAATGGAATAGGATAATCTGGAAATGGTTTAAAAGCGAGAAAATTATCGAAAAGGAGGCGAAGACGATTGAATGGGCTGAAAATCGGACAGGTTGTAAGGGGAATGGTGAAAAAAAAAAAAAAAGAGGGGGGGGGCAAAAAGGGGTGCAACACGAGGACTTCCCAGGGGGTCACCCATCCTAGTACTACTCTCGCCCAAGCACGCTTAACTGCGGAGTTCTGATGGGATCCGGTGCATTAGTGCTGGTATGATCGCACCCGAAGATTAACCGTGACTTTATTGTTTTAAGGAGTAGACGGACAAAAAATGAAATTGAATGGAATAGGATAATCTGGAAATGGTTCAAAAGCGAGAAAATTATCGAAAATGAGGCGAAGACGATTGAATGGGCTGAAAATCGGACAGGTTGTAATGGGAATGGTGAAAAAAAAAAAAAGAGGGGGGGGGGGGCAAAAAGGGGTGCAACACGAGGACTTCCCAGGGGGTCACCCATCCTAGTACTACTCTCGCCCAAGCACGCTTAACTGCGGAGTTCTGATGGGATCTGGTGCATTAGTGCTGGTATGATCGCACCCGAAGATTAACCGTGACTTTATTGTTTTAAGGAGTAGACGGACAAAAAATGAAATTGAATGGAATAGGATAATGTGGAAATGGTTTAAAAGCGAGAAAATTATCGAAAAGGAGGCGAAGACGATTGAATGGGCTGAAAGTCGGACAGGTTGTAAGGGGAATGGTGAAAAAAAAAAAAAGAGGGGGGGGGCAAAAAGGGGTGCAACACGAGGACTTCCCAGGGGGTCACCCATCCTAGTACTACTCTCGCCCAAGCACGCTTAACTGCGGAGTTCTGATGGGATCCGGTGCATTAGTGCTGGTATGATCGCACCCGAAGATTAACCGTGACTTTATTGTTTTAAGGAGTAGACGGACAAAAAATGAAATTGAATGGAATAGGATAATTTGGAAATGGTTTAAAAGCGAGAAAATTATCGAAAAGGAGGCGAAGACGATTGAATGGGCTGAAAATCGGACAGGTTGTAAGGGGAATGGTGAAAAAAAAAAAAAAGTGGGGGGGGGCAAAAAGGGGTGCAACACGAGGACTTCCCAGGGGGTCACCCATCCTAGTACTACTCTCGCCCAACCACGCTTAACCGCGGGGTTCTGATGGGATCCGGTGCATTAGTGCTGGTATGATCGCACCCGAAGATTAACCGTGACTTTATTGTTTTAAGGAGTAGACGGACAAAAAATGAAATTGAATGGAATAGGATAATCTGGAAATGGTTTAAAAGCGAGAAAATTATCGAAAAGGAGGCGAAGACGATTGAATGGGCTGAAAATCGGACAGGTTGTAAGGGGAATGGTGAAAAAAAAAAAAAGTGGGGGGGGGCAAAAAGGGGTGCAACACGAGGACTTCCCAGGGGGTCACCCATCCTAGTACTACTCTCGCCCAAGCACGCTTAACCGCGGGGTTCTGATGGGATCCGGTGCATTAGTGCTGGTATGATCGCACCCGAAGATTAACCGTGACTTTATTGTTTTAAGGAGTAGACGGACAAAAAATGAAATTGAATGGAATAGGATAATCTGGAAATGGTTTAAAAGCGAGAAAATTATCGAAAAGGAGGCGAAGACGATTGAATGGGCTGAAAATCGGACAGGTTGTAAGGGGAATGGTGAAAAAAAAAAAAAAGAGGGGGGGGCAAAAAGGGGTGCAACACGAGGACTTCCCAGGGGGTCACCCATCCTAGTACTACTCTCGCCCAAGCACGCTTAACTGCGGAGTTCTGATGGGATCCGGTGCATTAGTGCTGGTATGATCGCACCCGAAGATTAACCGTGACTTTATTGTTTTAAGGAGTAGACGGACAAAAAATGAAATTGAATGGAATAGGATAATCTGGAAATGGTTTAAAAGCGAGAAAATTATCGAAAAGGAGGCGAAGACGATTGAATGGGCTGAAAATCGGACAGGTTGTAAGGGGAATGGTGAAAAAAAAAAAAAAAGAGGGGGGGGCAAAAAGGGGTGCAACACGAGGACTTCCCAGGGGGTCACCCATCCTAGTACTACTCTCGCCCAAGCACGCTTAACTGCGGAGTTCTGATGGGATCCGGTGCATTAGTGCTGGTATGATCGCACCCGAAGATTAACCGTGACTTTATTGTTTTAAGGAGTAGACGGACAAAAATTGAAATTGAATGGAATAGGATAATCTGGAAATGGTTTAAAAGCGAGAAAATTATCGAAAAGGAGGCGAAGACGATTGAATGGGCTGAAAATCGGACAGGTTGTAAGGGGAATGGTGAAAAAAAAAAAAAAGAGGGGGGGGGCAAAAAGGGGTGCAACACGAGGACTTCCCAGGGGGTCACCCATCCTAGTACTACTCTCGCCCAAGCACGCTTAACTGCGGAGTTCTGATGGGATCCGGTGCATTAGTGCTGGTATGATCGCACCCGAAGATTAACCGTGACTTTATTGTTTTAAGGAGTAGACGGACAAAAAATGAAATTGAATGGAATAGGATAATCTGGAAATGGTTTAAAAGCGAGAAAATTATCGAAAAGGAGGCGAAGACGATTGAATGGGCTGAAAATCGGACAGGTTGTAAGGGGAATGGTGAAAAAAAAAAAAAAGAGGGGGGGGGCCAAAAAGGGGTGCAACACGAGGACTTCCCAGGGGGTCATCCATCCTAGTACTACTCTCGCCCAAGCACGCTTAACTGCGGGGTTCTGATGGGATCTGGTGCATTAGTGCTGGTATGATCGCACCCGAAGATTAACCGTGACTTTATTGTTTTAAGGAGTAGACGGACAAAAAATGAAATTGAATGGAATAGGATAATCTGGAAATGGTTTAAAAGCGAGAAAATTATCGAAAAGGAGGCGAAGACGATTGAATGGGCTGAAAATCGGACAGGTTGTAAGGGGAATGGTGAAAAAAAAAAAAAAGAGGGGGGGGCAAAAAGGGGTGCAACACGAGGACTTCCCAGGGGGTCACCCATCCTAGTACTACTCTCGCCCAAGCACGCTTAACTGCGGAGTTCTGATAGGATCCGGTGCATTAGTGCTGGTATGATCGCACCCGAAGATTAACCGTGACTTTATTGTTTTAAGGAGTAGACGGACAAAAAATGAAATTGAATGGAATAGGATAATCTGGAAATGGTTTAAAAGCGAGAAAATTATCGAAAAGGAGGCGAAGACGATTGAATGGGCTGAAAATCGGACAGGTTGTAAGGGGAATGGTGAAAAAAAAAAAAAAGAGGGGGGGGCAAAAAGGGGTGCAACACGAGGACTTCCCAGGGGGTCACCCATCCTAGTACTACTCTCGCCCAAGCACGCTTAACTGCGGGGTTCTGATGGGATCCGGTGCATTAGTGCTGGTATGATCGCACCCGAAGATTAACCGTGACTATATTGTTTTAAGGAGTAGACGGACAAAAAATGAAATTGAATGGAATAGGATAATCTGGAAATGGTTTAAAAGCGAGAAAATTATCGAAAAGGAGGCGAAGACGATTGAATGGGCTGAAAATCGGACAGGTTGTAAGGGGAATGGTGAAAAAAAAAAAAAAAGAGGGGGGGGGGGGCAAAAAGGGGTGCAACACGAGGACTTCCCAGGGGGTCACCCATCCTAGTACTACTCTCGCCCAAGCACGCTTAACTGCGGAGTTCTGATGGGATCCGGTGCATTAGTGCTGGTATGATCGCACCCGAAGATTAACCGTGACTTTATTGCTTTAAGGAGTAGACGGACAAAAAATGAAATTGAATGGAATAGGATAATCTGGAAATGGTTCAAAAGCGAGAAAATTATCGAAAAGGAGGCGAAGACGATTGAATGGGCTGAAAATCGGACAGGTTGTAATGGGAATGGTGAAAAAAAAAAAAAGAGGGGGGGGGGAAAAAGGGGTGCAACACGAGGACTTCCCAGGGGGTCACCCATCCTAGTACTACTCTCGCCCAAGCACGCTTAACTGCGGAGTTCTGATGGGATCCGGTGCATTAGTGCTGGTATGATCGCACCCGAAGATTAACCGTGACTTTATTGTTTTAAGGAGTAGACGGACAAAAAATGAAATTGAATGGAATAGGATAATCTGGAAATGGTTTAAAAGCGAGAAAATTATCGAAAAGGAGGCGAAGACGATTGAATGGGCTGAAAATCGGACAGGTTGTAAGGGGAATGGTGAAAAAAAAAAAAAAGAGGGGGGGGCAAAAAGGGGTGCAACACGAGGACTTCCCAGGGGGTCACCCATCCTAGTACTACTCTCGCCCAAGCACGCTTAACTGCGGAGTTCTGATGGGATCCGGTGCATTAGTGCTGGTATGATCGCACCCGAAGATTAACCGTGACTTTATTGTTTTAAGGAGTAGACGGACAAAAAATGAAATTGAATGGAATAGGATAATCTGGAAATGGTTTAAAAGCGAGAAAATTATCGAAAAGGAGGCGAAGACGATTGAATGGGCTGAAAATCGGACATGTTGTAAGGGGAATGGTGAAAAAAAAAAAAAAGAGGGGGGGGCAAAAAGGGGTGCAACACGAGGACTTCCCAGGGGGTCACCCATCCTAGTACTACTCTCGCCCAAGCACGCTTAACTGCGGGGTTCTGATGGGATCCGGTGCATTAGTGGCTGGTATGATCGCACCCGAAGATTAACCGTGACTTTATTGTTTTAAGGAGTAGACGGACAAAAAATGAAATTGAATGGAATAGGATAATCTGGAAATGGTTTAAAAGCGAGAAAATTATCGAAAAGGAGGCGAAGACGATTGAATGGGCTGAAAATCGGACAGGTTGTAAGGGGAATGGTGAAAAAAAAAAAAAAGAGGAGGGGGGGCAAAAAGGGGTGCAACACGAGGACTTCCCAGGGGGTCACCCATCCTAGTACTACTCTCGCCCAAGCACGCTTAACTGCAGAGTTCTGATGGGATCCGGTGCATTAGTGCTGGTATGATCGCACCCGAAGATTAACCGTGACTTTATTGTTTTAAGGAGTAGACGGACAAAAAATGAAATTGAATGGAATAGGATAATCTGGAAATGGTTTAAAAGCGAGAAAATTATCGAAAAGGAGGCGAAGACGATTGAATGGGCTGAAAATCGGACAGGTTGTAAGGGGAATGGTGAAAAAAAAAAAAAAGAGGGGGGGGCAAAAAGGGGTGCAACACGAGGACTTCCCAGGGGGTCACCCATCCTAGTACTACTCTCGCCCAAGCACGCTTAACTGCGGAGTTCTGATGGGATCCGGTGCATTAGTGCTGGTATGATCGCACCCGAAGATTAACCGTGACTTTATTGTTTTAAGGAGTAGACGGACAAAAAATGAAATTGAATGGAATAGGATAATCTGGAAATGGTTTAAAAGCGAGAAAATTATCGAAAAGGAGGCGAAGACGATTGAATGGGCTGAAAATCGGACAGGTTGTAAGGGGAATGGTGAAAAAAAAAAAAAAGAGGGGGGGGCAAAAAGGGGTGCAACACGAGGACTTCCCAGGGGGTCACCCATCCTAGTACTACTCTCGCCCAAGCACGCTTAACTGCGGGGTTCTGATGGGATCCGGTGCATTAGTGCTGGTATGATCGCACCCGAAGATTAACCGTGACTTTATTGTTTTAAGGAGTAGACGGACAAAAAATGAAATTGAATGGAATAGGATAATCTGGAAATGGTTTAAAAGCGAGAAAATTATCGAAAAGGAGGCGAAGACGATTGAATGGGCTGAAAATCGGACAGGTTGTAAGGGGAATGGTGAAAAAAAAAAAAAAGAGGAGGGGGGCAAAAAGGGGTGCAACACGAGGACTTCCCAGGGGGCACCCATCCTAGTACTACTCTCGCCCAAGCACGCTTGACTGCGGAGTTCTGATGGGATCCGGTGCATTAGTGCTGGTATGATCGCACCCGAAGATTAACCGTGACTTTATTGTTTTAAGGAGTAGACGGACAAAAAATGAAATTGAATGGAATAGGATAATGTGGAAATGGTTTAAAAGCGAGAAAATTATCGAAAAGGAGGCGAAGACGATTGAATGGGCTGAAAGTCGGACAGGTTGTAAGGGGAATGGTGAAAAAAAAAAAAAGAGGGGGGGGGCAAAAAGGGGGTGCAACACGAGGACTTCCCAGGGGGTCACCCATCCTAGTACTACTCTCGCCCAAGCACGCTTAACTGCGGAGTTCTGATGGGATCCGGTGCATTAGTGCTGGTATGATCGCACCCGAAGATTAACCGTGACTTTATTGTTTTAAGGAGTAGACGGACAAAAAATGAAATTGAATGGAATAGGATAATTTGGAAATGGTTTAAAAGCGAGAAAATTATCGAAAAGGAGGCGAAGACGATTGAATGGGCTGAAAATCGGACAGGTTGTAAGGGGAATGGTGAAAAAAAAAAAAAGTGGGGGGGGGGCAAAAAGGGGTGCAACACGAGGACTTCCCAGGGGGTCACCCATCCTAGTACTACTCTCGCCCAAGCACGCTTAACCGCGGGGTTCTGATGGGATCCGGTGCATTAGTGCTGGTATGATCGCACCCGAAGATTAACCGTGACTTTCTTGTTTTAAGGAGTAGACGGACAAAAAATGAAATTGAATGGAATAGGATAATCTGGAAATGGTTTAAAAGCGAGAAAATTATCGAAAAGGAGGCGAAGACGATTGAATGGGCTGAAAATCGGACAGGTTGTAAGGGGAATGGTGAAAAAAAAAAAAAGTGGGGGGGGGGCAAAAAGGGGTGCAACACGAGGACTTCCCAGGGGGTCACCCATCCTAGTACTACTCTCGCCCAAGCACGCTTAACCGCGGGGTTCTGATGGGATCCGGTGCATTAGTGCTGGTATGATCGCACCCGAAGATTAACCGTGACTTTATTGTTTTAAGGAGTAGACGGACAAAAAATGAAATTGAATGGAATAGGATAATCTGGAAATGGTTTAAAAGCGAGAAAATTATCGAAAAGGAGGCGAAGACGATTGAATGGGCTGAAAATCGGACAGGTTGTAAGGGGAATGGTGAAAAAAAAAAAAAGAGGGGGGGGCAAAAAGGGGTGCAACACGAGGACTTCCCAGGGGGTCACCCATCCTAGTACTACTCTCGCCCAAGCACGCTTAACTGCGGAGTTCTGATGGGATCCGGTGCATTAGTGCTGGTATGATCGCACCCGAAGATTAACCGTGACTTTATTGTTTTAAGGAGTAGACGGACAAAAAATGAAATTGAATGGAATAGGATAATCTGGAAATGGTTTAAAAGCGAGAAAATTATCGAAAAGGAGGCGAAGACGATTGAATGGGCTGAAAATCGGACAGGTTGTAAGGGGAATGGTGAAAAAAAAAAAAAAAGAGGGGGGGGGCAAAAAGGGGTGCAACACGAGGACTTCCCCAGGGGGTCACCCATCCTAGTACTACTCTCGCCCAAGCACGCTTAACTGCGGAGTTCTGATGGGATCCGGTGCATTAGTGCTGGTATGATCGCACCCGAAGATTAACCGTGACTTTATTGTTTTAAGGAGTAGACGGACAAAAAATTGAAATTGAATGGAATAGGATAATCTGGAAATGGTTTAAAAGCGAGAAAATTATCGAAAAGGAGGCGAAGACGATTGAATGGGCTGAAAATCGGACAGGTTGTAAGGGGAATGGTGAAAAAAAAAAAAAAAGAGGGGGGGGGGCAAAAAGGGGTGCAACACGAGGACTTCCCAGGGGGTCACCCATCCTAGTACTACTCTCGCCCAAGCACGCTTAACTGCGGAGTTCTGATGGGATCCGGTGCATTAGTGCTGGTATGATCGCACCCGAAGATTAACCGTGACTTTATTGTTTTAAGGAGTAGACGGACAAAAAATGAAATTGAATGGAATAGGATAATCTGGAAATGGTTTAAAAGCGAGAAAATTATCGAAAAGGAGGCGAAGACGATTGAATGGGCTGAAAATCGGACAGGTTGTAAGGGGAATGGTGAAAAAAAAAAAAAGAGGGGGGGGCCAAAAAGGGGTGCAACACGAGGACTTCCCAGGGGGTCATCCATCCTAGTACTACTCTCGCCCAAGCACGCTTAACTGCGGGTTCTGATGGGATCCGGTGCATTAGTGCTGGTATGATCGCACCCGAAGATTAACCGTGACTTTATTGTTTTAAGGAGTAGACGGACAAAAAATGAAATTGAATGGAATAGGATAATCTGGAAATGGTTTAAAAGCGAGAAAATTATCGAAAAGGAGGCGAAGACGATTGAATGGGCTGAAAATCGGACAGGTTGTAAGGGGAATGGTGAAAAAAAAAAAAAAGAGGGGGGGGCAAAAAGGGGTGCAACACGAGGACTTCCCAGGGGGTCACCCATCCTAGTACTACTCTCGCCCAAGCACGCTTAACTGCGGAGTTCTGATAGGATCCGGTGCATTAGTGCTGGTATGATCGCACCCGAAGATTAACCGTGACTTTATTGTTTTAAGGAGTAGACGGACAAAAAATGAAATTGAATGGAATAGGATAATCTGGAAATGGTTTAAAAGCGAGAAAATTATCGACAAGGAGGCGAAGACGATTGAATGGGCTGAAAATCGGACAGGTTGTAAGGGGAATGGTGAAAAAAAAAAAAAAGAGGGGGGGGGCAAAAAGGGGTGCAACACGAGGACTTCCCAGGGGGTCACCCATCCTAGTACTACTCTCGCCCAAGCACGCTTAACTGCGGGGTTCTGATGGGATCCGGTGCATTAGTGCTGGTATGATCGCACCCGAAGATTAACCGTGACTATATTGTTTTAAGGAGTAGACGGACAAAAAATGAAATTGAATGGAATAGGATAATCTGGAAATGGTTTAAAAGCGAGAAAATTATCGAAAAGGAGGCGAAGACGATTGAATGGGCTGAAAATCGGACAGGTTGTAAGGGGAATGGTGAAAAAAAAAAAAAAAGAGGGGGGGGGCAAAAAGGGGTGCAACACGAGGACTTCCCAGGGGGTCACCCATCCTAGTACTACTCTCGCCCAAGCACGCTTAACTGCGGAGTTCTGATGGGATCCGGTGCATTAGTGCTGGTATGATCGCACCCGAAGATTAACCGTGACTTTATTGCTTTAAGGAGTAGACGGACAAAAAATGAAATTGAATGGAATAGGATAATCTGGAAATGGTTCAAAAGCGAGAAAATTATCGAAAAGGAGGCGAAGACGATTGAATGGGCTGAAAATCGGACAGGTTGTAATGGGAATGGTGAAAAAAAAAAAAAGAGGGGGGGGCAAAAAAGGGTGCAACACGAGGACTTCCCAGGGGGTCACCCATCCTAGTACTACTCTCGCCCAAGCACGCTTAACTGCGGAGTTCTGATGGGATCCGGTGCATTAGTGCTGGTATGATCGCACCCGAAGATTAACCGTGACTTTATTGTTTTAAGGAGTAGACGGACAAAAAATGAAATTGAATGGAATAGGATAATCTGGAAATGGTTTAAAAGCGAGAAAATTATCGAAAAGGAGGCGAAGACGATTGAATGGGCTGAAAATCGGACAGGTTGTAAGGGGAATGGTGAAAAAAAAAAAAAAGAGGGGGGGGGCAAAAAGGGGTGCAACACGAGGACTTCCCAGGGGGTCACCCATCCTAGTACTACTCTCGCCCAAGCACGCTTAACTGCGGAGTTCTGATGGGATCCGGTGCATTAGTGCTGGTATGATCGCACCCGAAGATTAACCGTGACTTTATTGTTTTAAGGAGTAGACGGACAAAAAATGAAATTGAATGGAATAGGATAATCTGGAAATGGTTTAAAAGCGAGAAAATTATCGAAAAGGAGGCGAAGACGATTGAATGGGCTGAAAATCGGACAGGTTGTAAGGGGAATGGTGAAAAAAAAAAAAAGAGGGGGGGGGCAAAAAGGGGTGCAACACGAGGACTTCCCAGGGGGTCACCCATCCTAGTACTACTCTCGCCCAAGCACGCTTAACTGCGGGGTTCTGATGGGATCCGGTGCATTAGTGCTGGTATGATCACACCCGAAGATTAACCGTGACTTTATTGTTTTAAGGAGTAGACGGACAAAAAATGAAATTGAATGGAATAGGATAATCTGGAAATGGTTTAAAAGCGAGAAAATTATCGAAAAGGAGGCGAAGACGATTGAATGGGCTGAAAATCGGACAGGTTGTAAGGGGAATGGTGAAAAAAAAAAAAAAGAGGAGGGGGGCAAAAAGGGGTGCAACACGAGGACTTCCCAGGGGGTCACCCATCCTAGTACTACTCTCGCCCAAGCACGCTTAACTGCGGAGTTCTGATGGGATCCGGTGCATTAGTGCTGGTATGATCGCACCCGAAGATTAACCGTGACTTTATTGTTTTAAGGAGTAGACGGACAAAAAATGAAATTGAATGGAATAGGATAATCTGGAAATGGTTTAAAAGCGAGAAAATTATCGAAAAGGAGGCGAAGACGATTGAATGGGCTGAAAATCGGACAGGTTGTAAGGGGAATGGTGAAAAAAAAAAAAAAAGAGGGGGGGGGCAAAAAGGGGTGCAACACGAGGACTTCCCAGGGGGTCACCCATCCTAGTACTACTCTCGCCCAAGCACGCTTAACTGCGGAGTTCTGATGGGATCCGGTGCATTAGTGCTGGTATGATCGCACCCGAAGATTAACCGTGACTTTATTGTTTTAAGGAGTAGACGGACAAAAAATGAAATTGAATGGAATAGGATAATCTGGAAATGGTTTAAAAGCGAGAAAATTATCGAAAAGGAGGCGAAGACGATTGAATGGGCTGAAAATCGGACAGGTTGTAAGGGGAATGGTGAAAAAAAAAAAAAAGAGGGGGGGGGCAAAAAGGGGTGCAACACGAGGACTTCCCAGGGGGTCACCCATCCTAGTACTACTCTCGCCCAAGCACGCTTAACTGCGGGGTTCTGATGGGATCCGGTGCATTAGTGCTGGTATGATCGCACCCGAAGATTAACCGTGACTTTATTGTTTTAAGGAGTAGACGGACAAAAAATGAAATTGAATGGAATAGGATAATCTGGAAATGGTTTAAAAGCGAGAAAATTATCGAAAAGGAGGCGAAGACGATTGAATGGGCTGAAAATCGGACAGGTTGTAAGGGGAATGGTGAAAAAAAAAAAAAAGAGGAGGGGGGCAAAAAGGGGTGCAACACGAGGACTTCCCAGGGGGTCACCCATCCTAGTACTACTCTCGCCCAAGCACGCTTGACTGCGGAGTTCTGATGGGATCCGGTGCATTAGTGCTGGTATGATCGCACCCGAAGATTAACCGTGACTTTATTGTTTTAAGGAGTAGACGGACAAAAAATGAAATTGAATGGAATAGGATAATCTGGAAATGGTTTAAAAGCGAGAAAATTATCGAAAAGGAGGCGAAGACGAATGAATGGGCTGAAAATCGGACAGGTTGTAAGGGGAATGGTGAAAAAAAAAAAAAAGAGGGGGGGGGCAAAAAGGGGTGCAACACGAGGACTTCCCAGGGGGTCACCCATCCTAGTACTACTCTCGCCCAAGCACGCTTAACTGCGGAGTTCTGATGGGATCCGGTGCATTAGTGCTGGTATGATCGCACCCGAAGATTAACCGTGACTTTATTGTTTTAAGGAGTAGACGGACAAAAAATGAAATTGAATGGAATAGGATAATCTGGAAATGGTTTAAAAGCGAGAAAATTATCGAAAAGGAGGCGAAGACGATTGAATGGGGTGAAAATCGGACAGGTTGTAAGGGGAATGGTGAAAAAAAAAAAAAGAGGGGGGGGGGCAAAAAGGGGTGCAACACGAGGACTTCCCAGGGGGTCACCCATCCTAGTACTACTCTCGCCCAAGCACGCTTAACTGCGGAGTTCTGATGGGATCCGGTGCATTAGTGCTGGTATGATCGCACCCGAAGATTAACCGTGACTTTATTGTTTTAAGGAGTAGACGGACAAAAAATGAAATTGAATGGAATAGGATAATCTGGAAATGGTTTAAAAGCGAGAAAATTATCGAAAAGGAGGCGAAGACGATTGAATGGGCTGAAAATCGGACAGGTTGTAAGGGGAATGGTGAAAAAAAAAAAAAAGAGGGGGGGGGCAAAAAAGGGTGCAACACGAGGACTTCCCAGGGGGTCACCCATCCTAGTACTACTCTCGCCCAAGCACGCTTAACTGCGGAGTTCTGATGGGATCCGGTGCATTAGTGCTGGTATGATCGCACCCGAAGATTAACCGTGACTTTATTGTTTTAAGGAGTAGACGGACAAAAAATGAAATTGAATGGAATAGGATAATTTGGAAATGGTTTAAAAGCGAGAAAATTATCGAAAAGGAGGCGAAGACGATTGAATGGGCTGAAAATCGGACAGGTTGTAAGGGGAATGGTGAAAAAAAAAAAAAGAGGGGGGGGAAAAAGGGGTGCAACACGAGGACTTCCCAGGGGGTCACCCATCCTAGTACTACTCTCGCCCAAGCACGCTTAACTGCGGAGTTCTGATGGGATCCGGTGCATTAGTGCTGGTATGATCGCACCCGAAGATTAACCGTGACTTTATTGTTTTAAGGAGTAGACGGACAAAAAATGAAATTGAATGGAATAGGATAATCTGGAAATGGTTTAAAAGCGAGAAAATTATCGAAAAGGAGGCGAAGACGATTGAATGGGCTGAAAATCGGACAGGTTGTAAGGGGAATGGTGAAAAAAAAAAAAAGAGGGGGGGGGGCAAAAAGGGGTGCAACACGAGGACTTCCCAGGGGGTCACCCATCCTAGTACTACTCTCGCCCAAGCACGCTTAACTGCGGAGTTCTGATGGGATCCGGTGCATTAGTGCTGGTATGATCGCACCCGAAGATTAACCGTGACTTTATTGTTTGAAGGAGTAGACGGACAAAAAATGAAATTGAATGGAATAGGATAATCTGGAAATGGTTTAAAAGCGAGAAAATTATCGAAAAGGAGGCGAAGACGATTGAATGGGCTGAAAATCGGACAGGTTGTAAGGGGAATGGTGAAAAAAAAAAAAAGAGGGGGGGGGGCAAAAAGGGGTGCAACACGAGGACTTGGTCACCCATCCTAGTACTACTCTCGCCCAAGCACGCTTAACTGCGGAGTTCTGATGGGATCCGGTGCATTAGTGCTGGTATGATCGCACCCGAAGATTAACCGTGACTTTATTGTTTTAAGGAGTAGACGGACAAAAAATGAAATTGAATGGAATAGGATAATCTGGAAATGGTTTAAAAGCGAGAAAATTATCGAAAAGGAGGCGAAGACGATTGAATGGGCTGAAAATCGGACAGGTTGTAAGGGGAATGGTGAAAAAAAAAAAAAAGAGGGGGGGGCAAAAAGGGGTGCAACACGAGGACTTCCCAGGGGGTCACCCATCCTAGTACTACTCTCGCCCAAGCACGCTTAACTGCGGAGTTCTGATGGGATCCGGTGCATTAGTGCTGGTATGATCGCACCCGAAGATTAACCGTGACTTTATTGTTTTAAGGAGTAGACGGACAAAAAATGAAATTGAATGGAATAGGATAATCTGGAAATGGTTTAAAAGCGAGAAAATTATCGAAAAGGAGGCGAAGACGATTGAATGGGCTGAAAATCGGACAGGTTGTAAGGGGAATGGTGAAAAAAAAAAAAAAGAGGGGGGGGGCAAAAAGGGGTGCAACACGAGGACTTCCCAGGGGGTCACCCATCCTAGTACTACTCTCGCCCAAGCACGCTTAACTGCGGAGTTCTGATGGGATCCGGTGCATTAGTGCTGGTATGATCGCACCCGAAGATTAACCGTGACTTTATTGTTTTAAGGAGTAGATGGACAAAAAATAAATTGAATGGAATAGGATAATCTGGAAATGGTTTAAAAGCGAGAAAATTATCGAAAAGGAGGCGAAGACGATTGAATGGGCTGAAAATCGGACAGGTTGTAAGGGGAATGGTGAAAAAAAAAAAAAAGAGGGGGGGGGCAAAAAGGGGTGCAACACGAGGACTTCCCAGGGGGTCACCCATCCTAGTACTACTCTCGCCCAAGCACGCTTAACTGCGGAGTTCGGATGGGATCCGGTGCATTAGTGCTGGTATGATCGCACCCGAAGATTAACCGTGACTTTATTGTTTTAAGGAGTAGACGGACAAAAAATGAAATTGAATGGAATAGGATAATCTGGAAATGGTTTAAAAGCGAGAAAATTATCGAAAAGGAGGCGAAGACGATTGAATGGGCTGAAAATCGGACAGGTTGTAAGGGGAATGGTGAAAAAAAAAAAAAAAGAGGGGGGGGCAAAAAGGGGTGCAACACGAGGACTTCCCAGGGGGTCAACCATCCTAGTACTACTCTCGCCCAAGCACGCTTAACTGCGGAGTTCTGATGGGATCCGGTGCATTAGTGCTGGTATGATCGCACCCGAAGATTAACCGTGACTTTATTGTTTTAAGGAGTAGACGGACAAAAAATGAAATTGAATGGAATAGGATAATCTGGAAATGGTTTAAAAGCGAGAAAATTATCGAAAAGGAGGCGAAGACGATTGAATGGGCTGAAAATCGGACAGGTTGTAAGGGGAATGGTGAAAAAAAAAAAAAAGAGGGGGGGGCAAAAACGGGGTGCAACACGAGGACTTCCCAGGGGGTCACCCATCCTAGTACTACTCTCACCCAAGCACGCTTAACTGCGGAGTTCTGATGGGATCCGGTGCATTAGTGCTGGTATGATCGCACCCGAAGATTAACCGTGACTTTATTGTTTTAAGGAGTAGACGGACAAAAAATGAAATTGAATGGAATAGGATAATCTGGAAATGGTTTAAAAGCGAGAAAATTATCGAAAAGGAGGCGAAGACGATTGAATGGGCTGAAAATCGGACAGGTTGTAAGGGGAATGGTGAAAAAAAAAAAAAAGAGGGGGGGGGACAAAAAGGGGTGCAACACGAGGACTTCCCAGGGGGTCACCCATCCTAGTACTACTCTCGCCCAAGCACGCTTAACTGCAGAGTCTGATGGGATCCGGTGCATTAGTGCTGGTATGATCGCACCCGAAGATTAACCGTGACTTTATTGTTTTAAGGAGTAGACGGACAAAAAATGAAATTGAATGGAATAGGATAATCTGGAAATGGTTTAAAAGCGAGAAAATTATCGAAAAGAGGCGAAGACGATTGAATGGGCTGAAAATCGGACAGGTTGTAAGGGGAATGGTGAAAAAAAAAAAAAAGAGGGGGGGGGGACAAAAAGGGGTGCAACACGAGGACTTCCCAGGGGGTCACCCATCCTAGTACTACTCTCGCCCAAGCACGCTTAACTGCGGAGTTCTGATGGGATCCGGTGCATTAGTGCTGGTGTGATCGCACCCGAAGATTAACCGTGACTTTATTGTTTTAAGGAGTAGACGGACAAAAAATGAAATTGAATGGAATAGGATAATCTGGAAATGGTTTAAAAGCGAGAAAATTATCGAAAAGGAGGCGAAGACGATTGAATGGGCTAAAAATCGGACAGGTTGTAAGGGGAATGGTGAAAAAAAAAAAAAAGAGGGGGGGGCAAAAAGGGGTGCAACACGAGGACTTCCCAGGGGGTCACCCATCCTAGTACTACTCTCGCCCAAGCACGCTTAACTGCGGAGTTCTGATGGGATCCGGTGCATTAGTGCTGGTATGATCGCACCCGAAGATTAACCGTGACTTTATTGTTTTAAGGAGTAGACGGACAAAAAATGAAATTGAATGGAATAGGATAATCTGGAAATGGTTTAAAAGCGAGAAAATTATCGAAAAGGAGGCGAAGACGATTGAATGGGCTGAAAATCGGATAGGTTGTAAGGGGAATGGTGAAAAAAAAAAAAAAGAGGGGGGGGCAAAAAGGGGTGCAACACGAGGACTTCCCAGGGGGTCACCCATCCTAGTACTACTCTCGCCCAAGCACGCTTAACTGCGGAGTTCTGATGGGATCCGGTGCATTAGTGCTGGTATGATCGCACCCGAAGATTAACCGTGACTTTATTGTTTTAAGGAGTAGACGGACAAAAAATGAAATTGAATGGAATAGGATAATCTGGAAATGGTTTAAAAGCGAGAAAATTATCGAAAAGGAGGCGAAGACGATTGAATGGGCTGAAAATCGGACAGGTTGTAAGGGGAATGGTGAAAAAAAAAAAAAAGAGGGGGGGGCAAAAAGGGGTGCAACACGAGGACTTCCCAGGGGGGTCACCCATCCTAGTACTACTCTCGCCCAAGCACGCTTAACTGCGGAGTTCTGATGGGATCCGGTGCATTAGTGCTGGTATGATCGCACCCGAAGATTAACCGTGACTTTATTGTTTTAAGGAGTAGACGGACAAAAAATGAAATTGAATGGAATAGGATAATCTGGAAATGGTTTAAAAGCGAGAAAATTATCGAAAAGGAGGCGAAGACGATTGAATGGGCTGAAAATCGGATAGGTTGTAAGGGGAATGGTGAAAAAAAAAAAAAAGAGGGGGGGGGCAAAAAGGGGTGCAACACGAGGACTTCCCAGGGGGTCACCCATCCTAGTACTACTCTCGCCCAAGCACGCTTAACTGCGGAGTTCTGATGGGATCCGGTGCATTAGTGCTGGTATGATCGCACCCGAAGATTAACCGTGACTTTATTGTTTTAAGGAGTAGACGGACAAAAAATGAAATTGAATGGAATAGGATAATCTGGAAATGGTTTAAAAGCGAGAAAATTATCGAAAAGGAGGCGAAGACGATTGAATGGGCTGAAAATCGGACAGGTTGTAAGGGGAATGGTGAAAAAAAAAAAAAAGAGGGGGGGGCAAAAAGGGGTGCAACACGAGGACTTCCCAGGGGGTCACCCATCCTAGTACTACTCTCGCCCAAGCACGCTTAACTGCGGAGTTCTGATGGGATCCGGTGCATTAGTGCTGGTATGATCGCACCCGAAGATTAACCGTGACTTTATTGTTTTAAGGAGTAGACGGACAAAAAATAAAATTGAATGGAATAGGATAATCTGGAAATGGTTTAAAAGCGAGAAAATTATCGAAAAGGAGGCGAAGACGATTGAATGGGCTGAAAATCGGACAGGTTGTAAGGGGAATGGTGAAAAAAAAAAAAAAGAGGGGGGGGGCAAAAAGGGGTGCAACACGAGGACTTCCCAGGGGGTCACCCATCCTAGTACTACTCTCGCCCAAGCACGCTTAACTGCGGAGTTCTGATGGGATCCGGTGCATTAGTGCTGGTATGATCGCACCCGAAGATTAACCGTGACTTTATTGTTTTAAGGAGTAGACGGACAAAAAATGAAATTGAATGGAATAGGATAATCTGGAAATGGTTTAAAAGCGAGAAAATTATCGAAAAGGAGGCGAAGACGATTGAATGGGCTGAAAATCGGACAGGTTGTAAGGGGAATGGTGAAAAAAAAAAAAAAAGAGGGGGGGGGCAAAAAGGGGTGCAACACGAGGACTTCCCAGGGGGTCAACCATCCTAGTACTACTCTCGCCCAAGCACGCTTAACTGCGGAGTTCTGATGGGATCCGGTGCATTAGTGCTGGTATGATCGCACGCGAAGATTAACCGTGACTTTATTGTTTTAAGGAGTAGACGGACAGAAAATGAAATTGAATGGAATAGGATAATCTGGAAATGGTTTAAAAGCGAGAAAATTATCGAAAAGGAGGCGACGACGATTGAATGGGCTGAAAATCGGACAGGTTGTAAGGGGAATGGTGAAAAAAAAAAAAAAGAGGGGGGGGCAAAAACGGGTGCAACACGAGGACTTCCCAGGGGGTCACCCATCCTAGTACTACTCTCACCCAAGCACGCTTAACTGCGGAGTTCTGATGGGATCCGGTGCATTAGTGCTGGTGTGATCGCACCCGAAGATTAACCGTGACTTTATTGTTTTAAGGAGTAGACGGACAAAAAATGAAATTGAATGGAATAGGATAATCTGGAAATGGTTTAAAAGCGAGAAAATTATCGAAAAGGAGGCGAAGACGATTGAATGGGCTGAAAATCGGACAGGTTGTAAGGGGAATGGTGAAAAAAAAAAAAAAGAGGGGGGGGGACAAAAAGGGGTGCAACACGAGGACTTCCCAGGGGGTCACCCATCCTAGTACTACTCTCGCCCAAGCACGCTTAACTGCAGAGTCCTGATGGGATCCGGTGCATTAGTGCTGGTATCATCGCAATCGAAGATTAACCGTGACTTTATTGTTTTAAGGAGTAGACGGACAAAAAATGAAATTGAATGGAATAGGATAATCTGGAAATGGTTTAAAAGCGAGAAAATTATCGAAAAGGAGGCGAAGACGATTGAATGGGCTGAAAATCGGACAGGTTGTAAGGGGAATGGTGAAAAAAAAAAAAAAGAGGGGGGGGGGGACAAAAAGGGGTGCAACACGAGGACTTCCCAGGGGGTCACCCATCCTAGTACTACTCTCGCCCAAGCACGCTTAACTGCGGAGTTCTGATGGGATCCGGTGCATTAGTGCTGGTGTGATCGCACCCGAAGATTAACCGTGACTTTATTGTTTTAAGGAGTAGACGGACAAAAAATGAAATTGAATGGAATAGGATAATCTGGAAATGGTTTAAAAGCGAGAAAATTATCGAAAAGGAGGCGAAGACGATTGAATGGGCTGAAAATCGGACAGGTTGTAAGGGGAATGGTGAAAAAAAAAAAAAAGAGGGGGGGGCAAAAAGGGGTGCAACACGAGGACTTCCCAGGGGGTCACCCATCCTAGTACTACTCTCGCCCAAGCACGCTTAACTGCGGAGTTCTGATGGGATCCGGTGCATTAGTGCTGGTATGATCGCACCCGAAGATTAACCGTGACTTTATTGTTTTAAGGAGTAGACGGACAAAAAATGAAATTGAATGGAATAGGATAATCTGGAAATGGTTTAAAAGCGAGAAAATTATCGAAAAGGAGGCGAAGACGATTGAATGGGCTGAAAATCGGACAGGTTGTAAGGGGAATGGTGAAAAAAAAAAAAAGAGGGGGGGGTGGCAAAAAGGGGTGCAACACGAGGACTTCCCAGGGGGTCACCCATCCTAGGACTACTCTCGCCCAAGCACGCTTAACTGCGGAGTTCTGATGGGATCCGGTGCATTAGTGCTGGTATGATCGCACCCGAAGATTAACCGTGACTTTATTGTTTTGAGGAGTAGACGGACAAAAAATGAAATTGAATGGAATAGGATAATCTGGAAATGGTTTAAAAGCGAGAAAATTATCGAAAAGGAGGCGAAGACGATTGAATGGGCTGAAAATCGGACAGGTTGTAAGGGGAATGGTGAAAAAAAAAAAAGGAGGGGGGGGGGACAAAAAGGGGTGCAACACGAGGACTTCCCAGGGGGTCACCCATCCTAGTACTACTCTCGCCCAAGCACGCTTAACTGCGGAGTTCTGATGGGATCCGGTGCATTAGTGCTGGTATGATCGCACCCGAAGATTAACCGTGACTTTATTGTTTTAAGGAGTAGACGGACAAAAAATGAAATTGAATGGAATAGGATAATCTGGAAATGGTTTAAAAGCGAGAAAATTATCGAAAAGGAGGCGAAGACGATTGAATGGGCTGAAAATCGGACAGGTTGTAAGGGGAATGGTGAAAAAAAAAAAAAAAGAAGGAGGGGGGGACAAAAAGGGGTGCAACACGAGGACTTCCCAGGGGGTCACCCATCCTAGTACTACTCTCGCCCAAGCACGCTTAACTGCGGAGTTCTGATGGGATCCGGTGCATTAGTGCTGGTATGATCGCACCCGAAGATTAACCGTGACTTTATTGTTTTAAGGAGTGGACGGACAAAAAATGAAATTGAATGGAATAGGATAATCTGGAAATGGTTTAAAAGCGAGAAAATTATCGAAAAGGAGGCGAAGACGATTGAATGGGCTGAAAATCGGACAGGTTGTAAGGGGAATGGTGAAAAAAAAAGAAAAGAGGGGGGGGCAAAAAGGGGTGCAACACGAGGACTTCCCAGGGGGTCACCCATCCTAGTACTACTCTCGCCCAAGCACGCTTAACTGCGGAGTTCTGATGGGATCCGGTGCATTAGTGCTGGTATGATCGCACCCGAAGATTAACCGTGACTTTATTGTTTTGAGGAGTAGACGGACAAAAAATGAAATTGAATGGAATAGGATAATCTGGAAATGGTTTAAAAGCGAGAAAATTATCGAAAAGGAGGCGAAGACGATTGAATGGGCTGAAAATCGGACAGGTTGTAAGGGGAATGGTGAAAAAAAAAAAAAGAGGGTGGGGGGGACAAAAAGGGGTGCAACACGAGGACTTCCCAGGGGGTCACCCATCCTAGTACTACTCTCGCCCAAGCACGCTTAACTGCGGAGTTCTGATGGGATCCGGTGCATTAGTGCTGGTATGATCGCACCCGAAGATTAACCGTGACTTTATTGTTTTAAGGAGTAGACGGACAAAAAATGAAATTGAATGGAATAGGATAATCTGGAAATGGTTTAAAAGCGAGAAAATTATCGAAAAGGAGGCGAAGACGATTGAATAGGCTGAAAATCGGACAGGTTGTAAGGGGAATGGTGAAAAAAGAAAAAAAGAGGGGGGGGGCAAAAAGGGGTGCAACACGAGGACTTCCCAGGGGGTCACCCATCCTAGTACTACTCTCGCCCAAGCACGATTAACTGCGGAGTTCTGATGGGATCCGGTGCATTAGTGCTGGTATGATCGCACCCGAAGATTAACCGTGACTTTATTGTTTTAAGGAGTAGACGGACAAAAAATGAAATTGAATGGAATAGGATAATCTGGAAATGGTTTAAAAGCGAGAAAATTATCGAAAAGGAGGCGAAGACGATTGAATGGGCTGAAAATCGGACAGGTTGTAAGGGGAATGGTGAAAAAAAAAAAAAAGAGGGGGGGGGACAAAAAGGGGTGCAACACGAGGACTTCCCAGGGGGTCACCCATCCTAGTACTACTCTCGCCCAAGCACGCTTAACTGCGGAGTTCTGATGGGATCCGGTGCATTGGTGCTGGTATGATCGCACCCGAAGATTAACCGTGACTTTATTGTTTTAAGGAGTAGACGGACAAAAAATGAAATTGAATGGAATAGGATAATCTGGAAATGGTTTAAAAGCGAGAAAATTATCGAAAAGGAGGCGAAGACGATTGAATGGGCTGAAAATCGGACAGGTTGTAAGGGGAATGGTGAAAAAAAAAAAAAAGAGGGGGGGGGGGACAAAAAGGGGTGCAACACGAGGACTTCCCAGGGGGTCACCCATCCTAGTACTACTCTCGCCCAAGCACGCTTAACTGCGGAGTTCTGATGGGATCCGGTGCATTAGTGCTGGTATGATCGCACCCGAAGATTAACCGTGACTTTATTGTTTTAAGGAGTAGACGGACAAAAAATGAAATTGAATGGAATAGGATAATCTGGAAATGGTTTAAAAGCGAGAAAATTATCGAAAAGGAGGCGAAGACGATTGAATGGGCTGAAAATCGGACAGGTTGTAAGGGGAATGGTGAAAAAAAAAAAAAAAAAAAAAGTGGGGGGGGGGACAAAAAGGGGTGCAACACGAGGACTTCCCAGGGGGTCACCCATCCTAGTACTACTCTCGCCCAAGCACGCTTAACCGCGGAGTTCTGATGGGATCCGGTGCATTAGTGCTGGTATGATCGCACCCGAAGATTAACCGTGACTTTATTGTTTTAAGGAGTAGACGGACAAAAAATGAAATTGAATGGAATAGGATAATCTGGAAATGGTTTAAAAGCGAGAAAATTATCGAAAAGGAGGCGAAGACGATTGAATAGGCTGAAAATCGGACAGGTTGTAAGGGGAATGGTGAAAAAAAAAAAAAAAGAGGGGGGGGCAAAAAGGGGTGCAACACGAGGACTTCCCAGGGGGTCACCCATCCTAGTACTACTCTCGCCCAAGCACGCTTAACTGCGGAGTTCTGATGGGATCCGGTGCATTAGTGCTGGTATGATCGCACCCGAAGATTAACCGTGACTTTATTGTTTTAAGGAGTAGACGGACAAAAAATGAAATTGAATGGAATAGGATAATCTGGAAATGGTTTAAAAGCGAGAAAATTATCGAAAAGGAGGCGAAGACGATTGAATGGGCTGAAAATCGGACAGGTTGTAAGGGGAATGGTGAAAAAAAAAAAAAGAGGGGGGGGTGGCAAAAAGGGGTGCAACACGAGGACTTCCCAGGGGGTCACCCATCCTAGTACTACTCTCGCCCAAGCACGCTTAACTGCGGAGTTCTGATGGGATCCGGTGCATTAGTGCTGGTATGATCGCACCCGAAGATTAACCGTGACTTTATTGTTTTAAGGAGTGGACGGACAAAAAATGAAATTGAATGGAATAGGATAATCTGGAAATGGTTTAAAAGCGAGAAAATTATCGAAAAGGAGGCGAAGACGATTGAATGGGCTGAAAATCGGACAGGTTGTAAGGGGAATGGTGAAAAAAAAAAAAAAGAGGGGGGGGCAAAAAGGGGTGCAACACGAGGACTTCCCAGGGGGTCACCCATCCTAGTACTACTCTCGCCCAAGCACGCTTAACTGCGGAGTTCTGATGGGATCCGGTGCATTAGTGCTGGTATGATCGCACCCGAAGATTAACCGTGACTTTATTGTTTTAAGGAGTAGACGGACAAAAAATGAAATTGAATGGAATAGGATAATCTGGAAATGGTTTAAAAGCGAGAAAATTATCGAAAAGGAGGCGAAGACGATTGAATAGGCTGAAAATCGGACAGGTTGTAAGGGGAATGGTGAAAAAAAAAAAAAGAGGGGGGGGGACAAAAAGGGGTGCAACACGAGGACTTCCCAGGGGGTCACCCATCCTAGTACTACTCTCGCCCAAGCACGCTTAACTGCGGAGTTCTGATGGGATCCGGTGCATTAGTGCTGGTATGATCGCACCCGAAGATTAACCGTGACTTTATTGTTTTAAGGAGTAGACGGACAAAAAATGAAATTGAATGGAATAGGATAATCTGGAAATGGTTTAAAAGCGAGAAAATTATCGAAAAGGAGGCGAAGACGATTGAATGGGCTGAAAATCGGACAGGTTGTAAGGGGAATGGTGAAAAAAAAAAAAAAGAGGGGGGGGGACAAAAAGGGGTGCAACACGAGGACTTCCCAGGGGGTCACCCATCCTAGTACTACTCTCGCCCAAGCACGCTTAACTGCGGAGTTCTGATGGGATCCGGTGCATTAGTGCTGGTATGATCGCACCCGAAGATTAACCGTGACTTTATTGTTTTAAGGAGTAGACGGACAAAAAATGAAATTGAATGGAATAGGATAATCTGGAAATGGTTTAAAAGCGAGAAAATTATCGAAAAGGAGGCGAAGACGATTGAATGGGCTGAAAATCGGACAGGTTGTAAGGGGAATGGTGAAAAAAAAAAAAAAAGAAGGAGGGGGGGACAAAAAGGGGTGCAACACGAGGACTTCCCAGGGGGTCACCCATCCTAGTACTACTCTCGCCCAAGCACGCTTAACTGCGGAGTTCTGATGGGATCCGGTGCATTAGTGCTGGTATGATCGCACCCGAAGATTAACCGTGACTTTATTGTTTTAAGGAGTGGACGGACAAAAAATGAAATTGAATGGAATAGGATAATCTGGAAATGGTTTAAAAGCGAGAAAATTATCGAAAAGGAGGCGAAGACGATTGAATGGGCTGAAAATCGGACAGGTTGTAAGGGGAATGGTGAAAAAAAAAGAAAAGAGGGGGGGGCAAAAAGGGGTGCAACACGAGGACTTCCCAGTGGGTCACCCATCCTAGTACTACTCTCGCCCAAGCACGCTTAACTGCGGAGTTCTGATGGGATCCGGTGCATTAGTGCTGGTATGATCGCACCCGAAGATTAACCGTGACTTTATTGTTTTGAGGAGTAGACGGACAAAAAATGAAATTGAATGGAATAGGATAATCTGGAAATGGTTTAAAAGCGAGAAAATTATCGAAAAGGAGGCGAAGACGATTGAATGGGCTGAAAATCGGACAGGTTGTAAGGGGAATGGTGAAAAAAAAAAAAAAGAGGGGGGGGCAAAAAGGGGTGCAACACGAGGACTTCCCAGGGGGTCACCCATCCTAGTACTACTCTCGCCCAAGCACGCTTAACTGCGGAGTTCTGATGGGATCCGGTGCATTAGTGCTGGTATGATCGCACCCGAAGATTAACCGTGACTTTATTGTTTTGAGGAGTAGACGGACAAAAAATGAAATTGAATGGAATAGGATAATCTGGAAATGGTTTAAAAGCGAGAAAATTATCGAAAAGGAGGCGAAGACGATTGAATGGGCTGAAAATCGGACAGGTTGTAAGGGGAATGGTGAAAAAAAAAAAAAGAGGGTGGGGGGGACAAAAAGGGGTGCAACACGAGGACTTCCCAGGGGGTCACCCATCCTAGTACTACTCTCGCCCAAGCACGCTTAACTGCGGAGTTCTGATGGGATCCGGTGCATTAGTGCTGGTATGATCGCACCCGAAGATTAACCGTGACTTTATTGTTTTAAGGAGTAGACGGACAAAAAATGAAATTGAATGGAATAGGATAATCTGGAAATGGTTTAAAAGCGAGAAAATTATCGAAAAGGAGGCGAAGACGATTGAATAGGCTGAAAATCGGACAGGTTGTAAGGGGAATGGTGAAAAAAAAAAAAAAGAGGGGGGGGGACAAAAAGGGGTGCAACACGAGGACTTCCCAGGGGGTCACCCATCCTAGTACTACTCTCGCCCAAGCACGCTTAACTGCGGAGTTCTGATGGGATCCGGTGCATTAGTGCTGGTATGATCGCACCCGAAGATTAACCGTGACTTTATTGTTTTAAGGAGTAGACGGACAAAAAATGAAATTGAATGGAATAGGATAATCTGGAAATGGTTTAAAAGCGAGAAAATTATCGAAAAGGAGGCGAAGACGATTGAATGGGCTGAAAATCGGACAGGTTGTAAGGGGAATGGTGAAAAAAAAAAAAAAAAAAAAAGAGCGGGGGGTGGACAAAAAGGGGTGCAACACGAGGACTTCCCAGGGGGTCACCCATCCTAGTACTACTCTCGCCCAAGCACGCTTAACCGCGGAGTTCTGATGGGATCCGGTGCATTAGTGCTGGTATGATCGCACCCGAAGATTAACCGTGACTTTATTGTTTTAAGGAGTAGACGGACAAAAAATGAAATTGAATGGAATAGGATAATCTGGAAATGGTTTAAAAACGAGAAAATTATCGAAAAGGAGGCGAAGACAATTGAATGGGCTGAAAATCGGACAGGTTGTCCGAGGAATGGTGAAAAAAAAAAAAAAAAAAAGAGGGGGGGGCAAAAAGGGGTGCAACACGAGGACTTCCCAGGGGGGTCACCCATCCTAGTACTACTCTCGCCCAAGCACGCTCAACTGCGGAGTTCTGATGGGATCCGGTGCATTAGTGCTGGTATGATCGCACCCGAAGATTAACCGTGACTTTATTGTTTTAAGAAGTAGACGGACAAAAAATGAAATTGAATGGAATAGGATAATCTGGAAATGGTTTAAAAGCGAGAAAATTATCGAAAAGGAGGCGAAGACGATTGAATGGGCTGAAAATCGGACAGGTTGTCCGGGGAATGGTGAAAAAAAAAAAAAGAGGGGGGGCAAAAAGGGGTGCAACACGAGGACTTCCCAGGGAGTCACCCATCGTAGTACTACTCTCGCCCAAGCACGTTTAACTGCGGAGTTCTGATGGGATCCGGTGCATTAGTGCTGGTATGATCGCACCCGAAGATTAACCGTGACTTTATTGTTTTAAGGAGTAGACGGACTAAAAATGAAATTGAATGGAATAGGATAATTTGGAAATGGTTTAAAAGCGAGAAAATTATCGAAAAGGAGGCGAAGACGATTGAATGGGCTGAAAATCGGACAGGTTGTCCGGGGAATGGTGAAAAAAAAAAAAAAGAGGGGGGGGCAAAAAGGGGTGCAACACGAGGACTTCCCAGGGGGTCACCCATCCTAGTACTACTCTCGCCCAAGCACGCTTAACTGCGGAGTTCTAATGGGATCCGGTGCATTAGTGCTGGTATGATCGCACCCGAAGATTAACCGTGACTTTATTGTTTTAAGGAGTAGACGGACAAAAAATGAAATTGAATGGAATAGGATAATCTGGAAATGGTTTAAAAGCGAGAAAATTATCGAAAAGGAGGCGAAGACGATTGAATGGGCTGAAAATCGGACAGGTTGTCCGGGGAATGCTGAAAAAAAAAAAAAAGAGGGGGGGGCAAAAAGGGGTGCAACACGAGGACTTCCCAGGGGGTCACCCATCCTAGTACTACTCTCGCCCAAGCACGCTTAACTGCGGAGTTCTGATGGGATCCGGTGCATTAGTGCTGGTATGATCGCACCCGAAGATCAACCGTGACTTTATTGTTTTAAGGAGTAGACGGACAAAAAATGAAATTGAATGGAATAGGATAATCTGGAAATGGTTTAAAAGCGAGAAAATTATCGAAAAGGAGGCGAAGACGATTGAATGGGCTGAAAATCGGACAAGTTGTCCGGGGAATGGTGAAAAAAAAAAAAAAGAGGGGGGGGCAAAAAGGGGTGCAATACGACGACTTCCCAGGGGGTCACCCTTCCTAGTACTACTCTCACCCAAGCACGCGTAACTGCGGAGTTCTGATGGGATCTGGTGCATTAGTGCTGGTATAATCGCACCCGAAGATTAACCGTGACTTTATTGTTTTAAGGAGTAGACGGACAAAAAATGAAATTGAATGGAATAGGATAATCTGGAAATGGTTTAAAAGCGAGAAAATTATCGAAAAGGAGGCGAAGACGATTGAATGGGCTGAAAATCGGACAGGTTGTCCGAGGAATGGTGAAAAAAAAAAAAAAAAAAGAGGGGGGGGGGGCAAAAAGGGGTGCAACACGAGGACTTCCCAGGGGGTCACCCATCCTAGTACTACTCTCGCCCAAGCACGCTCAACTGCGGAGTTCTGATGGGATCCGGTGCATTAGTGCTGGTATGATCGCACCCGAAGATTAACCGTGACTTTATTGTTTTAAGGAGTAGACGGACAAAAAATGAAATTGAATGGAATAGGATAATCTGGAAATGGTTTAAAAGCGAGAAAATTATCGAAAAGGAGGCGAAGACGATTGAATGGGCTGAAAATCGGACAGGTTGTCCGGGGAATGGTGAAAAAAAAAAAAAAAAGAGGGGGGGGGGCAAAAAGGGGTGCAACACAAGGACTTCCCAGGGAGTCACCCATCGTAGTACTACTCTCGCCCAAGCACGTTTAACTGCGGAGTTCTGATGGGATCCGGTGCATTAGTGCTGGTATGATCGCCCCCGAAGATTAACCGTGACTTTATTGTTTTAAGGAGTAGACGGACTAAAAATGAAATTGAATGGAATAGGATAATCTGGAAATGGTTTAAAAGCGAGAAAATTATCGAAAAGGAGGCGAAGACGATTGAATGGGCTGAAAATCGGACAGGTTGTCCGGGGAATGGTGAAAAAAAAAAAAAAAGAGGGGGGGGCAAAAAGGGGTGCAACACGAGGACTTCCCAGGGGGTCACCCATCCTAGTACTACTCTCGCCCAAGCACGCTTAACTGCGGAGTTCTGATGGGATCCGGTGCATTAGTGCTGGTATGATCGCACCCGAAGATCAACCGTGACTTTATTGTTTTAAGGAGTAGACGGACAAAAAATGAAATTGAATGGAATAGGATAATCTGGAAATGGTTTAAAAGCGAAAAAATTATCGAAAAGGAGGCGAAGACGATTGAATGGGCTGAAAATCGGACAGGTTGTACGGGGAATGGTGAAAAAAAAAAAAAAAGAGGGGGGCGCAAAAAGGGGTGCAATACGACGACTTCCCAGGGGGTCACCCTTCCTAGTACTACTATCACCCAAGCACGCTTAACTGCGGAGTTCTGATGGGATCTGGTGCATTAGTGCTGGTATAATCGCACCCGAAGATTATCCGTGACTTTATTGTTTTAAGGAGTAGACGGACAAAAAATGAAATTGAATGGAATAGGATAATCTGGAAATGGTTTTAAAAGCGAGAAAATTATCGAAAAGGAGGCGAAGACAATTGAATGGGCTGAAAATCGGACAGGTTGTCCGAGGAATGGTGAAAAAAAAAAAAAAAAAAGAGGGGGGGGGCAAAAAGGGGTGCAACACGAGGACTTCCCAGGGGGTCACCCATCCTAGTACTACTCTCGCCCAAGCACGCTCAACTGCGGAGTTCTGATGGGATCCGGTGCATTAGTGCTGGTATGATCGCACCCGAAGATTAACCGTGACTTTATTGTTTTAAGGAGTAGACGGACAAAAAATGAAATTGAATGGAATAGGATAATCTGGAAATGGTTTAAAAGCGAGAAAATTATCGAAAAGGAGGCGAAGACGATTGAATGGGCTGAAAATCGGACAGGTTGTCCGGGGAATGGTGAAAAAAAAAAAAAAAGAGAGGGGGGCAAAAAGGGGTGCAACACGAGGACTTCCCAGGGAGTCACCCATCGTAGTACTACTCTCGCCCAAGCACGTTTAACTGCGGAGTTCTGATGGGATCCGGTGCATTAGTGCTGGTATGATCGCACCCGAAGATTAACCGTGACTTTATTGTTTTAAGGAGTAGACGGACTAAAAATGAAATTGAATGGAATAGGATAATCTGGAAATGGTTTAAAAGCGAGAAAATTATCGAAAAGGAGGCGAAGACGATTGAATGGGCTGAAAATCGGACAGGTTGTCCGGGGAATGGTGAAAAAAAAAAAAAAGGGGGGGGCAAAAAGGGGTGCAACACGAGGACTTCCCAGGGGGTCACGCATCCTAGTACTACTCTCGCCCAAGCACGCTTAACTGCGGAGTTCTGATGGGATCCGGTGCATTAGTGCTGGAATGATCGCACCCGAAGATTAACCGTGACTTTATTGTTTTAAGGAGTAGACGGACAAAAAATGAAATTGAATGGAATAGGATAATCTGGAAATGGTTTAAAAGCGAGAAAATTATCGAAAAGGAGGCGAAGACGATTGAATGGGCTGAAAATCGGACAGGAGGTCCAGGGAATGGTGAAAAAAAAAAAAAAAAGAGGGGAGGGCAAAAAGCGGTGCAACACGAGGACTTCCCAGGGGGTCACCCATCCTAGTACTACTCTCGCCCAAGCACGCTTAACTGCGGAGTTCTGTTGGGATCCGGTGCATTAGTGCTGGTATGATCGCACCCGAAGATTAACCGTGACTTTATTGTTTTAAGGAGTAGACGGACAAAAAATGAAATTGAATGGAATAGGATAATCTGGAAATGGTTTAAAAGCGAGAAAATTATCGAAAAGGAGGCGAAGACGATTGAATGGGCTGAAAATCGGACAGGTTGTCCGGGGAATGGTGAAAAAAAAAAAAAAAGAGGGGGGGGCAAAAAGGGGTGCAACACGAGGACTTCCCAGGGGGTCACCCATCCTAGTACTACTCTCGCCAAAGCACGCTTAACTGCGGAGTTCTGATGGGATCCGGTGCATTAGTGGTTGTATGATCGCACCCGAAGATTAACCGTGACTTTATTGTTTTAAGGAGTAGACGGACAAAAAATGAAATTGAATGGAATAGGATAATCTGGAAATGGTTTAAAAGCGAGAAAATTATCGAAAAGGAGGCGAAGACGATTGAATGGGCTAAAAATCGGACAGGTTGTCCGGGGAATGGTGAAAAAAAAAAAAAAGAGGGGGGGCAAAAAGGGGTGCAACACGAGGACTTCCCAGGGGGTCACCCATCCTAGTACTACTCTCGCCCAAGCACGCTTAACTGCGGAGTTCTGTTGGGATCCGGTGCATTAGTGCTGGTATGATCGCACCCGAAGATTAACCGTGACTTTATTGTTTTAAGGAGTAGACGGACAAAAAATGAAATTGAATGGAATAGGATAATCTGGAAATGGTTTAAAAACGAGAAAATTATCGAAAAGGAGGCGAAGACGATTGAATGGGCTGAAAATCGGACAGGTTGTCCGGGGAATGGTGAAAAAAAAAAAAAGGGGGGGGGCAAAAAGGGGTGCAACACGAGGACTTCCCAGGGGGTCACCCATCCTAGTACTACTCTCGCCCAAGCACGCTTAACTGCGGAGTTCTGATGGGATCCGGTGCATTAGTGCTGGTATGATCGCACTCGAAGATTAACCGTGACTTTATTGTTTTAAGGAGTAGACGGACAAAAAATGAAATTGAATGGAATAGGATAATCTGGAAATGGTTTAAAAGCGAGAAAATTATCGAAAAGGAGGCGAAGACGATTGAATGGGCTGAAAATCGGACAGGTTCTCCGGGGAATGGTGAAAAAAAAAAGAAGAGGGGGGGGAAAAAGGGGGTGCAACACGAGGACTTCCCGGGGGGTCGCCCATCCTAGTACTACTCTCGCCCAAGCACGTTTAACTGCGGAGTTCTGATGGGATCCGGTACATTAGTGCTGGTACGATCGCACCCGAAGATTAACCGTGACTTTATTGTTTTAAGGAGTAGACTGACAAAAAATGAAATTGAATGGAATAGGATAATCTGGAAATGGTTTAAAAGCGAGAAAATTATCGAAAAGGAGGCGAAGACGATTGAATGGGCTGAAAATCAGACAGGTTGTCCGGGGAATGGTGAAAAAAAAAAAAAAAAGAGGGGGGGCAAAAAGGGGTGCAACACGAGGACTTCCCAGGGGGTCACCCATCCTAGTACTACTCTCGCCCAAGCACGCTTAACTGCGGAGTTCTGATGGGATCCGGTGCATTAGTGCTGGTATGATCGCACCCGAAGATTAACCGTGACTTTATTGTTTTAAGGAGTAGACAGACAAAAAATGAAATTGAATGGAATAGGATAATCTGGAAATGGTTTAAAAGCGAGAAAATTATCGAAAAGGAGGCGAAGACGATTGAATGGGCTGAAAATCGGACAGGTTGTCCGGGGAATTTTTTAAAAAAAAAAAAAAGAGGGGGGGGCAAAAAGGGGTGCAACATGAGGACTTCCCAGGGAGTCACCCATCCTAGTACTACTCTCGCCCAAGCACGCTTAACTGCGGAGTTCTGATGGGATCCGGTGCATTAGTGCTGGTATGATCGCACCCGAAGATTAACCGTGACTTTATTGTTTTAAGGAGTAGACGGACAAAAAATGAAATTGAATGGAATAGGATAATCTGGAAATGGTTTAAAAGCGAGAAAATTATCGAAAAGGAGGCGAAGACGATTGAATGGGCTGAAAATCGGACAGGTTGTCCGGGGAATGGTGAAAAAAAAAAAAAAAGAGGGGGGGGCAAAAAGGGGTGCAACACGAGGACTTCCCAGGCGGTCACCCATCCTAGTTCTACTCTCGCCCAAGCATGCTTAACTGCGGAGTTCTGATGGGATCCGGTGCATTAGTGCTGGTATGATCACACCCGAAGATTAACCGTGACTTTATTGTTTTAAGGAGTAGACGGACAAAAAATGAAATTGAATGGAATAGGATAATCTGGAAATGGTTTAAAAGCGAGAAAATTATCGAAAAGGAGGCGAAGACGATTGAATGGGCTGAAAATCGGACAGGTTGTCCGGGGAATGCTGAAAAAAAAAAAAAAGAGGGGGGGGCAAAAAGGGGTGGAACACGAGGACTTCCCAGGGGGTCACCCATCCTAGTACTACTCTCGCCCAAGCACGCTTAACTGCGGAGTTCTGATGGGATCCGGTGCATTAGTGCTGGTATGATCGCTCCCGAAGATTAACCGTGACTTTATTGTTTTAAGGAGTAGACGGACAAAAAATGAAATTTAATGGAATAGGATAATCTGGAAATGGTTTAAAAGCGAGAAAATTATCGAAAAGGAGGCGAAGACGATTGAATGTACTGAAAATCGGACAGGTTGTCCGGGGAATGGTGAAAAAAAAAAAAAAAAGAGGGCGGGGCAAAAAGGGGTGCAACACGAGGACTTCCCAGGGGGTCACCCATCCTAGTACTACTCTCGCCCAAGCACGCTTAACTGCGGAGTTCTGATGGGATCCGGTGCATTAGTGCTGGTATGATCGCACCCGAAGATTAACCGTGACTTTATTGTTTTAAGGAGTAGACGGACAAAAAATGAAATTGAATGGAATAGGATAATCTGGAAATGGTTTAAAAGCGAGAAAATTATCGAAAAGGAGGCGAAGACGATTGAATGAGCTGAAAATCGGACAGGTTGTCCGGGGAATGGTGAAAAAAAAAAAAAAGAGGGGGGGTCAAAAAGGGGTGCAACACGAGGACTTCCCAGGCGGTCACCCATCCTAGTACTACTCTCGCCCAAGCATGCTTAACTGCGGAGTTCTGATGGGATCCGGTGCATTAGTGCTGGTATGATCGCACCCGAAGATTAACCGTGACTTTATTGTTTTAAGGAGTAGACGGACAAAAAATGAAATTGAATGGAATAGGATAATCTGGAAATGGTTTAAAAGCGAGAAAATTATCGAAAAGGAGGCGAATACGATTGAATGGGCTGAAAATCGGACAGGTTGTCCGGGGAATGGTGAAAAAAAAAAAAAAAAGGGGGGGGGGCAAAAAGGGGTGCAACACGAGGACTTCCCAGGGGGCCACGCATCCTAGTACTACTCTCGCCCAAGCACGCTTAACTGCGGAGTTCTGATGGGATCCGGTGCATTAGTGCTGGTATGATCGCACCCAAAGATTAACCGTGACTTTATTGTTTTAAGGAGTAGACGGACAAAAAATGAAATTGAATGGAATAGGATAATCTGGAAATGGTTTAAAAGCGAGAAAATTATCGAAAAGGAGGCGAAGACGATTGAATGGGCTGAAAATCGGACAGGTTGTCCGGGGAATGGTGAAAAAAAAAAAAAAAAGAGGGGGGGGCAAAAAGGGGTGCAACACGAGGACTTCCCAGGGGGT